>JAYEPQ010000011.1:16315711-16673211 GCA_036321105.1 Dracaena cambodiana | reverse complement strand
TCATAGAAAGAGGTATAACTGACGTGCCTATGAAGTGATCATTTTGAAAGTGATGGATAGATTTAATGGAATTGGTGGATGGAAAAAGGAATTTGCTAAGTGAGTAGAGGTGCCTTAGCGAGCTAAGCGTTTTGAATATGATGTGACTCATTTGGGTTGACAAACAGAGCCAATGGCTCTTCTAGCTGACAGACAGAGCCGATGGTTGCTTTCGAATTGAGATTGAAGAATCATGAGCAGAAGTGTTCAGAAAACATACTCACGAAACTGTTAAGCATATCATGAGCAGAAGTGTTACAGAGATATACTGTTAAGCATATCAAGATTGCTTAGTATGTTTAATGGGATACCTCTCCCCTTTGCCTTTTCGGCATCAGACTGTTTCTACCCCCAGTATGATAAGACTTGTCGAGCATTTTAGCTTCCTCTTGCCGCTTACCTCAAGGGCGCTGGGCTGTCTGCACGTTCTTTCTTATCATAATGGGTGTCTATTTAATAGATTATTGGAGTGTGACCAGGTGAGGGTCGAAAAATCATGGGCAGAGGTGTTCAGAAAACATACCCATAGGGTCTCGGCAGAAGTGTTTAGAAAAAATACCGAGGTGATCAGGTTAGGGTCGGAAAACCATGAGCAGAGGTGTTCAGAAAACGTACTTATAGGGTTGTGGCAGAAGTGTTCAGAAAACGTACAAAGGGATTTCAGCAGAGGTATACTGTTAAACATATCGATTGGGTCTCAGTAGAGATATTTAGAAAATGTACTGAGATGATCGTGTTAGGGTCAGAAAACCATAAGCAAAGGTATTCAGAAAACGTACCCATAGGGTCTTGGCAGATGTGTTCAGAAAACAAACTAAGGGGTTTCGGCAGAGGTGTACTGTTAAATATACCGATGGGGTTTCAGTAGAAGTGTTCAGAAAACGTACTTAGGTGATCGTGTTAGGGCCGGAAAACCATGAGCCGAGGTGTTCAGAAAACGAACCCATGGGGTCTTGGAAGAGGTGTTCAGAAAACATACCAAGGGGTTTCGGCAGAGGTGTACTATTAAATATACTGAGGTGATTGGATTTATATTATGGAGTAGCTCGCCTGGCTGACAGACAGAGCCGATGACTCGCCTGGTTGATAGATGAGCCGGGGATCGTGTTGGGATCATAAGGTGTATTATTTGTGTGATTGTTCAAATCTCGCTGTTAGAGGTAAGATCTTAACATGACAGGTTCGATTTTTTTTAGATAAGATGGTTTGCGTCTCACTGTCAGAGGTGAGAGCTTAACTTGACAGATTTGGTTATTTTTTATATGAGATGATCTGAATCTCGCTGTCAGAGATAAGAGTTTAACGTGATAGATTTGGTTATTTTGAGACGAGATGGTTCAAGTCTTGCTGTCATAGGTAAAGTTAACTTGACAGATTTGATTGTTTTTTATATGAGATGATTTAAATCTCGCTGTCAGAGATAAAAGCTTAATTTGATAGATTTGATTATTTTTTATATGAGATGATCTGAATCTCGCTATCAGAGGTAAGATCTTAACATGACAGATTTAGTTGTATTGAGCTGAAATGATTTAAATCTCGCTATTAGAGTTAAAAGCTTAACGTGACAAATTTGATTATTCTTTTGAGATGAGATGATTTAAATCTCGTTGTCAGAGTTAAGAGCTTAATGTGACAGGTTTAAGGAATTTTTAGCAAACTCTCAGCTATTAACAAATTTGGAATGCCTTTACAAATTGCCGTTTGCGTTAGGCTAACCATGCTATTCTCTTAAACATGATGAGTTGTCGAAGATTTTGTTTGGGTTTAAATGCCAAACGTTCCTTCTTCCCTTTGTCTTAGTGGCTATGGGTTTATTGTGACAAAATTTATCATGAAATTTTTAGCAAACCCCTAATTATCAACGGATTTAATGTGTCTTTACCAATCACCGTTTGCGTTGGCTTAGCCATACTATTTTTCTCAGCATGATGAGTTGCCGAGGGTTTTGTTTGGGCTTAAATGCCAAACATTCAATCTTCCCTTTGCCTTAGTGGCTATGGGGCGATCGGTTTCATACTCTTATCCCAGTATGATAAGGTTGGTGAGAAATGTTTGATTTCTCTTCCCGTTACTTTTGACAGCATTGGACAGTTGATTCATTAGCCTTCTCTACCCCTTTTTTTGGAAGTGGCTAGATGTAGTATTTCTTCAAGAATTTATCATTGATAGGCATCATCATTCTGTCGTCGTCTTAATTGATTAGGTGATAGGCTCTATTTGAGTAAACAGTTTCTACTATAAAATGTCCTTCCCACTTGGGTTCAAATTTTTCCTTAGTCTTGTGGGTCAGAATCATTGATTTTTTGACAGCTAAGACCAAATCTCTTTCTTTGAAAGTTTTTCATTTAACTTTTTTATTAAATGCCGTCGAGATGCATGCTTGGTACAAATTTATTTGTTGTTTTGCATTTAGGCATTTTTTGTCCAGCGCTTCTAATTTTTGGAGTCGTTTTTGATATTTTTCCTCAATCGTAATCTTCGTAGCCAACGCTACCTGTAGAGACGGGATTTGGATTTCCAGTGGCAATACGTCTTCACAACCATATACCAAAGAAAAGGGCGTAGTTTTGGTCGGGCTGCGCACCGTTGTCGGTAAGCCCATAGACACTCGCTTAACTTTTCATCCCAATCGCGACGACTCGAAAAAATAAACTTTTGTATAAACTTGACAATAGTCTTATTGAAAGATTCAGCTAATCCGTTGGCTGCCCGATTATAAGGTGTTGAAGTCACACCTTGAATTCTGAATTTGCTGTAGAATCTCACGAAGCCCCGACTAATGAACTGAGGTTCATTATCATGGATGATTCGTCGGGGCACGCCGAAGCGATAAATTATGTGGTGTTTGAAGAATTTGACTACATCTGTTGTCTTTACTTCTTTCATGGGGAAAGCTTCTGCCGATTAGGAGAAGTAATCAGTTATTGCCAATATGAACCGATATCTTTTGGAGGATGGTGGAGTGATTGGCCCGACAACATTCATTCTCCATTTCTCAAACGGCCAACTGGAAGTTGACGTATGTAAGTACTTTATAGGTTGGTGTATGAAATTAGCATGGACCTAACAAGCATGGCAATGCTTTGCATATGCCACTGCATCTATAATCATCTTAGGTTAGAAGTATCCCAATCTTCTAATGCGGTCCCAGAGTTTTGGTTCAGACTGGTGGGCCCCGCAGGTCCCGTCATGGGTTTCTTTAACCACTTCCTGAGCTTGGCTTTTCGATAAGTAGTGAAGTAGGATGTCATCATGAGATCTTCGATATAGAGTCTGGAGCATAGCGCTGTAATAAAATTTTGTGACTTTGTTTCTTATGGGAGCAGTTTCTTTAGGGTCCTCAGGGAGGATGCTATGCAACACATAGTCTACAAGTGAAAAATACCAGTCTCGTGGCTCAAATTTTACTCCAACTTGGTTCGCTTCATCTACTTCTATGATTGTTCTGGGTGTAGGAGTTCGCGGCTACCAATGGTAACATGCTTAGTTGACCCGCTCGGTACAGCTAAGGTCGCAGCCAATGCTGCAAGGGCATCGATGTATGTGTTCTCATATTTTGGCACATGGTTGATATAAAATTTTTTGAACTTATTTGCTAGTCGCATTGCTGTTTGATGATACGGTATGAGGATTTCATGCTTTACCTCATATTCCCCGGTCATCTAGTTAATGACTAGCTTCGAATCGCCACATGCTTCAAGATGCCTCACCCCAGGTTCCAAGCTATCTGGAGGCAAGTGCTAAAGGTGTTGTAGTCTACCACATTGTTTGTGCATGGTCTGATTAGCGAATATCCTTGAGGTACTACATGCTTGTGGGGAGATACCAGAATGACCCCCACGCTAGCAACATCTCTTCTTACTGTCCCATCAAAGAATAATTGCCACATCGGTTCTTCTAAGGCTAAATTAACTTTCGCAACTTCATCTTGGATGTCAGCCTGGAGTTTAGAGTTTTCTAGAACAAGATGCTCAGCAAGAAAATCCGCTATGGCCTGGCCTTTCTTCGCTCTCTGAGGCACAAAGTGTATGTCATAGGGTGACAATAATAGCGCCCAATTGGCGAGATGACCATTTAATGATCACGGCTTAGTCATGAGCAATTTCAGCGGGTTTATCCAAGAAATGACATGGACCATCTGACCGACTAGGTAGTGTCGCATCTTTTGCACCGCAAACACTAACTCTAGGCGTTCTTTTCGATTGGGCTATACCGATACTCCACACCAATCATTTTCCAGTTCAAATAGTAGATTGCATGTTCATGATCTTGATCATTATGTTGATCCAATAGAGCCTCCAAGGCGTGGTCCATTGCTCGCACATAGATCAGAAAAGGTTTCCCTAAAATAGGTGTCATTAACACATGTGGTTTTGTGAGGTAATCTTTAATGTCCTCAAAAGCTCATTGACAATCTACATCCTAAACGAATGAGACTCCCTTCTTCATTAACTTTGAGAATGGCTGGCACCTTAGTGACAGATTTGCTATGAACCGTCGGATATATGCTAGCTTGCCTTGCAACCCTCTGAGTTCTCTTAAGTTCTGTGGTGGCTGCGTTTCTTTTATTTCTTTGACCTTATCAGGGTTAAGGTGTATTCCTTTTGAAGTCACCAAAAATCCTAAGAACTTCCTGCTTAATACTCTGAGAAAGGATTTGGTAGAATTCATCTTCAGTTGAAACTTTCTCATGATATCGAACATCACCTTCAAGTCTTGCAAGTGATCTTCTTTCTTCTTACTCTTAACGGCGAGGCCATCTACATAACACTCAACGATTTTACATAAGTGTTCTTGAAAGATGACGCTCATAGCCCGTTGGTAAGTAGTACCGGCATTCTTCAATCCGAAGTGCATTACTGTTTAGCAGTATATTCCGAGTGGTGTTCTAAACGTCGTATGTTTCTCATCTTCTAGATATATTTTGATTTGGTTGTATCCCGAGAAACTATCCATGAAGGACATCCACTCAAACCCACACATGTTATCAATCATAACATCCGTGATGGGGAGCTGGAATTTATTTTTTGGGCATGCAGCGTTGAGATCTCGAAATTCTATACATATCCTTATCTTGTCGTTTTTCTTGGACACCAACACGATGTTTGCTACCCAGTTAGGGTGTTGCTCTTCGAGAATGAACCCTGAGTCTGTCAGCTCCTTTACTTCAGACTCTATGGCCTCCATCAATTCGGGCTTGACACGCCTTTGTTGTTGCTTTACAAGTTTAGCCTCCGGCTTAATATTGAGTCAGTGCATGGTAACCTGTGGCTCCAAGCTGGGCATGTTGATTAGTATCATATTTTGCATTTTTCTCCCATATTTTATCTATTTTTGGATATAAATAATTGCTACTCGGGTATATTTAGTGTGTTTTTATAGGTAACAAAAGATTCACAAGGAAGAGAAGAAGAAGATGCAAATTTGTCAAGAATATGAGTATAAAAAGTCAATTTTGGTGAAGACAGAAACTCAAGTGCAGCAGTAGCAATTTTAAGAGAATATTAGGCCAATATAAAACTTAAACTTGAAAATTTTGTACAGAAGATATTTATAGATCTCGAAATTATCTTTGAAACGAGCCCAAGAACAGCTCAATTTGAGTTCGGATGCAAAAGTTATAGCCATTTTATTGAAGTACTGCAGAATAGAGAATCTGATCCAACGGGTTACAAGTGTGCTGAACTTAATTTTGGATTTTGGACCCAAAAATTAGTATTTTATGTCATCTAATCTCAACAATCGATTTTTAATACCTATGGATTGGATTAAAATTATATATTTTGAGATTAGTTTGTGTTGGGTTAGCATTGTATCTTTTATATTGAGTTTGAGTAGGAGCAGGATTGTGTTTGGGTTATAAATACCCTATGAATCCTTGTAATTAGGGAGAGATTTTTAGATGTAATTTTAGATGTATTTTTGATTAATAAATATTAGAGTTTTGCCAAAGGGGTGACGGCCGCCATACCGAGCTCCAGAGGTAATTCTATTGTTTTTATTTGCTTTTTAGATAGATTTAATTGCTTTCTAGTGTAAATCTTTAATTGTTTTTTAGGAAAAATAGGATTTTTAATTTCTTTCAAAATAAAAATAGGATCTTATTAACGAGTATAAGTAGCTAATTAGCTTAGTTCTAGAATGTAGATGAAACTAGGGATCAACCTCATATTAATCTATTTGTGTTCTTTCTAAAATAAAAATAAAAAAGATAGGATTTTTTCTATGAAACAATAAAAATAAAAGAACTCGTAGATTAAACTTTGATAGGTTATGCTTAATTTAAATATTTTGATAGCCTATACTTAGTTAGGATTTGGAGTTGTTGGATTTTATTCGTTTTGTTGAATTTATCTAACGATTTAGTTTATCTCTATAAAAAGTAATTTTTTTGATGTATTATACTTGCGCACCACTTGATAGTCCATACTTAGGATAGTTTAAGTAGGAATTAAACTAAAAGATCAGATTTTTATTAAAAAAGGAAGACGAATAGATAATATTTGGTTGTGAACTAGTAGATTCCATATCCTAGGCTAATTAGAATTGCAAATCATCAATCTAGATTTATAGTTAACTTGTTAGAATAATAGGAATATCAAGATTGCAAAACACTCTAAATTTCTTTGGGAATGACCTGTTAGTGTTACAACTAACACTGTACGCTTGCAGTAGAATTATCACATCACATGTCTTCGTAGCTCCATGTGAAGACGTCAATGTATTCTCTAATGAGGGATACGAGATTCTCTTCCTCTTGAAGAGTGAGACTTTCGCTTATAAAGATGGGCGTCGGGTTTTTTTCAGTCCCATATTGACTTGAACCACTTTGTTTTCTGTTGGCGGTTCTCGCTGCTCAAATCTGATATCCCATTGAATATCCAAGTGCTGTGTCCAGACATCATCTGGTTCTTCATGGCTTACTGAAACCATGCTCGCAGCAAAGGCCTTGAATACTATACTTGTAATGAAATCAAAATCCCACTCTACTATCTTTTAAGGATTTTCTGATTCAGTTGAGTCTATGTAATCTCTTCCTGAGGATTCGGAAGTAGTAACATACCCAAACCCCCAAAGGATTTTATGGTAGTAATGGGATTCTTCTCTCGTGGGACAAACGAGCGCAAACGATTTCGTCGTCCTCTTCCGAAGTTTAATTCCTGTTTGCGATTGAAATTGTATCCCATCTTCTGCATCATTCGATGGAAAACTGATTCGTAATGACCAAATTGAGGTGTTGCTTGATTATCCCTTTCACTATTTATGCTTGGCTCGGGCCGCGACTCAACTCGATCGAATATTATCGGTTGTTGGTCTGGCCATTGAACGGGTACCTCAAAAGTGGTCCCGTCTGCATTGTGTATTTTGGTTTGTACAGCAAATGACGACCATATTGGCAGATGGAATGCCGCTAGAGCCTCCTACTCAGATATGCTATCCACTTCTGTGCTTGTACAAGACGAAGTAAAGTCCGAAGAACAGCAGGAACATAAGCAAAACCAATACTTTCATTAATAATCCACTCATCCGCCTCATCAGCGGCGTTGGTTACATCAAAATCATTAATATTGATTACAAGAGATTTTATCTCGAACTCGCAGTCTTCTTCATCGACTGGCTTGGGCTCAGTGTTCGCTTTGTTACCACTGTCGTAATCCCCTTTGGCATTCTTTGCTGATTCTGTGGATGCCTCTATTATACCTCTATATAGCATGGTATCCGTGAAGTAGTTATCCACTCCCTTAAAGGGTTGTTTATCGATGATCAACGTGTGGACTGTTTCTTGATCATCACAATATTTCATGCATTAGTGGAGAATAGAGAGCACCACCATGTTGGAGAAAAAAAATTCAAGAACGTCCTAGAAGCATGTTGTAAGAAGTGTCGGCGTCGATGACATAAAATGTTGCTTTGGATTTTAGACTTCCAATCTGGTAGCGAAGCCGGATCTTCCCCAAGGGATGACTTCCATTAGAGTTGAAGCCAAAGATGGAGATGTTGGTGGCCATCAGTCGGCTAACTGAGATCCCAAGCATCTACATCAATCTTCTTGGGATAATATTTAAGGCTGACCTCGGGTCTCTGAGAATTCGGTCTACTTTAAGAGAACCCATAT
Organism: Dracaena cambodiana; assembly: GCA_036321105.1. NCBI lineage: Eukaryota > Viridiplantae > Streptophyta > Magnoliopsida > Asparagales > Asparagaceae > Dracaena > Dracaena cambodiana. Next base: position 16,665,053 of record JAYEPQ010000011.1, on the reverse strand, counting down.
ATCCTGAATAATACAAGAGTCTGTTATGCTTAAAGTTTTTGATCTGCATGTTATTTGTCGAGAAGGTAATACATGGAACCTGCCTCGTTACTTGGTTGCATTGAGGCCAAGGTTCCTCTGCGTCCACAGACGGCTCTGTAATTTGAGCGAAAAAGAAATCAAAATCAGCTAAAGCTTCTTTCAATGCATCTCTGGTTGTCTTGAACAATCGTAATAACTAGTAAAGAGTTATGCGGGCTGGAATGCTGGCTAGCTGAGCAAGCACATCGAATTTGAATGGTGCACCAGCTGCCTCACTATTCTTCTTTGTCCTCTTCTGGAAGCGGAGCTCCTTCTGCTTGGAGGGTGGATCTTCATTCGTCACAGTGGGTTTGTCAAGCCGCGCTTTGGAGTAATCTTTGAGATAGCTCTTTCCCGAGTGAGTTCCTGACGGTCCTACCTCATCATGATGAGTGGCCAAAACCGATGCCTCCATTTCAGAGTCTGTTAATATACTTGCCTCATCGTGGTCTTCCTCGATGATTACAGAAACTACGTGGCAAGTTTTCCCTTTGCTCGGTTTCTTTTTATTTGATGAAGACCATTACTCATAGTTCAAAAGATCCGGATGTACCCATATAATTTTACCTTTTTTTGTAGTGACTGGGGAGAGACCTTTTTCCTTTATATTATGTGGGTCATGATTAACAAGCAATATCTTTCCAGCAGGCACCGGGGACACTCTTACGGGAAATTTATTAGTTCCAATCGTCAGAGTGACCGCGTTAGTCGTCACCCTTTTCTGTTCTGACTTTAGAGTGATTACTTTGGCTTCTTGGATCTTTCTTTTAATGTGCAACAGTTCTTCGTAGCATGCCCCAAGTTCTTATGATAAAGACTGTACTTAGAGTCGTTGGTCTTTCCTGCTTTCTCCGGCCTCGGATTGGAAGGAAACTAGAGCATCTCTTTCTTATTGAGCAAATTGAACAATGTTACTGTCTGCTCATCTTTGAAGTCGTAGACAGGTGCGGGGTGCTGCTTGGACGCCCCCTTTTCTTTTTGATCTTTGAGTTTCTGTTGTGGAGGCGTTCCCACTGCCACAGCCTTGTTTCCTTTAGATCAGGAGTTTTGAGGATATTGCCTTCCTGTCGGGGCACTCCTTGTGAAGCATTATTCTCTCAAGCGACGGATGAGGTCTTCAGCTAGTTCGCCTTCCTTAACTATCTCTTTTTAGCTCTTAGATTCAGCAATTCCTATTTTGACCAATATCTTGGTCTGAAGATTATGCTTGCAAGTCTCCACCAATGTCTTCTGTGACATGCCATGCGGGCATCGTATTGACATCTCGTGGAAATGCTCGATGAAACTTTTAACCATCTCATCCTCTCTTTACTTATTTGCTAGAAGAGAGTGAATGTATACTTTGGTCTTGTCTTCGAAGAAGTGAGCTAGGAACTCCCTTTCCACGTCAGACCAGGTATTGATGGTTTCGGAGGGTAACTGCATAAATCAAGTGAATGCAGGCCCTCGTAGGATACTTGCAAAAAATTTTGTCATTACGATCTCGATGTTGCTATGGCCGAGTGATCGCTAAGCTCGTCATATTCTTCATCAAAACCCCCAACTAGTTTTTTGTAATCACAGGCAGTTATCACACCTGTCTTGAGGCGTGTGTGATAATAGATCACCTTTGCCTTAGTATCAGAGACATACTCTTCGGCGACTCGTTTCTTTCTTTATTCACCATATTTGATGTGAAAATGGACAATTCCTCATCTAAGTCAGAGTCTCGCCTCTGTAGTTATCTTCTCTTCATAATGTGAGGTTCCTGTGCTAATAGTCGGTTGAATACCGATGTTCTCGAGGCTTCACAGCAACAGCGAATCAAAACTACAGTGATTAATATTTCGTAACAGTTTGATCGATGGGACTGTGTGGCTTCCCTTTTGTTCGTGAATACCTCCATAAATTCGGAGTTTCTTCACGCAGTGCCGATATAACCATCTTTTGGGGACAGAGCCTGCTTCTTGAGTGATGTCTATTTGTCCAAATAGATGGTTTTGAGAAATCATGGAGGTTATACTTGTCAAACCCCAGTTTGGTTCGATGTTCATCATTAATTTTGATATATCTTGCATGAATTTGTTGGGCAGCTTGACATTCTTTTGTTCCTATGCAAGGTTGAGGCTTGACTCTAGCCTCGCGCACTGGACGACCCTAGCATTCTAGTGGCACCTGGCATACTGATCTAGTCTCGCACGCTGGCTTAATTGAACTAGACTCGCATGCTGGCCTAGACATAGTTCGGTTTTCATATTTACTTATGCCAAGCTGGTGAGGACCGCTAGGCTGAGATCCAATAGGCTGGGCAAGCTAAGGTTTGCTAGGCTGAGGTTCGTGATGTGATAAATCTACTACAAGCACAAAATATCAGTTGTAGAGCTAATAGGTCTTCCCACAATGATCTAAAGTATTTTACAATTTTACTAACTCTATTATCTTGACGAGCTAACTATTAGTCTACTTTGATAAGATTTACAATTCTAATTAGCTTAGGATATAGAATCTACTAGGTCACAACCAAATATTATCTATTCATCTTCCTTGTTTAATTAAAAAAATCTAATCTTTTAGCTTAATTCCTACTTAAAATATCCTAAGTATGAACTATCAAGTGGTGTGTAAGTATAATCTATCAAAAAAATTACTTTTTATAGAGATAAACTAAATCGTTAGGTATATTCAACAAAACGGATAAAAACTAACAACTCCAAACCCTAACTAAGCATAAACTATCAAAATATTGAAATTAAGTATAACCTATCAAAGTTTTAATCTACGAGTTTTTTTATTTTTATTGTTTCATAGAAAAATCCTATCTTTGTTTATTTTTATTTTAGAAAGAATACAAATAGATTAATATGAGGTTGATCCCTAACTTCATCTACATCTTAAAACTAAACTAATTAGCCACTCATACTCCTAATTAAAAAATCATATTTTTCCAAGAAAGCGATTAAAGTTTTACACTAGAAACAAGATAAATCTATCTAGAAAGCAATTAGAAGAAAATTATCTAAGAAACAATGATGAACAAAAAAGAGTACCTCTGGAGTCGGTATGGCAATCGTTACCCCTTCAACAAATCCTAATTTACTCAATAAAATTTGAGTACAAAATTACATCATCAACCCTAGATTACAAGAATACGGCCAATATATAGACTTCAGAGAATCAACCCTAATTTGAGTACAAGTGAGAAACTACAAAATTACATCGAAATCCTCCCGAAAAAACACCCAGAGTGGGCCCCATAGAGCCACCAATTGGAGGCAAATGCTGCCAAATAACGGCAAAAATATGAAGAATTGGCCTCAATTTTCTTCCACATGAAACTCTGGTCCTTTTCATTTGATTTGAATGACTGTATTGGACTTAGATGTTTTGTAACTTCATAATCTTGTAATTTGGCTCACTTTTAGCTCTTTTTTGGATTTGATTTCCTAATTCGGCTCTGAGTTTATACCATCTTCTAGTAGGAATAGGTTTACCTGAAAACACACTAAAAATACCCGAGTAGTATTATTTAAATATATAAATAGATAATATGGAGACTATAAATATACAATATATGACACTCATCACACCCCTACACCTATCTTTTACTAGTTCTCGAGCAAAACCTAAACCTAAAAATAAAAAGAAAAAAATTTTAACTCACTTTCAAAGGAACGCGGTTGCACTTAGTACGTGCAACAAACCGTTAAACTCCTAGGTTACCCTAATGTATGAGTTGTGTCTCGTGAGGGTTTGTAGTGAATATACCCACAAAATTTATGAAGAAGTTAGATTAAGAAATAAAGAAAATAAAAATAAGGATAACCGAAAATCAAGAAAAATAAAAATTTTATAAAAAAGAAAGAAAAATCATTTTTCTAATGATATTTTCTTCGATTAATCTCACTAATATACAAACTCAAGAATGCATTTAGATTATCAATTTTCAAGTCAAACGTCATATCAAATATACTTATTATTTTAATCAAAAATTCAAATATTATATTTCGATATCCACTAATAGATAATTCATTGGCTCCTATACATCTACGTGCACGTGTGACAATCTACTTCGGCCTTGGACTCCAACTCTAACTCATGATTCATCTCCTCTCTCATAACAATTTTTTTCTCCGAGACTATTGCCTTAATACCAGGCCCACCTCCTTTTTTTCTTTTTTTTAATTTCTGAGACTATTGCTTTAAATACCAGGCTCACCCCCCCTTTTTTTTTTCATTTCTGAGGCGATTGCCTTAGATACCAGGCTCACCCTCTTTTTTTTTTCTTGTTTAGAGAGAGATAACTATTCAATCATTATCATCTTTATCTTTAACCTAATAAACTATTGTGAAGTGAAAAATAGATGTATATTTATCTCAAAAATATTGTTAGCGGTATTTATTTTTTAGATTTTAATATTTTTCATACAATTCTTAGTATATCATCCAATCTACTCTCCTATCAAATTTTAAATCTAAATTTATTCTTTTATTTGTAATTAGGTTGATTTATTGAAGAAAATATATAATAAATATTTTTTTACTTTTGTTTTTCTCTTTTTTTTTAATTTTTTTAGTTAGTTACCCTAAAACTACCCAAAGTGTAAAATAAAGAAACCCCTAAAAAAAAAATCTAAAAATAAAATAAAAATCCTAGAATAAAAACTAAAAATCCTAGAAAAAACAAAAAATAAATAAAGAAAATAAAAATCTCCTAATCCACTCCTCCATACCTAAACTTGTGTATGCCCTCATACATAAATCATTGGTGTCGTCCTCTTTGCCTCCTACTTGACTCTCCGGGTACACGACGTACACGTGCAATAGAAGTCTCTCCACGGTCAATTTGTTTCAATCGACGCCAAATTTTTCCAAGACCATGCTAGACAACATTGATTTTCTCAGTGGGATCCGCTGGCAAGTCTTGCTCAAAAAAGGCATCATCCTCCTCTTGTGTTAATTCAGTGGCATATATATATTTTCATCATCCGTGTTTCTATTCCAGTCCTCTAGAACAGCAGCATGATATGTCACTGAAATGTGCTCTACGGATATGAACACACGTGAGGGTGCATTTGCATCAAACTCTACACCAGACATAAATCCATGACACAATTGTTTAATTAGACACGGCAGAGGCAAACTAGTCCTCGACCGCATCTTAGTATCTATAATGATGTCGACTAATTTTGTGCACATAAAAAAATATTTGTCCTAACGCATAATGCAATCAACAATATGTAGTGTGGGAGTGTAAAATAATGACATGTGTGTAATCCCCATTATATTAGTGTTGATCCAGTGGCAAATCGCGTGTATCTTGCAATAAAGTATCTTGCTGCTGATCTTTCAATCTCGTGTCACTCTGCAATTCGGACCCATCCATGTAAGATAGTCCTCAATCGTGTATGGGGTTTGATTCTCAGGGTAAAGGAGGATACCGGTGAATGCAGAGATGGCCACTGCGTTCACTTCGTGGATTTCTCCACGCCAGTGGAGTTTAATAGTTTTGCGATTCTCCGAAATATCAGATTTCGCAAAACTTGCATAAAATTCATCTACTAACTCTGGAATGTAGAATGAATTGGGAATGTATATCAGATAATTCAGTCCTAAAGTTTCGATAGTGGATAAAAAAATATATAGTAAATGCAGTAAAAATCTAACAAAAAAATTTTTCACACACAAACCATGCCATTGGATTCTAGCAGAAATCACAAAAAATTATTCTAATTTAACAGTAAGTAGATAATCTAGAAAGCTCACCTCCCCTAAAATTTCAGGGGAAAATTCCTAAACTCTGTTTCTAATTGGCAGTTTTTGCTGCTAATAGGCGGTAAAACAAGGAGATCTAGGGCACGGTTTTGTGGAGGAGGAAGATGAGGCACGGATATGGCTGCTGGTGGCCTCTGGATTGAGCTCAAAGTGGATAATCTTGACTGATCTGCACAAAAAAAAAAAAAAACAAAGAAGGCAATGGAGGCTTTGGGAGAGATGGGGGTTGTTAGGCTTTGGGTTTGGGGCTGGTTAGGGCTGGTTGGGTATTTATAGAGATGTAAATTTCAACCATCCCCTTCTTCGTATATTACTTAGCAGTCCTCAAGTTGTAATGTACCCTGTATTATGTTAGAAATACATAATATTCATTCTAATATACAAATGAATACATGCCCCCTACGCACTTCACGACCTCTGCATTATCGCTTGTATGAGTCTCTAAAAATAGTTTTAATCTCCACCATTCACTTTAAATAAATCACCGTTTTTAGGGTTCTCAATATCGACTGCACCGTGATGGTGCACCGCCCATACTATGTACGGTCCATTCCATCTTGACCTCAATTTTTCTGGGAATAAATGAAGCTTTGAATTATACAAGAGAACTTTCTGCCCTGGTGTAAATGACTTGTGAATAATTGTTTTGTCAAGAAACACTTTAGTCTTCTCTTTATAAATCTTAGCATTTTCGTATGCATCCCGTCTAATCTCATCAAGCTCATTAAGTTGTAGTTTCCGCTGCTCGCCGGCTTTTTTGAGCTTAAAATTAAGAAATTTAATGGCCCAAAAAGCCTTATGCTCAAGCTCCACTCATAAATGATACGTTTTCCAAATATCAACCGATATGGAGACATGCTTAGATTGGTCTGGTAGGCAGTACGGTATGCCCATAATATATCCGCTAGTTTACATGACCAATCTTTTCTGTTGTGTTGCATTGTCATCTCCAAAATTAGTTTGATTTGGCGATTTGAAACTTTCACTTGCCCACTGGTTTGTAGATAATACGGTGTAACTAACTTGTGGGTAATGGAATATTTCCGTATGAGCGCCTCAAATGACCGGTTAGTAAAATGGGTATCGTTATTACTAATGATAGCTCGAGGAATGCCAAATCGAGAAACAATATTCTCTTTCAAGAACTTGACAAGAAGTTTATTGTCATTCGATTTTGCGGCAATTGCCTCTACCTATTTGGAAACATAATTGATAGCGACAATATGTATTGGTTTCCATATGAGTTGGATAACGGTCCCATAAAATCTATATCCCATACATCGAATATTTTGACCTCAAGGATAAGTTGTAGAGGTATCATATTGCATCGTAAAATTTTGCCTACGAATTGACATCGTGTGCATGTTATGCAATATTTCACAGTGTCTTTGAAAATAGTTGGCCAATAAAAGCCACTCTGCCACACCTTTTTAGTCATTTTTCTTGGACCAAAGTGTCCTCCTCAAGTAAGATCATGATAAAAAGAGAGGACTCTTTGTATCTCATGATTAGGTACGCATCGATATATATTCTTGTCTGGACAACATTTGAACAGATATGGTTCATCCCAGTAAAAGAATTTTACTTGGGACAAGAATCTATATCGGTCTTACATGGACCAATGGGATGGAATATTTTTTGTCACAAGATAGTTCACAATGTTAGCAAACCATGGCTCATGCATTAATGCAAGCAATTGCGCATAAGGAAATGATTCATTTATGGGGTAAGAATTAGTTGGAGCGTTGGGCAGGCGAGACAAATGATTAGCTACTAAATTATTAGCATCTTTCTTGTCTAATATCTCAAGATCAAACTCTTGTAACAATAAGATCCATCGAACGAGCCTTGCTTTTGCATCTTTATTGGTCAACAAATATTTCAAAGCAGCATGATCAGTGTAAACTATAATCCGTGTCCAATTAAGTAGGAGCGAAACTTTTCTAGTGCAAAGACGACTGTCAGAAACTCTTTCTCTGTGGTAGAGTAGTTCAACTGGGCGTCATTGAGTGTCCTACTTGCATAGTAAATCACATGTGACTGCTTATTAATACGTTGTCCAAGAACGACACCGATAGTATAATTAGATGCGCCACACATAAACTCAAAGGGCAGACTCCAGTCTGGCACATGAATGATAAGAGTGGTGGTAAGCACCTTCTTGAGCTGCTCAAATACTCTAAGACAATCAGGTGTGAAATTGAATAGCACATTCTTGGCCAGTAGATGTGTCAAAGGCCTAACAATTTTGCTAAAATCTTTAATAAATCTTCTATAGAATCTAGCATGGCCAAGGACGGAGCGTATATTTTTCACTGATCACAGAGGTGGAAGATTCATGATGAGATCCACCCTGGCTTTGTCAATCTCGTACCATCCTTCGAGATGACATTCCATAACACTATGCCATTTTTTCCAATTAAGTGTCAAATGTTTCTCATGACAATACATGAGAACTAATTCTAAATGATGCAGACACTCTTGGAATGAATCTCCGAAGATAGAGAAATCATCCATGAAGATTTTAAGAAATTGTTCAACCATATCGGAGAAAATACTCACCATGCACCTTCGGAATGTAGTAGGTGCATTTCGTAACCCAAAGGGAATGTATCTGTATGCAAATGTGCCAAATGGATATGTGAACGTGGTCTTTTCCTGATCCTCTGGGATTATGAAAATTTGATTGTAGGCAGAGTATTCATCTAAGAAACAATTGAACTCATGTCTGGCCAACCGTTCCAGCATCTGATCAATGAAATGTAAGGGGAAGTGATTCTTCCTAGTTGAAGCATTCAGATTTCTATAGTCAATACAGACACGTCATCCCATCTGCAAACACATCAGGATAAACTTATTTGCATCGGTTTTTACTACAGTGATTTCGGACTTTTTAGGCACTAGTTTAACTGGGCTCACCCATGAAATATCTGAGATAGGATAGATGATTTCATTGTCAAGGCACTTAAGAATATCCTTTCTCACAGCTTTTTTTATTACCGAATTCAACCTACACTGATGATATCTTGTAAGTTGTGCATTATCTAGTAAATAAATTCTATGTTGTACTATAGATAGACTTATTCCCTTTATATCGACCATACTCCAGTATATGGCTTCCCTATGTGCTTTCAACACTGATATGAGTCCTTCCTCCTGAGCTTTGTCAAATCTGCAGAGATAATGACTGGTAGTGTGTTGTGTTCACCAAGAAAGCGTACTTGAGATGACTCAGAAGGGTCTTCATCTCAAGCTCAGGTGGACACTCAATAAATGGTCATAACTGAACTCGTGGTTCAATCATCAATGGCTCAGATGGAAGTTCCCATCGAGTGGAAGATACATAATTAGATGACTCAATGAGCGTATCCAAGAATAATCTCTCATTAACTAAATCATCAGCTCATTAAAGAATTCCTCCTCTTGGTGCTCACTGGACAACCCTTGGATCATATTCACTTCTAGGGGCTCGTCATGTGGATCACTCGGTTGGCTCAAGTCAAGTGTCATATTTCCAAAGGAAAGTCTCATCGATCCACTCCGGTAATTAATAACAGCATTAGAAGTGGCCAGGAATGGACGTCCCAAAATAACTGGGATACATGTTGTGGATCCATCACAGGTTGAGTCTTGAGAACTATGAAATCGACTGGAAAAATAAACTCCCCAATCATAATCAAGACGTCCTCAATCTCTCCCATAGACTTCTTCACAGATCTAACGGCTAGCTGTAACGTAATCCTTGTAGGTCTCAACCTTTCAGTCCTAACTGCTAGTACACTGATAAGAAAGCAAGTTAACACTCACTCCTAAATCGAGTAGAGCCCTTTTAATCACTGTAGTTCCTATGATACAGGAGACAGTAGAATTTTCAGGGTCTTTGTACTTTACAGGTACATACTAAAAGAGGATGCTAGAGATGTTAGCAGTTAGGAAGACTTTCTTTGGAACATTTGTTGTTCTCTTCTTGGTGCATAAATCTTTTAAGAATTATGCATAAGCAAGTACTTGTTAGATTGCATCAAGAAGAGGAACATTGACCTTAACTTTCTTGAATAACTCAATGATGTGCTCAACCTGAGAAGAATTTTTCTTCAATCGATTTGGATAGGGAGCCTTCGAATTATAAGTATGGCCGATAGGAGGATCATATTTAGAGGGGTCAGACTCCTCTATCATGCTAGTAGGTGGATCCTGGGATGATGATGATGATGAATCATGAGGTGATGATGGGATCGTGGAATTAGAGAGTGTAGCCTGCCGTGCACTAGGAGTTGAATCAGGTGGCATGACTACATATTTGTCAACCAGCTTGCCAGATCGAAGTGTGTGAATGACATTAACTTGGTTGACATGCGACTGATTGGAGCTTGAGGAACTGACATTAGGGTTTGTTAAGGATTGACTTGGGAAAATATCCTTACCACGTTCACTCATTTGACTCGCTAATTGTCTAACTTGCTGCTCTAAGTTCTTAATAGTTTGAGAGTTCACGAGCGGTACTAATCTGTTCTTTGAATAAAATCAGTTGACACTTTTATGAGATTTTGCATATGTGTATCAAGGTTTGACGAGAACTTGAGAAGACTTTCAATGTTCTTCTCAAATGATTATAGTCGCTTTTCTTGATAATTATTAGACCCCTATTGTGGATGTGATTGGTTGTGTGCAGGTGGTCTGTTTTGGTTGTTCTCATGATTTGAACTATTTTGGGTGTTGATAAGCACCTGCATTTGGTTTTGAAAACTGACTATTAGCTGGAGGCTGCATGTCAAGATTGGGGGTTTCCTAATATTGCCCTTGACCCCATGAGAGATTTGGTTGGTTCCTCCAGTCAGGATTGTATGTAGGAGTGTAACGATTATTCATGGGTCTTGGATATAAGGCGTTCGCCTGCTCAAGTGTCGACCCATGGGATTCACTAATAGTGGACACTCCTTAACGTGATTTAGAGTTACACAAAGAACCCTGTATTTGATTTACTTGACCCACTGGTAGAGTGCTAGGAGTCTCTAATACCTCAATTCTCCGCATAAGGGCTGCAATCTTAGCTTCGGCAGCTATAGAGCTGTCGACGCTATGGATTTCACCCTTATGCGCAGAAGTTAATGAATTGGGTTTCTCAGCGGGACTTTCCCACTACATAGTTTTCCATGATAGGTCCTCAAGGAGGTCCCACGCTTCATCCTCATTCTTTCTCATAAACTCCCCCTGACACATGGACTCAAGAAGAGTTTTGGATGTGTAATCGAGTCCTTCGTACACGATTTGACACTACCACCACTTTTCTATCACATGGTGGAGGCATTGAGCTAACAAATCTTTGAACTGTTCTAAGTATTTCCCGAAGGGTTCTCCCGGTACTTGACGGAATTAATTGATTTGATTTAGAATTTTTGCCGTCTTGTGCGTGGGATAGTACTTCTTGAAAAACACTGTAATGAATTCATCCCAAGTAGTGATCGAATCAGTAGGCATACTGTACAACCACTTTTTGGCATTATCTTTGCGAGTGAATGGAATGAAGTGGAGCTTAATTGCATCCTCTGATAAGTGTTGCAGTTTTATCATCACGCATACTTCCTAAAATTTACTGATAAAGAGATATGTATCCTCAAAATCGGAATCAGTGAATTTATTAAGCATACTGATGTACTGCGGATTCAGTTCATAGTGATTACCCACTGCGTGTGGGAGTTTTATCCATGATGGTAGTGATCTGCGCAGCGGGTAACATTGAACCTAAAAGATCAAGATCGATTGATCCATCTTGTCTCCCATGAACAAATCTAATCTCACTAATTGACCAAATTGATTACGGGTCCAATGTGGCATGAACCAGCGACCGTGGATACGTGAGTTTCCTAAACTAATACAAGAAGTGAGGTGTGGTGAAAATAAAATAGTGGAAGAGATATGATCAAAGAAAAGATGTGATTCCTACTGTATTTTTTTAAATCCTTTTACAAAATCAGAGAACCAAAATGCAGAACTGGAGAAAATTTGGGTCAGAAATCACCTGGACTGCCGCTATTTGGCAGTTCTTGCTGCCAATTAGCGGAAAAACTAGATAGATTGTCTCTTTGGTTTCTGCTACGCAACTCTGAAACTCCTCTGATCCCTTTTATCTTCCTGTATCTGCACTTTCTGGTCCATGCACATTCAACACACACTGTTAACCCGTAAAACATTAGAAAAAGCAAGAAAATACAGTTAATCCCCGAAAACGGCATCAAAAACTTGATGTGATAAATTTACTGTAAGCGCATAGTATTAGTTGTAGTGCTAACAGGTCGTCCCCATAGGGATCTAAGGTATTTTGCAATCTTGCTAACTCTATTATTTTGACGAGCTAACTATGAGTCTAGTTTGATGAAATTTACAATTCTAATTAGCCTAGGATATGGAATCCAATAGTTCACAACCAAATATTATTTATTCGTCTTTCTTGTTTAATAAAAATCTGATCTTTTAGTTTAATTCCTACTTAAAGTATTCTAAGTATGAACTATCAAGTGGTATGCAAGTATAATCTATCAAAGAAATTACTTTTTATAGAGATAAACTAAATCGTTAGATATATTCAACAAAATGGATAAAAACTAACAACTCCAAATCCTAACTAAGCATAGACTATCAAAATATTAAAATTAAGTATAACCTATCAAAGTTTTGATCTACGAGTTCTTGTATTTTTATTGTTTCATAGAAAAATCCTATCTTGTAACTTGGCTCACATTTAGCTCTTTTCTAGACTTGATTTCCTAATCCGCTCTTTATAGGAATAGGTTTACCTAAAAACACACTAAAAATACCCGAGTAGCATTATTTAAATACTAAAATAGATTATATGGAGGCTATAAATATGCAATATATGGCACTCATCAGTTCGCTAGGCTGGTTTTTGCCAAGTTATATTTCACCAAGCTGATGACTGCTAGGCCGAGGTCCGGTAGGCTAAGGACCGCTAGGCTGAGCTCCGCCAAGCTGAGGACTGCTATGCTGAGATCCGCTAAGCTGAGAACCGCTAGGCTGAGTTTTGCCAAATTATTTTCTGCGAGGCTGATAACTGCTAGGCTAAGGTCTGCTAGGCTGAGAACCGCTAGGCTGGGGACCGCTAGGCTGGGGACCGCTAGGCTGAGAACTGCTAGGCCGATTTTTGCCAAATTGTCTTTTGCCAGGCTGATGACAGCTAGGCTGAGGTCCGCTAGGCTGAGGACCGCTAGACTGAGATCCGATAGGTTAAAAATCGCTAGGCTGATTTTTGCCAAGTTGTCTTTTACTAGGATGATGACCGCTAAGCTGAGGTCCACTAGGCTGATTTTTGCCAAGTTTCTTCTTGCCAGGCTGATGACTGTTAGGTTGATTACTGCTAAGCTAACTTTGAGCCTGACATCCTTCTTGACTTGCGCTAGGCTGACTTTGAGCCTGGCGTGCAAAACGAGGTTTGAGTGCTCTACGACGCGCCCTCCGATTTCGATTAAGGATCTAAGTCCGTTTTTACACCGTGATAGGTTCTCCTTTGGCATCATATACAGCGAGCTCCCTGAACATGGGGGGATACAGTTTGCTTTAATGGATCAGAACTTGGAAATCTAAGGGGCTGTTGATGGATCAAGCCTTCTTATCATCCAATACCATAAAGTCCTCCTTTTGTTTAGAGTTAGTCTTTTCGTGCTCTCGCCGTGCAGATCTCTTGTGGTGTGGACTCGATGAATCCAAACTTATGTAATCTTCATATTTGTGCTGGTCGACTTCAATCACAAGCATCTCGACCATCTCTCCAATCTTGTTGATATCAGATTGGACCACCATCTCCTCTTCAGTATACTGTGATTGTTAGTCTGTTTTCTGCGAAAACTGCGGATCTTTCCATTGCCATTAAATTGAGAAAAATTACAGATTATAAAAATTTCTCTTTATGATTACAATGAAAAGAAATAAAAAGAAACATCCAGAGAGGACTTATAGAACACGTTGCTCTCTTTTTAATCAGAAAACCGTGGGATTCAAAGCAGCTATGAGGATCCGTTCTTTCCACATTGATGATCTGACGTCGATGATTTGGAGGCGAGTTCGTTCTCCGTTTCTTCTGATTTTGAAAGAACCTCGAACTCTTGCACGCGAGAGAGATCTGGCTAAAGTTTCTCTTTGAGTTCTCTTGAGAGGTATTTATAGGCCCCCAAGTTATTGAAGATGTTTCTTTGTAGATAGAATCGAGATCTGATTTCCTTGGAAATAAAATCGAGATCTCTTTGTAATCTTGATAAGATATTTGAATTTTCTCTTGATTTGATTTACTCCAGATTCATTGTATCAAGTCCTGTTTTTGCACCCAAAAATCAATTAGAGTTTAATTAGAATTTACAAAATTACCAAACTCAAGTAAAATTGATTTAGAATTCTTCACCCAAAATTATTTAAACTCAAATTAGAAATTATGAAATTCTCAAACTCAAACAGAATAAATTTAGAATCCTACACCCAAAAATTAATTAGACTCTGATTAGAATTTAGGTCTAATTAGAATTTGCAAAAGATCTCAAGATAGGGCCAAAATATATTGCACTACGAGACCGGGGTTCACCGTGCGAACCGGGAGACTGAGCGGGGCGATCGGGCGCCCGAGAGGCCTCACCAGCCTCGCCCGCGAGGCTGGCTTGGCCAGAAAGTTTTTTTAGTTATTATTATATTATTATTATTATTATTATTTGATTTGGATTTGGTTTCGGACTCGGATTTGGATTTTGGATTTGGATTCGAATTCTGAATTCCGATTCAAATTTTGGATTCGGACTCAGATTTTGAATTCGGACTGGAATTTGGATTTTGGATTAGTGCGGGAATAATTTTTCTTGTTCTACAGTTACAAATCACCATGCACCTATAGTGTGAGCAATAAACAGTTATATAACTTAATAGTACAACTGAAATATAGTATTCACATCAATTAATATCTTTTCCAACCCATTATTATTTACAGCTATCAAAATCGAGTTAAGTCGAGTATAGCACATTTCCAATTAGTATCTGATTTTGATTCAATCCATGTTTTAGTGTAGTTCTAGTTTATTATAGTCAAATATTCTTAAAAAAGATTTAATTCTAACATTTTAATGAAATTTTATCCACTTATTTTAGGGATTTTCTGACTGCGTATCATAATGATATGGCTTGATACGAATAAGATGTGGGAGGTTTTCCTGCAAACGCATTTCTTAATTAAATAGCCACATTCTTTTAGAATTCTTTTTTAAGACACTGTTGCTATATAATATTATCATTAATATTATCATAAATTATCATTTCTATTTACTATTTATAATTATTGATTAATCAATTATAACCTATATTTCATTTGAATAAAATTTATGAGATTTCTAAATTTTTGTGTTTTAATAACAGTTAATGGTATGAATAGGTCTAAATGATGATTCAAAATAACGTAAAATATGAGTATGACAATTTTTTTGGAAATAAAGTTATACTTTGTTTAAGTAATATTTATTGAAGGAAAGAATAATGTATATCATGAATGTACATAAACAATTTTATTTTGATAAAATTGAAATATAAATATCCTATTTAATAAGATTAGTTCATGGAAAAGTGAGTTTGAGAAAAAAACCCACCTTAATCCGAAAATGCGTTCATCAAGTCAGTTCACTCTCAAATTTTTTATTAAATTCAAAATCTACAAGTTACTGCAAAAATTTTAAAATAGTTAAATCTGGTCTATTGTTGTTTTAGGAAAATTCTCTTGAATTTAAAAGAATAAAACATTCAATTTTAGTCATTGAAGACTAGTGGGTTTGACGCAGACAAATGATTTAGTCATCTTATTGAATGTATAACAATGATTGTAGATTTTAATTAGCTTTATATTAGGAGATTTATTTATCTAGATCCAATAATATATGATCTCATTATAGAAGGGAGGCTGATCTTACCACAGGAGAAGGAGGAGTTGCTCCGGCAAGTAGTGCTTCAGCGACCGATGCTCAGCCAACAGTGGCTGCATGGTGGGACGGTTCAGATGGCATAGTACATGTTCGGAAAGTAGAGAAAGCTCACAAGATGGCTTCTCTTGTGGTCGACAGTGATCCAACAGTTGATAGCAATCCGACGGTCGATGAACTAATGCTGGCGGCAATGGTACTAGTCGACAGTGGCTACTGTTGGTTGTGACAGTTGTCGACGATGATCAGTGGGCAGAGAAAGGAAATAGATGAGAGAGTTTGGTTTACAGGAAGACTACTAAGATGAATGGAGAGGTTTAAATAGTATTTATGATGTTTAACTTAATGAAGAAGTTAATAGAATTATATAGGGCTTTGAAGGAAACTTTAAACTGCTTAAAAGGCTAATAAATAAGATTGATTTAGAAAATTTTTAATACAAATTTGAAATCGGGTCAACAAGCTCATACATGGAATAGATTTAGAAGGATTTTAAACATACATTTAAAATTGAACAAAAGACTCATAATTGTAGTTGACTACGTGATTTTAATGACAAGTTTTTATATTGTATTTAAATGGGTTAAAAGACTCATTAATAGAATTGACTAATAATGAATTCTAGAAATTGAATGATGGAGGAAAATGAATAAGAACGTAGAAATGGAAAGTTCAGAATGGAAGAAATTTTCTTATTACTTAAAATTATAAGTTGACTAGTGAATGGGATGTAAAGGCAATGATTGATTGATCTTAGGTTCAAATCAGGCTTAGACATTATTATTATTAGGGGTATTTACAGATCTGTCCCTGAAATCTTTATAAATTATAATTTAGTCCCCAAAATCTTCATATTTAGGATTTAATCCCCAAAATCCTTTAAGTTACTACAATTTAGTCCCCCAGTTTATATTTTGGCCTGAATTTTCCGTTTTACCCTTGATTTCTTTCACTTAATTCTCCCTTCCCTCTTTCTCCTCTTTTCTTAGTTCTGATTGGGTTCTCTCTTTTTCTTCTCTTCTCTCTCTATTCATTTCTTGGGTTCTCCCTATCTATATTGAGACCAAATGTATTATTTTTCACTAAATGTATTAAATTTAGAAATTAATTTATCTAATATAGAGAGGGGAACCTAATAAATGAATTTATATTGAGACTTAAAGGTTTAATACATTTAGTAGAGAATAATATATTTAGTTTCAATATAGAGAGGGAGAACCCAATAAATGAATAAAGAGAGAAGAAAAGAATAAGGGGGAACCTAATAAGAACTAAGAAGAGAGGGGGAAGAGGGAAGGAAAATTAAGTGAAGAAAATTAAGGGTAAAATGAAAAAATCGGGCCAAAATATAAACTTAGGGACTAAATTGTAGTAACTTTAAGGATTTGGGGGACTAAATCATAAATATGAAGATTTGTGGAACTAAATTATAATTTATAAAGATTTAAGAGACAGATCTGTAAATACCTCTTATTATTATTACTATTATTTTGAGGTTGGGCTAAGGGAATGAGCTTGGGTTCTAGTTAAATAGTCCAAATATTTTTTAAAAAATAGTTTATGAATTTTAGTAAAAATAATACTTTATGACTCTAAAATAATAGTTAAGTTAATTTATTTTTAAACTTAATATTAATAAAAATATACTAGAAAAAGTATCAATAAATAAATATTATATCAGATTGGTATAGTTACATTCGACTCCCATAGAGTAAAAATAATACTTAATGGATCAATTTATTTTAAAACTTTATTCTATCCACCTTCAGATTAGGTTATTGCACGCATGTTTGATAGGTACAAAATGAATGAATTTTCAACAATAAAACAATGAAGGCTTCTTCATCAATGATGAAATGATTAAATTACAAGAATTTTTTATACACCACTAATTTAAAGAATGAAGATCATATTTAATTGTTCAGATCATCTACATATATCCTCTGTGTTAATATTTACTGGTGCCTCTATAGAAAACTGTCTATAGAGACACCTTAGGTACACCACACACATGCACGCGTGCATCCACACACACACACACACAAAAAGTGTACTTACGGTATCTCCAAAGTGAGTTAACTATGAAGGTGTCCTAAATATCAAAATAGAGGGCTCAAGTAAATAATTCTAATCATTACTAATTTTGATCTCCATGTCCTAAAATGATGGTGTATAAATATCATATATATTTGGTAAATTTTTTACCATATATTAGACATGTATAAAATGAATGACAACAATAGAACAAATGAGACATTTTGATCAATGATGACGAAATATCTAAATCACATAAACTTTTATACACCACTTATTTAGAGTATATAGAATATAACTAATGGTTCTAAAATATCCATATTACAAGATTTTTTTTTTTTAATACAATACCAATTTAGAGCATAGAGATCATATTTAATTATTCGGAGTATTTACATATATTATCTATATTGAGATTTAGGGGCACATCAATGTGCAACTATTTTTGAAGGTACCTTAAGTACACCTTTCAATATATATATATATATATATATATATATATATATATATATATATAGAGAGAGAGAGAGAGAGAGAGAGAGAGAGATGAAAATGAGCTGACAGTTCACACAAATTAGCTAAACTGTAGTTCATTTCCACTATCTTCAATATTTTTTAAAAAAAAATTGAATTATGATCTCGACCCTTTAGGGTTCACTCATATCCAACTTCTTGGATTTCAATTTTGTTTTGGTTTCCCATCAAGTTAACACAAAGTTTAAGTTTCCAATGAATAAATATTTTATATCCACATTATGAAAGTATAAATGGATCCCAAAATCATGAAATTTGATATTATTAAAGTTGAAGATGTAGAAATTCTAATTCTAGAAAATATTTGAAGAAGAATTAATTGATTACTATATTTTTGCTACTAGCTTACGTAATTTTTCTAAGTTGAGTAGTAATTCCATACATATATATCTACACACACATACACATATGGAAATGAGCAGACAACTCATTTAAGTTAGCTAAGTTGCAGTCTATTTCCCTATTTCCAGTCATTTAAAAAAAATATTCTTATTATGACCTCAACCTTTTAAGGTTCACTCATAGCCAATTTCATGAGATTTAGTTTTCTTTAATTAGCCATTTCATCCAGTATACAAAATTTTGGTGAATACAACATCTTGTATCTATATGTTGGAATAACAAATGAACTTCAAAATCAATAAAATTTGATTATAAAGAAGTTAATGAAATAGAGATCATAACTCTAATAAGAATTTGAGAAAAATTAATATGTTTAATTTTTTTTACTGCTAACTAACATAACTCATCTGAACTGGTGACTCATTTACAGTAATTTCTTTATATATATACACACACAATATAAGTGAGCTGAAAGCTTATATAATTTACCCGAGCTGTAATCTATTTCTATTATCTTAAAAAAATTCAAAATATTTTTTAGATTGTGATCTCAACCCTGTAAGGTGTACCCATACCCATTTTTTTCCGGTTGAGTTTGATTTAACCTTTCATCAAATAAAACAAAACTTAATGATTTTTCGTAAATATAACATCTTACACCCACTTGATTGAAAATGAAATGAATACGAAATCAATAAAATCTACTTCCAAATAAGTTAAGGAGATGGAGACCATGATAAAAAAAAATTAAAAAATAATGAGATTACTATATTTTTGCCAATATCTTACAAAACTTACCTGAAGAGTTACTTGAGGAGATTTAGCAAGTAGAGTTGGAATTTATTTTACCTAGTTTAGACATGCAAATGATGGCTTTGCAGATTCAATCCTTTTTGATAGAGAGGATTAAGGCAGTTCAAATGGAGGATCTGAGATTGCAAAAGTTCAGGAATGAGGTAGATCTGATTTGTGGATTCATGAGGATGGATCTTTGCGATTTAGCAACCGACTTTGTGTTCCTAAGGAGATGTTCGACAGGAAATTCTTGCAAGAGCCTATAGCTCACCTTATTGTATTCATCCCAGTAAAATGAAAATGTATTAGGATCTGAAGCAGCAACTTTGGTGGTATGGGATGAACCGAGAGATTCCAAATTTGTCTCAAAGTGCTTGATTTGTCAATAAGTGAAGGCTTAATATTAGAGATTATCTAGATTATTTTAACCACTATTTATTCCTGAGTGGGAGTAGGAGAAGGTTGTTATGGACTATGTGACAACATTGTTAAGGAGTCCAAAGGGCAAGAATGTAACTTGGGTGATTGTAGATTGTCTCACCAAACTGGTTCACTTTATTCCATCTAATGTGGGACAGTCTATGGAGAATTTAGCTAAGAAGTATATGTATGATGTGGTTAGATTGTATGGTGTCTCAGTCAGTATTGTTTCAGACCATGATATACGTTTTACATCTCATTTCTAGAAGAAACTGTAGATAGTTTAGGTTTGAAGCTTGAGTTTTGCAGAGTGGATCATCCAGATACACATGGATAGTCGAAGAGGACTATTTAGTTTTTGGAGGATATGTTGAGAGTATGTATGTGTGATTTTGGTGGTTCGTGGGAAGATCATCTATATCTTATAAAGTTCGCCTACAATAATAATTATTTGACAAGTATCAAGATTGGGCATTTCAAAGCTTTTTATGGGAGGAAGTACAGGTATGTGCATTAGGATGACCTTGGGGAGAGAAAGTTGCTTGGACCAAAGATGATTACTTAAGATGGTTGATAAGATCAAGTTGGTGCATCAGCATTTGAAGGAAGCTCAAGGCAAGCATAAGAAGTGGGTAGACATTAGACGTTGGGAGCTTGTGTTCCATGAGAGAGAGTTAGTGTTTTTGAAGATCTCACCAATGAGAGATGTTGTTCGCTTTGGTAATCAAGGAAAACTGAGCCTGGGATGCATAAAACTGTTTGAGATTTTGGAGCATGAAAAAAATGTGTCTTATCACTTGGTATTACCAATATCTCTGAAGGGAGTGCATAGTTCGATATGTCACAGTTGAAGAGGTACATAATGGATGAGACTCACATAGTGAATTATTTAGAGTTGGAGATTGAGACCGATCTTTCTTATCCAGAGAAACTAGTGCTATAGTCAATTGGAGGGAGAAGACACTGAAGAACAAGGTCATGCCGGTTATCATGATTTTATGGAATCGATATTCAAGTTGAGAGATGACTTGGGTACGAGAAGAAGATATGTAGGATCGGTTCCTGCATCTTTCTGGTTAAATATATAATTTTCTTATATCATTTTGTTCCTTAATCGAGAACCAAATTTTTGTTTAGGGAGTAGGATAAAACACTTACTATGCTTATGTTTAAAATTTGTGTTTTTGTATTTTTGAGTTTGATTTTTAATTGAAGAACACTTAAAATAAATAAGATTAGGTGTTAAGTTAATTTGCAAAAATAAATAAAACGAGGGAAGCTAAACCCTTGACCTTATAGAGCCTATTAGAAACCCAATCCACATGTTAAGCATTTACCCAACCATGTCATCATAATAAATAAAATACACTTGACTTTTTAATTTAGATTTGACTACAAAAATATAGCCATTGTAGAGCTTCTATCGACTTCTATCAAATGGAAGTCTTGAACATAAAAAATAATTAGTTTAATTAAGAATCCACTTGTACATAAATAGGTAACCCTAACCAGCCATAGGTCTTTCCTAACATAGAAAATAGAGAAAAATTCGTAGAAAAAATAGAGAGAAAATAGAGGCATGTGTTTAGTTTGAATTCTGGGAGGTTTTATTGAATTCTCAAATATCTATATTTAGATCAGGCCAAGATGAGTTTGTCTCACTCCTAATATACTAAAATAAGTAGTTTATTTCATATTGTTACTAGTTTATTTACCAACTTTTATAGTGTTGTGCTTAAAAATTTATCATTTTACTGTCTATCCCAAACCAGGATAAAAGAGAAGGGTTTTGATAGGTCGATGATAGTGATGTAAAATATCTACTGCAAGCGCACAGTATTGGTTGTAGCGTTTTACAGGTCGTTCCCACAGCGATCTAAAGTATTTTGTTATTCTCACTAATTTTTTAGTCCTAGCGGATTAACTATGGGTTCTAAATTGGATTTGAGTTATACTAATTAGCCTAGGATATGGAATCCACTAGTTTCTAGTCATGTATTACTTCTATTATCTTCTTCCTATCATAAAAATTGATCTTTTAATTTTAATATTTACTTAAAGTGTTCTGAGCATGTATTATCAAGTGGTGTGCAAGCATAATGCATCAAAAATACAACTTTTCATAAAAATAAACTAAATCATTAGATAACTCTATGACAATGATGAAAAATAACAAGCCCAAACCCTAATTAAGTATAGACTATCAAGAAATCTAATTCAAGTATAATATATCAAAGTATTAATCTACGAGTTGTTATATTTTAATCTTTTTATTGAAAAATTATATCTTTATTATTATATTTAGGAAGAAAACACTAGAAAGCAATATACAGTGGATTCCTAGTTTCATCTACATTCTAGAACTAAACTAAATTAGCTACTCATACTCCTAATTAAAAAGATCATATTTTCCTAGAAAGCAATTAAAGTTTTATACTATAAAGCAAGATAAATCAATTTAGAAAGAAATTAGAAGAAGATGACCTAAGAAATATTAATGAATAGCAAAAGTTATCTCGGGAGTCGATATGGTGGCCGTCATCCCTTCAGCAAACCCTGATTTTATTTAATAAAATTTGAGTACAAAATTACATCATCTACCCTAAATTACAAGGATACGGCCAATATATAGGGCTCGGAGAATCAAATCCTAATTTGAGTATAAGTGAGAAACTATAAAATTACATCGAAATTCCGTAGAAAAATCACCCATAGTGGGCTCTATGGAGTCGCCAATTGGCGGCTAATGCCTTCAAATAGCAGCAAAAGTATGGATATTTTATCTGGTTTTTCTTCTGCATGAATCTCTTGTCTTGTTCTTTTAATTTTTTATGACTGTATTGAACTTTGACTCCCTCCAGCATCATGGTCTTATAGTTTTGCTCACTTTTAACTCCTCTCTGGGCTTGGTTTCCTAATCCAGTTCTGAGTTTATGCCATCTTCTTGTAGGAATAGATTTACCTGAAAATACACTAAAAATACCCGGGTTGCATTATTTAAATATAAAAAATAGATAATATGGAGGCTATAAATATGCAACATATGGCACTAATCAGATAGCTAGCATAAGACATTCACATATTATGACATAAACCAAAATATGAATTTTATTGGGGCATTTCTTACTGAGTGACACGCTTCATCGGAGTCCGGATGTAATGAAAAATATGTGAGGGTTACTAGGTCATTACCCTGAAGCGACGCGCCACGTCAGCATTCAGATGTGGTGTCAAATTTAAGAGGATTTTCATACCTTAATGAGAATATGGGGTAAAGAAGTTATTTCATGAACATAGAATTTGGTTAGTATCATGAAACATAGGTTCTCTTAGATTAGTAGAGTTAGTTAATACTATGATTAAAAAGAAAGTTAATATTTTATGTGTGCATGAGACTAAATGGGTAGGTTAGAAAGATAAAATCATAGAATTTTGGGATTATAAATTTTGGTATAGGGTAGAGATAGAAATCGTAATGGGGTAGGTGTGATCATAGATAAACAATTACTTAGGATATAGTGGAGGTTAGTAAAAAAGGTGATAGAATTTTATTAGTTAAATTTATTTTATATAGAGATATTCTCAATATAATTAGTACCTATGCACTACAAGGAGGACTTGATGATCTAATAAACATCAATTTATGGAAGATCTAAATGAGATAATATAAGTAATATCTGTTAAAGAAAAACTATTTATTGGTGGTGATTTCAATGGGCATTTGGGAACTAGTCATAATAAATTTGATAGTGTATATAGAGAATTTAATTTTGGTGAATGAAATAAAACATGTAACTCAGTTCTACATTTTGTTTTGTCTTATGATTTGATTTTAGTAAATACTTGATTTAAAAAGAGAGTTTCTCACTTGATTACTTTTAAAAGTGGATCGAGTGCGAGCCAAATAGACTTTTTTTAAGTAGGAGGATAGATAGAGATAGTTGTATCAATTGTAAGGTAGTACCAAGTGAAAGTGTAGTTACCCAATAAAAACTCTTAGTTTTAAATATTCGGAATAGAAAGAGAATTAGAAAGATTAAGTATAAGTTAGATTCTAATATTAAGTGGTGGCTATTAGAAACTAATCAAAAAAAATTTATAAATAGAGTAGTACAAGAAGCAGATTGAAGGAAATAAGATGATCCTTATATAATATAGGACAAAATGGGTAGCTGCATTAAGAGAGTAGCTAAATATATATTTGGTAGTCGAAGGGATGGTACTCCATCATGTACGGACACATCATGATGGAATAAAGAGGTTAAAAATACTATTAAGATCAAGCAGGACGTTTATAGAAATTTGAAGAAGAACAATGATAGAATAAGATTTAAGAGATATAAGCTAGCCAAGAAGGAAACTAAGAAAACTGTTCGAGATGCAAAAATTAAATTATATAAATAAGTGTGAGAGAAATTAGATAATAAAAGAGCAGAAAAAGATATATATAGAATTGCTCAAATAAGAGAGAGAGAAAGTCTAGAGACTTATATACTATAAAGTACATTAAAGATGAGAATCTAAAAGTTATAGTTCAAAACGAAAAAATTAAAGAATGATGGAAAGATTATTTTGATAGATTATAAATGGTAGTTTTACTCAAGATTTGGGAGATCTTACTATTCAGTGTGAGCATATGAATCATAATTTTGTATGCAGACTTAAATAATCTGAAGTAAAAGAGGTTTTGAAGAGAATAAAATCAAAAAAAAATATTGGTCCAGATAAAATTCCTATAGATGTACCAAGATACCTAGGAGGGATGGGTTTGAGGTGGCTGATAGATTATTTTAATAAGATTTGGCAAAGTAAGAAATTTCAAACGAATGGAGGAAAAGTACCCTAGTACATCTATATAAAAATAAGAGTGATATTCAGAGTTATTCTAACTATTGTAAAATAAAACTCATATGTCACACTATGAAGCTTTGGAAAACGGTAATTGAACATTAATTGAAGTAGACTATTAAAATATTGGAGAACCAGTTTGGATTCATGTCGGAGCGATCGATAACAAAACTATTTATTTATTTGTCAACTTATAGAGTGATTATGAGAGAGAAATAGAGATTTGCATATAGTATTTATTGACTTAAAGAAACACTATGATAAAATACCACAAGAGATACTTTGGTAGATATTGATGAAGAAAAGAGTTCTTATTAAGTATATTGACATAAGTAAGGACATATATGATGCAGTGGTGGGCAATACCAGAATATGTGGTGGTCTAATAAATGATTTATCTATCACAATTTGATTGTATCAAGGATCTGTATTGTGTCCGTTCTTATTTGCTATAGTGATGAATGAGCTTACTAGAACTATTCAGAATGAGATACCTTTGTGTATGTTATTTCTGATGATATTGTCTTAGTTGATGAGACAAGAGCCGAGATGAATGCCTAGTTAGAGTTATAGAGACGCACATTAAAATATACAGGTTTTAAATTTAGTAGGTCCAAAATAGAGTACATGGAGTGTAAATTTAATAAATAACGGATCTTAAACTATATTATTTGTAACGTTGGATGGGCAAGAGATACAAATGAGCAGTCAGTTTAAATATTTGGGTTCTATTATTCAGAATAATGAAGAGATCAATAATAATGTAAACCATAGGATACAAGCTAGCTAATTGAAATGGAGGAGTGCAATGAAAGTCTTATACGACTGTTACATTCCGTTAAGGCTGAAGGAAAAATTTTATAAATCTATTATTATGCTAACTTTATTATATGGCACGAAATACTGGGTTATAAAGAAACGTCATTCATAGAAAATAAGTATAATAAAGATGCGCATGTTTCACTGGATATATGGCAACACTAGGAGAGATAAAATGATAAATGAAAATATTCATGTTAAGGTAGGTATAGCCCCCATCGATAAAAAGATGCGAGAAAATCGGTTACGATGGTTTGGTCATATGCAACGTAGACCTACAAATGTACCAGTTCGATGAAAGAAGTTTATCAATGTAGGACAAGTTAAAAGAGCGAAAATAAGACCGAAGAAAATATGGATGGACGGGATACGAAAAGATATGAATTATAGAGATTTAAATGAGGAAATATTACTTGATATGAATGAATAGAGAAGGATTATCAATGTGATCGATCCGGTGTGATTCTCTTTTGGTTCATATAGCTTACCTCGAATACTTGAGATAAAAGGCTTAGTTGTTGATGTTGTTGTTGTACTGATTTATTACCAGAGTATATGTGATTATGTTTTAATGAAAGTTTTGTGGGAATAATGCTTAAAGATAGGAATTTTTTTTTCCTATTTTTATAATCCAACACACTATCCCGTCTTCTAAATTTGGTTGCAGAGACTAAATCAATCTTCAGAAGTTTCTGTCTAATTATTGATGGAATTGTGAGTTTTGCCTAAGTTATTCTACTGTGCTAGTATTTCTGTTCCATTAGTGGTATGTTACAATTAGAAATTTGTTAAACATACATACGACTCCAAATAAATCCAAAAAAGTTATTATAGTTAGAAAACTCAATGCTCTATAACTTTTTCTTAGGAATTCTTATTAAAAATATGTGCTATGATTTGGTTACTATACCACTATTTTTACTGTATTGAATTTTAAAGCAGACCAATTATAGTAAAAATTAGGTTATAATTAATATATTTACTTAAATAATTTTAACAAAATTATGGTTGAAAGATAGTCCATTTATTTGCAATTTTTGTTAGAGAAATATTCCTATTCTTGTGGAAGTAGTAGGTTTTAACCTAGTCCATATTCTGTTATTGTTGCTAGCAAACAGTAATTTGACAATGGAAAATCTAATTTTAACTATGTTAAGTATAATAAATAAATTTAATAAATTCTAAAATAATTATGTGGAAAGATAAATCTATTAGCGATAATTTTTATTTGAACAAGCTTTCTCAATTCTAATTATGACTATATGATTTTGTTCAACTAACACAGGACTAGCCATGACTAGCCCATACTAAGTCTCTATATAGTATACCATAGAAAACAAAAATTGATTGATTCTTATATTTTATTGGATTTTGTCATTGGATTTTGTCATAGTAAATTATACTCAATGATATAGTGTATCCATATTATCATATTATCTACCAAAAATGCTATTGTAAATTGTTTATTTATTGTTTGAGGGTTTTATCATGATAACCAAGTTATTAAAATACAGAATCAAAAACTATCGAATTAACTCATTTTATTGATAAAGATTATTTTCCAATGGGAGATAGTTCGTATTATCATTATTATCATCACAAGTTATAGAAAACCTAAAAATTGAATATATTGAATTGATAACGTTTATTGTTAAGATTGAATACAATGGCGGATAAACAAGATTATTATATTGTTACCGTATTTAAAACTGAATACTATCACCATTGACTTTAATTTGAGAGTAGTTAATAAAATAGAGAATTGAATAATCAGGGAATGGTAAGGGTTGCACACTAAATGAGTTATTGTTATCGTTTTCTAACACGGAATATGCTCCGTCTATATTGTTTTTAACTATGTTCTACTAGATGCTTATGGGATAGGTTACAGCTATATCGTTCTTAACTTCATTTTTCCGGGTGCTTACGGGATAGGCTACGACAATGGTAGATGTTTTATTCTTGTTTTAATATATTATTTTTCATTGGTTTGTTATTATTATTTTATTATATTGGTCACTTTACTGACATATACATGACCAGAGTTAGGATTAGATATAGAGATGGAGATTTTAGTCACAAAGCATGTCCTTGTATATTTGGAAGAACAACGGTGTTTCAAAAGTATTTAATATTTGTTTTGCTTTAGTAGCTTATCTTATTATTATTGAAACTGTAATAGTATTTTAAGAGAGTTCAATAAGGGATATTAATATAAGTCTTATTAGTTTTGAATTATCCTATGAAGTTTATTTGGACTTAAACTTTATTAAACATTAGTTATTTTTGAAAAATCTATTATTCTATAATTTATATCATATTGTTTCTGCTATGATTTGTGACCTATAAATTATGATTGTGATTGTTATTATTTATATAGTTTCTAACAGTCTAACTTTCTGGTTATAGAAAATGGGACGTTATGGAGAGAAGCATGGGACATTAAAAACTATACATGAAGGAACAACAACTATTAAAATGTTTAAAATTCAAAAGTTGACAAAAAATTTTTGAAAAACTAACTATTAAAAATGATGATTACTTCAATTACTTTTATAGTAAACTAAATACATTAGTTAACATAGGAGAGAAAATGTTTGACTTTAAAATCGTGAGAAAAAATCTTAGATCTCTTCCAAAATGATTTAAACTAAAAGTCACACTATAAAAGAAAGTAAAGACGTAGATACATTAAAATTGAATGAATTGATAGGGAATCTAATAATTTATACGGCTAATCACTACAAGAAAAAGAAGACTACGTGTATTGCATTGAATGTTAAACCTGAAAGTATTGAAAGAGACACTGATTTTGAAATTGACGATAAGATAGTTGTGAACTTTGCCAAATGTTTCAAAATATATTTTTTAAGGCTAATGATTCAACCACCTCTAACTAGAAAAGATATATTCCAGAAAATAAAACTCAAGCCAACTAAGTATAAAAAACTGGTAGAGAGAATCCTAGTGAGAAGTCAACTCGAGTTCATGCTATAAATATTTTGAGTATAGCCATTGTACTCATGAGCGTACCAACATGAAAAAGGAAAAAAGGGAAAGCTATATAGATTATATAGAATGATTCAGATGATTCCAATAATGAGGAATATGATAATTATTTAAACAATTTTATTACTTTTATTGGTTATATTGTCTCTAATAATTGTTCTTGTGAGTCTATTTTAGAAAATCTAGATGATGAAGCTTACAAGTCGAATGATAATGAAGATATTCAAGAAGCATACAACAAACTGTCTAAAGTATCACTTACTTTCAAGAAACAGAATGTGAATCTCACTAAGAAAATTAAAAAGCTAATGAAGAATCAAGAAGAAACAGAATTCAAGTTGGCATAAATAAAAAGAATGTGGGATTTAAGGTGTATAAGTTGAATTTTATGTCCACAGACATATTTATGGAAGACGATAAGAAGAAGCTGATGAGTGTGAGAGATTAAGTCTTTAACAAAAATAAAAACCTTTTTGATTCTAACCCAAAATTGGAAAACAGTATAAGAACACTTAAGTCTGATTTAGATAATCGAATTTGTCTCTCCAACATATGATTGTAGGAAGGCCGAAGTTTGATGAGATTTTTAGAACTCAATTAATGGATGAAAAGCTTAATGCCTTGGATTTTCAAGTTATGACTCAACACCAAATCAGCTACCACTACATCAAATATAGCTCAAAAATAACATCTATGAAACCCAATATGCTGAAAAGGTGAAATCTTTTCCAAGCATTATAGTTGCCAAAGGCAAGACAAACGTGCCACCAAAGAAGGTAATGACACCTCTAATGGTAAATTATCCAACTTCAAAGTGAACCAATTTCAGGCATGATTACTATCATAAACTTTATAAACATAAATTTGTACTATTTGTAACCATTGTAGAAGATTAGAACATATTAGACCTCATTGCTATGACCTGAAAACTTTAAATATGCTTAAATCTAGTTAATAGGGAATGTGTTCAAAATCTGGATAGAAAAGTTAAAATTGCGTCCTCTTTACACTCAAAGATCTACTCATTTTAGGAGTATAATAGAGGCTTGTATAAATGAGTGATTAAATATGACCATACAACCTTGGACATATTACTTGCAAATCTTTTTTCTATGGCTATAAGTATGACAACATTATATTTTATTACATATGTATGTTGAGGGCAGTTTATTGTATAATGATCAATATTATTGTTAGACTTATTCATATTCACATTTAGATAAATTTTATACTTATCATAAAAGTTACTAGAGTTTATTGTGTATATTCAACTTCAAGTATAAACCATACTTTTAGTCCAATGTGGTGAAAAACTAATACAAATATTCAAAGAGAATGTATATTCTAGTGGAGGGAAAGGACTACCAATATAAAGAGTATTGTGTTCTAAATTCATAATTATGTTTACTTTTTATTAGGGAAAAATTCATCATCACAAAAATGAATATAACCTCATCGAGAATGAGGTAAAAAACTGAAACATAAATTATATGAAGGTATAAGCTTATCGAAAATAGAAGTGCTGAAAAGATAAATACTTAAATATCATATTTAAGGGAACGTTATTTAAAGTAATGAACATATTCTGAAACTTGATATATATTATATGACAACTTATGAAATATAATATGTGTCTCTATAATTTGTTTGTCACCCTTTATTCTTAAACTTTGTAATACATGAGACTTGAGTATAATTTAGAGGTTCTCAATACTTGTGCATCAGTATATTCAATTAGTAGTGATTACTTGTGGTTTAACTAGTACGTGTCAATACTGTGTGCGACTCATTTTTATTTTCAAGTGTGGATATCAATATCTTTATATGTTTTCCAACTTCTGACAAAAAAGGGGAAATAGTATCAAATTGAGCTATATTGAGTTGAAATAGGGGGTATATATGTAGCAGAAGCAATATTAATTTCATAAAGCGCTCATATCCTTTATGTCTACATATGTGTATCTGCATGTGTATGTTCTTGTTATGTTATTGTACGCCCGAAAATTTATAATTTCCTTCTATTACAAATTTACTTTGAAATTCCAGTAATAAAAGAAAAATTATAGAATAAAATTCGAGATTATAAGAATGGGGAACAATTGATTTCGATTCCCCTTTTAAATTTCTGTGGGTTCTAGCAGCAGTGGAGTCTCGCTGATGCACTCCGTTGACGATCTGATCTGAATAATATTAACGTACTCATTAGATGATAAGCAGAGGTATGATGTTAATGTGCTCATTAGATGACAAGTAAAGGTATGATGTTAACGTAATCATTAGATGACAAGCAAAGGTATGATGTTAACGTGATCATTAGACTACAAACAGAGATATGATGTTAACATGCTCATTAGATAATAAGCAGAGGTATGATGTTAACGTGCTCATTAGATTATAAGCAATGACATGATATTGACGTGCTCATTAGATGACAAGCAGAGGTATGATGTTAACGTGCTTATTAGATGACAAGCAGAGGTATGATGTCAACGTGCTCATTAGATGACAAGCAGAGGTATGATTTAACGTGCTCATTAGAATCATAACCGTTCAGTGACATCTAGTATGACAGATTAGGAAAAAATATAGGTGTCATTAAATATGTCTTATGGTTCATTCTATTCAGAGGTTCAGGACTTAATAGTAATGAGCTGATTAAACAGAGGTAGGGTTTAAAATGATTAATCTACCCATTTAGTGACATCTAGTATAACGGGATTTGAGTGAAGATGAAGGTATCATTAAACCTGCCTCAAAACTCGACCTATTCAGAGGATCTGGTTATGAAAAAAATGAGCTGACTAAACAGAGGTGACGGTTAACGTATTTAGTCTTGAAATTTGACTATCAGAGATAACTATTAAATTGATATGGAGATGATTTTCGTCAAAAATAAGTTTTTAACTTAACAATATCAAAAACAAGTTCATCAGAGATTATAATATTAGACTTGAAGAAGTATGAGTTTTCTTTTCTGTCAGAGGTGAAATCTTAACATGACAGGAGATTTGATCGGATTTGATCTCATAAAGAAAATTGATTTAATTTTGTATTCTGATTTTAGAGATATGATTTTAACTTGAAAAATATTTTTGGAGTGTCACTTGCTCTGCTAGAGAAAAATGACAAGAAAAATCATACTATTAGAGGTGAAATCTTAACGTGACAAGAGATTTGATTAGATTTGATCTCATGGAGAAAAATGATTCGATTTTGTACTCTAGTGTCAGAGGTATGATTTTAACATGATAAATATTTTGGATAGTCACTAATTCTGCTGGAGAAAAGTAATGAGAAAAGTCTTACTGTCAAAGGTGAAATTTTAACGTGATAAAAGATTTGATTGGATTTGATCTCATAAAGAAAAATTGATTCGATTTTGTATTCTGATGTCAGATGTATGATTTTAACGTGACAAATTTTTTTAAGGTTACTGAATCTGCTGGGAGAAAAGTGACAGAAAAATTTTTGCTGTTAGAGATGAAATCTTAACGTGACAGAAAATTTGATCTCATTAGGATTTTTAGCAAACCGTCAGGTATCAACGGGTTTGATTAGCCTTTAACAACTACCGTTTGGATTGGGCTAGCCATGATATTCCCCTCATCATGGAAAGTTATCAAGAATTTTGTTTGGGCTTGAATATCAAACGTTCCCTCTTCCCTTTTCTTTAGCAGTTTTGAGCAGTGATGTATCCTTATATTCAGATAAGGATATTCCTGTGACAGATTTATTATGGGATTTTTAGCAAATCTCTAGTTATCAACAGATTTGATTTGGTTTTACCAACTACCGTTTGAATTGGGCTAGCCATGCTATTCTTCTCAGTATGGTAAGTTATCAAGAATTTCGTTTAGGCTTAAACGCCAAACTTTTTCTCTTCTTTTTACCTTAGCAGCTTAGAACAGTTCATACTTTTAACCCTAGCATGATGGGTTAGCGAGAAACTGATTCTCTTTCCATTACCTTAACGGTATTGGGCAGTTCATATTTTTATCCTAGCATGATAGGGTTGGCGAGAAATTAATTCTCTTCCCGTTATCTTGACGGTGTTGGGCAGTTCATACTTTTACCCCCAATATGATAGGGTTGGCGAGAAATTGATTCTCTTCCCGTTACCTTAACGATGTTTGGCAATTTATACTATTATCCCCAGTATAATAGGGTTGGCAAAACAATTATTCTCTTTCTATTATTTTGACGATGTTGAGCAATTCATGCTTTTACCCCCAGGATGATAGGGTTGGTAAGAAATTTATTCTCTTCTCGTTATCTTGACGGTGTTGAGCAATTCATACTTCTACTCCCAAGCATGATAGGGTTAGCAAGGACTTCGTTTGAACTTATATGCCAAATGTTTCCTCTATCCTTAGTCATAGAGACGTGAGATTGCTTTCGTCTGATACTCTAGTTGGGGTGCGAAGCAACACCTTAGCGGCGAGCCAGTATTTCTTTATTTGCTAGTTGAAAAAGAGATCGGATGACTTTATTCTCTTAATAATAATATCTTTTAGGAATTTTCCATTGATTAGCATCATCGTTGGCTAGTAGAAACCAATTCTTTATTTTTATCCAGTCTCCTAATTTAGGTCCCGACTGGTGAGCACCGCAGGCTCCATCATGCACTTCTTTGAGCACTTCTTGTGTTTCTTGTCTTCAAAGTACATCTTGATTTAATTATACCCAGAGAATTCATACATGAAAGATATCCTTTCGAATTTGCAGGTATCGTCAATCATGACATCCGTTATTGGAAGCGGAAATCCATCTTTGGGGCAATCCGCATTTAGATCTCAAATGTTAATGTAAATTCGGATCTTCCCATTCTTCTTGGGAATATGAACAGTATTTGCTACCCATTTATAGTATTTTTTTATTGAAGTTTGATTGTATAAGCTTCTTAACTTCATCCTTGATCGATTCCATTAGTTCTGAACGGAGTCTTCTTTGATGCTGCTTTATTGGTTTTGCATCTGGCTTAATATTTAGTCGATGTAAAGCAACTTGAGGATCTTATGGGCTTGGGGATGGTTTCGTCACCCATGTTCACCCGAACCACCTTATCTTCGATAGGCGGTTCACGCTATTGAAAGCGTATGCTCGCTTAGGTATCAAGATGTTTGACTAACATTTCATCTTGAGAAAGAGTTAGCTCATCATTGTCATCTGGAGTCAGACTGAAAGGCATCATATTTGTAGCCAGCCCATTGGATAGTACCCCCAGACTGATATATGAGTCCCCATAAGAGTTTTCTGTGTTTTGGCAACTCCCATAATTTATAACTGAAGTATTAGGTGTCGTGACATATTGAACCCCCTGTCGATTTTGTGATGGTAATATAATTCTTTTTCTTTGGACATGAAGGAGCGGAGCATGTTTTGACGCTCCTTTCCACATGCAGTGCTCCCCAGATAAGGGGGTGTGCGAGCATGGGCGCGTGCACAGCGCTTTGTAGGTGCGCTCCATAGGTGTGCATAGCGCCCTTGCGGTTGCGAGCGCAGACGTGCACATAGCGCTCTATGGGCACGAGCGTTGTTGCACACCAAAATTCAAACTTAGCATTTAGATGAAATCATGCCTCATTTTCTCTATCATTTGGAATGATTTTCGTTCATAATAATAAACCTTAGAGGCTTCCTAATCTTTATCTTCAGTATCATCGGATAGGCTTACACATGGTTGAACCCTTCCAAAAAGAATAAATTTTTTTTATCAACCCAAGAAGCAGGGATTTTGATGTGTTGGTTAATATTGCCAAGCAGTGGTAGATAACTGCGATCAATATCAATAAGTCCATATGATGTTCCTATAATGCAGGATATGAATGTCCATCGATCTGATAGTTGTTTGGTAAGCCTTTGTCTTTTTTGAACTGATTGAAGCTGAGCTTTGATTGATTTAAGTTTCAAGCTATTTGACCCTCAATTTTGATAAGTTGGAGATGACAGGAGAGAATTATGCCTCCACTCAAGAAATCGAAACATATACAGTTTCATCGTGAATGTTGTTGCATTTCACAATAATAATTTTTTTTAAGAATGTGGGTATTATCCCCAGTGAAACTTGTTCTACGGACCAGTCCACTGGCTAATTGCCCTCACATTAGGCATTAGATAACCTCCACTCTGTTGCATCATGGAACGATGGCAACTACTAATGGAATTAGATGAATTGTTCTATAATATTGAATCAATAGCAGTAGCCTTCGGCCAGGTTTTAGCCTTAGGCTGAACCTATTGGATGGACTCACTAGGATCCTTTGGGCAGATTAGTTGCAACCAGCAACGATATAGTGATTAGAACACAATAGTCAGCATCCTGAACCTTGCATGGAAGCATTTTGGAGTAGGCATTTTCCTTCAACCCTTGCTTAGCAAGTGAAAAGCCATTTTGTAAGTAGCCCTCTCACTGTGATCACTAATTCTTATACGCTCAGAAATTTATAATTTCCTTCTATTACAAATTTACTTTGAAATTCCAGTAATAAAAGAAAATTTACATAATAAAGTTCGAGATTACAAGAATGGGTAATGATTGATTTCGATTCCCCTTTTAAATTTTTGTGGGTTCTGGCAATAGTGGAGCCTCGCTGATGCACTCCTTGATAATCTGATCTGGACTGGAAAGAAGACGGTCACTCTCTGGAAAAAAAACCTCTGCTCTGGAGACTCCGGAAGAAAATGTTGTCTTCTTTCTCTAGACTTTTTCTCTTCTCTCTGAAAAAATCCCCGTTGAAGCTGGACTCTGCCCTCTTTTTTTTAACTGTTCGGATAAGATCCGAGTCAAATCCACGTAACAGAAACACCGAAATTGGGGGTAACTGTTCCATTAGAATCCAAGCCAAATCCACATAACTGAAACAGCGAGTCGGTGCAACCTCGCGGGTGGCACCCGTGGGTGCACCCTTTTTTTCTTTCTTTTTTTTGTCTATAGTTATGCCTATTGCATTTTGAGGTTGTATGTACTTGATTTTGTTTATTTTTTTCTTTATGTGCAGGATATATGGGTCATGCACTGAAAATATAATTTTATCATGCAATTGCCAAGGAAGAGATCGTTAGGATTTTTTTCATAAATTTATAGAAAATTTTGTCGAAACTCATGAAGAATCAGTCTTAAAATTTATTATATTCCAAACTCAAGATTGATAGAGATCAATACAATGCATACGACTGATCTGACAGAGCTATAATGAAAATTTTATGATAGTATTCACTATAAAAGTGTAAAGCTCAAAATGACCTTGGTGATAACATCAAGATCAGCTAAAATAAAGTTCAAAGAAGAAAGCTATGATCGTAAAAAGTTGGAAAGAATGGATATTGTGCAATACATTAACATCTACTTCAAACCAAGATTTGACCCCAATATAGACTAAATTGGAAAAAAAATTCTATGAGAGGTTATAGAGTTTTGAGTTCTTTTTTTAATGGCACATGAATTATCTCAATCGAACTTCTAGATTCAAAGTCGCAGCCATTTTACTTAACTGATACCAGGCTAAACCAAGGGACCGCAATTTCTATCATGATTCCTACCGCCATCAGCCGTGGGTTACAAATTTGGATTTCCGAGGGGTTTTAGAGTTTGTTTTGATTTCGAGTTGAAAGGAGGTTATTTGGAAATCTTTATCTAGTTGTCCATTGAATTAAAAATAAATGGACAAGATAAAAAAAAAGGGTTAGTTATTATTTAGAGAACTCTGTGTACACTCCGTCAATTGAAGATTTTTTAAGAGCCTCTCGATGGAATTGAAGGAAATTTAGTAATCAACTAGGAGAGGCTCTCAGGGGTGAATTGAAGGAGATCTGGATATTAAAGAACAAGGAGATGTTTTCATCCCTTACTGTTCGTAATTTTGGGGATCAATGCCTATTAACATCTATATTCATAAATGAGTTCATATGCTACCTATGCAGTAATTCATATTCATTTGTAATTTTATAATCTTCTATACTTGTAAATCTGCTTATGAGAGAATAGCCACTACGAGATTTGAGATAACTAAGTATAGTTCTCTACTTTTGTCTAATAGAGGAGTTGATCTATTGATTTAGTCTTGGCCATCTAATAGTGTAATCAAATCGCTTCATAAGAACTTTATATTATTCTCATAGTTTACACTTCTGACACGTTATATATGAAACATCAAATATTAAAAAAAATAAAAGTATCAACTAGAAAGAGATTCTATGAATGAAATTATAAGTCTAACAATTTATACATATAAATTTTAGTTTGTAATTATAGTAAGATTTCAATTATCGTCATACTAGAATTCTCAATCACAAAAAATTTAGAAACATCTTCAAATTAGATTCCAAGTAAAAATTCACAATTATAATCAAATAAAGTTTCAATAAAGTTATTATTTGTTATCATTAAACTTGAGTTTGAGATATTAATTTTTTCTTGGAATTCAATAACCAGTTGATATCAATAGCAAAGTAAAATAATAATCAGAAAACGAAACAAGTGTGACTTCACCCACCAAATACACGTCAACCATTACTTCAAAAATCGAATTTGACTCTCACTATCTTCGCTCATAATTAATAATCATCTTATATAAATACTTTTCAAACTTTAAATGTGTTATAAATCATTTGATGATCAAAAGTTGTCAAATTGCTTGCCAAATTGAGTCAACAGATTTGTTTCTTTACAATAAAAATGCACTTAAATTTTGAAATTTGTCTCAGTCTTAAATCATATAGTCTTAAAAGTTTGTCCAAATCTTTCTTAAAGAATCACATATTAGATGATTCTTGTGTCATTTAAAACTAGCTTTGAAACAAGTTCGATCTTATAGACAACAAATATTGATCGAGAGAGTAATTGACGCAGGACGGAAGCGATTTAGGATTTGTGGTAGAAAATTGGGGAAGAACATAGGATTTTGGAGGATAAATTAGGGTTTGGACCTCACATCTAGGCGAATCACACGCCCACTCTCTCACGAATCACTCGAGGAAAATTTTGATAAACCAAATCACATGCTCTTAAAAGAAATAATATTTCACTCTATATTTTAAAGTAGAGTTTTACAAGCCATATATAGAGAGAATTCTAAAGCAACAAAATAATACCAAATCTACCCAAATCTCTAATCAAATCTAATCAAATCCTAATGCAACAAGATAATACCAAATCTAACCAAATCCTAATCAAATCCTAATCAAATCAAATCCAACTAAATAACTAATCTCATCTATATCAATTCTCCTGCGCTTGAAAATATTCACCACCTGGTGAAAGCAATAAGAAGAAAGTCAAGTACGGTCAACTGAATTAGTCAATCTTCTCGAGATCTGGCAAATCTTTCCACCGAACTAAATATAAGAAAATCGAAAGTTTGGAAACCAAATGTATGCTATCTGACATTTCAATTGTGGCGATAGTAACAATTGTAGGTCTGGAGAAAAGTCAAAATTTGTCGCTTCTGTAGAAAATGAAGAATTTGGAATGTGAGCTGGAAAGTCACTGAAAACACGATCCTCATAAACATGGCAAATAAATATTTCTGTAGTTGGCTCTGGCAGAAAAACCAGATCAACAACTTTTGGACCTGTGACGGGTTTTATGATGGGTTCGGTCTCAATTATAACATAATCACCTAAATTCTCGGAAGATGATTTGTCGATAACTGTACTTTTCGAAGGATATTAATATTCATAATGCCAAAATTCTCCACATGCCGAACATTTGATGGAAGGACACTGATGAGCCGAGTGTCCGTATCCTTCACATTTAGAGCACTGTTCTAAAACAAGATGCAGAGCATACCGTGCACGAAGAAAAAACTGCAAACGATTCCAAGTTGGACGAGATTTATTGTTGTAGAGGTATCAATCAGAAACTTCTCTAACCAACTTTAATTTGGCATAATTATATTTTTGCTCTAAAGTCAACGGAAAGTAACAAAAAAATTGCTTCAAATTGCTATCCCAATTATCATAACCATTAGGATCATTATAAATATGAAAATATGGGACTGCATCATATATATCACACTCCACTTTCTTGAAATCGACATCAGTGTTGATATATTTTCCATAAAATATGAATCCCATATTTAAATCAAGTTCAGAAAATACTAGAAGTGAAATATGTCAATTATATCTCGAATCCGATGTGAACCGAACTCAAAATGGCTTCAAAATCACTCTCAAAAACTCTTAACGGGTTTGGATTCTCTTTAACGGATCTATTACCTTATAAACAGTTCAAATCTGCTTTCCTAAACCCAATCCAGTGTCATCGGAAGCACATCGGGTTCGGTTGGGTTGCGGGCGGTGGGAGGGCGCTCAGTGGTGAGGGTGCTCTGTAGGTGTTGATTTGTTGTGACTGCTGTTGTTGCTTGTTGCAGTTGCCGTTGTTGCTTGTTGTTCTGTTGTTGTTGCTTATTACTGCTATAGCTACTGCTGCTTGTTGCAACTGCTGCTGCTTGTTGCAACTGCTACTGCTTGTTGCCGCGCAGCTACTACCTTCTATGTGCTTCTACTGCGAGATGAGAGGGGAAGTTTGGTTTTTTTTTCCTTTCTCTCTCTCTTTTTCCTTTTTCACATTTTTTTCACTCGATTTTTTTTATCTTTTTTTATTTGTTTTTTTTCAGAATTTGTTCCCTCACAAATCTAAAATAAATTCAAAAAAATAAGATGAAGATGAATTTAGACTCTGATACTTGAACATGTGGAACTTAGCTCTGATAACTATTTGACGCAGGATGGAAGCGATTTAGGATTTGTGGTGGGAAATTGAGGAAGAATTTAGGATTTTTGGGGGATAAATTAGGGTTTGGACATCACGCCAAGGCAAATCACACGCCCACCCTCTTACGTATCACTCGAAAAAAGATTTGATAAAATAAATCACATGCTCTTTAAAAAAATAATATTTCACTCTATATTTTAAATTATGGTTTTACAAGCTATATATATAGAGAATTCTAAAGCAACAAAATAATACCAAATCTACCCAAATCTCTAATCAAATCTAATTAAATTCTAATGCAACAAGATAATATCAAATCTAACCAAATCCTAATCAAATTCTAATCAAATCAAATCTAACTAAATAACTAATCTCATCTCTATCAGTAATGATATGAACAATTTGATCTTTGTGATTTTGCATGTTCGGATCCAGACTTGCTAGTTTATAACTGGCTCAGACTAAGCTAAAATTGGCTCCACCTAGACCTGAGTTAGCTCGAATTTGACCTTGAGTGGCTAGATTTGGTTTTGCCAATGAGAAGAAAAGGATAGAGGAGAGTAAATTTGGTGTTTAATTTTGAGAAAATTTGTTAAGATTGAGAATTTGGTACTAGGGATAAAAATTTATGAAAGATTTTCAAAGACATTGTGATACCCCTATTTTGTAGTTGCCTATTTCCATTCTTTGGAATCAATCGTGTTAAGGTTGGGTTACCAAAGGCTAATCACTATTCAAGTTGGCATTCAGTATATCTATCTTGAATTGTGTAACTCCAAATGATATTATATTGTCAAGATTATTATTTTTATAATATTTTTGAATTCAAAGAATTTTCTCAAATTTTTTGCTAAAGTCTAAAACTGGCCAAAAACATTGAATACCGAAATATCAAGATAATTACTTAAGTATTTTATATCTCTCATTTCAAACCTCAGAAAATTATACTGTAAATTTTATGATTCTTATTTCATCCATACCATTCCAAGGACCGTCAAATTTTACTGAAACCAGAAAAAATAATCATTTTTCCAAAAACTTTATTAACTTACGAAGGGCAAATATTTGATGTAAATGGGGCACCCCTTTTCCCTTTTATGTAATGGTGATGTTGATTTGTCGAATAGAGATTTAATGTGACAACAAAAAGATTTAGGCATCATTTAGGATAGGGATGAGAGGGGTAGGGCCGAGTCAAGTCGGGCTGGATTCATTCTATATCCAAATTAAAATTTTGAAATTTAGACTGATCTAAAACTCAAATGGGCCATTGTAAAAAAAAAAAGCCCAGATTAGCCCAATGGTTTTTGGACAGCCCATGGACATTATTGGCTTGCCCATATCAAAAATCAAAACAAATGATTTTCAATACTTCTTCTCTATTTGTTAAAAAAAAAAAAAGATTAATTCACATTCACAAACTGGCTAAATCACATATGTGATTGTTTACATCATGGACTGAAACATGGAGTTTATTAGCTCTGCTTTGAACAAGAATAAAAACTAGATATCTATCTGCCACGACAATAAACAAATTATATGCATTGAATAGCCATGGATTTGCATTTTGTAAGTAAATAAAAGAGCGGCATAAGCAACTCATTGGAAAGATAGTGCCAAACGTTAATTGTACTGGTGAAGAAAATTATAAATCAATGAGTGGTAGCTTGATTCAACTACAACTTCCTCTCTTAGCTTGCACTTGCACAATAATCAGTATGGCTTGCAGGTTCAACTACACTAATATCTTGATAGCCCTCAAGCTCTCCAGCAACAAGCCCAAATCCTATAAACTTCTAACTTCTGTACGGAACTGCAAGGCTCAAAGCAAGTAAGAATCTCCAACAACATCAACACAAACTCAGCTTCAGTCCAGTGCACAATACAATATCAAGTTCCAAACCCTACGAGCATGCAAGCTTGGCATCTCCAGATTCCCTGACTTTGAGTATTAACACAAATATTGGGATAAACTACATTACGGATAAGTACGGTACTATAAGAAATTAAATAAAATTGCTAAATCTGAGAATTTTTACTGCAGTTACTCCAAGTACTATTGAGCTGCTGATTATAATTTAATTCCCAAAAATGGAATGTCCACCACTGTCTATACAGTACAGAGATTGAATAGTGGTACCTAGCGGTACAATATGGTTCAATACAATTGCATATTAGTCGAGTCCTAGACATATAGGAGCACACATACAATATTGAAAAGTGAACCATTTTATCCATCATCCTAATTTCTAATCTCTAACCTGGGAAGGGAGCAAAACCTCAATGTTTACTTTATCATTCACTTGTATTGATGCACATGACTACCTATAGGTCCATGCTTATTTATATTATTTATAATTTATGCAAGTACGACCAACACTGATATAGCTTACAAGAGGTGCTTACTGGGCCGGGCGGCCCGTTGGGCATGCCCGGCCCGGCACCTCCGCTCGGGTCGTGCCCGAGCCGAGGCCGGCCATGCCGGCGGCACGGGTCGGCCCGGCCGTGCCTGGCACATGCCAGGCACGGCCGTAATTTTTTTTTTTTTTTTAAATTTAACCGTTGGGGGTGTTTAGGGGGGGGTTTTTGCAATTTTTTTTTTGTAA
The DNA here is from genome assembly GCA_036321105.1 of Dracaena cambodiana. Classification (NCBI taxonomy): domain Eukaryota; kingdom Viridiplantae; phylum Streptophyta; class Magnoliopsida; order Asparagales; family Asparagaceae; genus Dracaena; species Dracaena cambodiana. The sequence continues at coordinate 16,623,162 of JAYEPQ010000011.1, read as the reverse complement.
ATTGCCCCCCAACGGCTATTTTTATAGCCGTTGGGGGGTTTCTTGCAAAAGAAAATTGCAGATTTTTCTCCCAACGGTCAAAATAGACATTGGGGGGTTTTTGTAATTTTTTTTGCAAATTAAAACTTTTCTTTCTCTATAAATATCTCATTATCTCCTCTATTACCATTCATCATTCTTATACACCAAATTCATTCTCAAAAATCTTCTAAAATCTTTAATTCTCAATAAGTCTCAAGTAAAGCAAGTAGCAAGTTTCAATCAAGTGATCAAGAAGTCTCAAGCAAGCAAGTCTCCCAAACAAGATCCAAGCAAGTTTTCTCATTGAAGCAAGGTTTTCTTCACTATTTCGATTTCCAGCTTCATCTCTCTAGCTAGATATTTACTCTCTTTCTCAAATAGTTCAGCGATTAACAGGTATTTATAATTTAAAGTTTTTTTGAGAATTTTATTTTATTTTTTTGGGATTTTATTAAAATGGATCCACACTCGTCTGGCGCTTCATGCTCTCAAACCACGGGTTCTTTTATTCCATTTTTAACTGATGAAGAATATCAAAATCTATGTCAACCCTTAGAACAAGCTCCTCAAGTACCATTTTCTGTATCTCAGGAAGAAACAACTGATATAACCATACCCGAAACACAAACTACCACATCTACTAGGGCTGTTAGATCGGACATATGGAAACATTTTGAAAAAATAATAGAAAATAATGTTAGGAAAGCTAAGTATAAACACTATTATAAAATTTATTCATTTCCTTTAGGTAGCAGAATGGATCATCTTAAAAGACACGTAGAAAAAAATCACCCACCAAATGTACCACATCAAACACAAATAAGCACATTTGGTGGATCATTAGGTATACGTAAATATGATCCAATTAAAACAAGAGAATATTTAGCAAGATTTATAATACATGACGAACAATCATTTACTTTTTTGGAAAATCGCAAATTTGAAAGATTTTGTAAATCAGCATTTACTGACGAATATAAAAAAATCTCACGTTCATGTACATCCGACATGTTCAAACTATATAAAGAGCAGAGGGATACTTTAATAGTTATTTTTACTTTTTTAATTTTTAGAGTTGCTATAACTGCAGATTGTTGGGAAACTAAAAATATGACTAATTATTTATGCGTAACGGCACACTATATAGATCAAGAATTGTGCATACAGAAAAGAATAATAGGGTTTAGGGTATTTGAATTTCCTCACAATGCACATAATTTATCACAATCCCTTCTAAGTGTTTTTTCAGATTTTGGAATAGATAAAAAAATATTTACCATTTCTTTGGATAATGCTTCTGAAAATACGGCCGCAATTAGAATTCTTAAAAGTATGACAAAACTAATTCTAGATGGAAAATTATTCCACGTTAGGTGTATTTGCCACATACTAAACTTATGCGTTCAAGATGGATTAAAAATAGTAAATGATTCACTAATGAAACTTAAGTATATATTACTTTTTATTAAAAATAGTGGGCCAAGAAGACAAACATTTAAATAAATATATAAAAATATGAAAATATCATCTAGAATTGCACCTATAGATGTTAGAACAAGATGGAATTCTACATATAAAATGTTAAACATAGCTATTTAGTATAAAAATGTAATAAATACTTTTAATGAAATGGAGTCACCAATGTATAGTTTAGATAATAATGAATGCCACCAGTTGCATTGCATTTCTAAGTTTTTAGGCAAATTTGAAAATGCATCTAGAGCACTGTCAGGAACTTATTACCCAACTACACACATTACATTATATTATCTAACCGAAATTAGTTCGGTTTTTAATGAATGTAGAAATCACTCTATACTTGAAAGTATTGTTGAACCTATGGAAATTAAATTTAATAAATATTTTAAAGATTTTCCATACTTATTATATTTTGCAACTGTTGTGGATCCCCGTTGCAAGTTAGATGGACTTGAAATATTAATAGATTTATTTTATACAAATATGTCTTATGAAAATAATGTGAGAGATTTACTTAATGATATTAAAATATGTTTAGATATTATGTATAAAATATATGAAGATATGTATGGTGTGCCAACACAAACTACAAAAGAACCATCTACTAGAAAAATTCGTAATCTAATAATATCATCTGTATTTCACAGAAAAAAGCCAAGACAAACTAGTACATATTTTAATGAATTACATTATTATTTAGATAGAGCTAACTATGAAGATAACGCATCTCCTGAAAATTATGAATCCTTTGATATTTTGGCATGGTGAAAATCACAGGAAAAAACATATCCCGTACTTTCCAACATGGTCCGTGATCTACTAACTCATCCAGTGTCTACTGTAACATCGGGTTTGTTTTTAGCGTAGGTGGTAGAGTGCTCACGGACTTGAGAACCTCAATGGCGTCGGACACATTGGAGATGTGTGTCTGCTTGAAGGATTGGTACGACGCAGAAGATAGAGAATAAGACTTGACTAATGAAGATGTACTAGAGACCTTAGGCTTACCAGAAGAAAATGAAGTTTGATTAAAAGTATTTAAATTTGTAAGGATATTCATGTATTTTCAATTTTTTTAATTTTTAACTTATAAATCTCTTAGAAAATATATTAAGAACAAGTTGATGGTGACAGTTAGGGTCCTCTCCACTCTCTTCGGGCTTTGTATAACTTTTAAAGAGATTTATAGAGTAATTATATGAATGTAATAAGATTAAATATAATATAATATTTGTTTTTATTGTTATTACAATATGTTAAATCTCCTCTTTATTTATTTATTTTTTTTGTTTTTAAAATAACCCGGACCGGCCCGGCCCCGCCCGGGCACGACATGGGCCTGCCGTGCCGTGCCGGCGGGCCGAGCCCGGGCACCGTGCCATGCCGGCGACACGGGCTGTGCCCGGCCGGGCACGGCCCGGCTGTCGGGCCTATAGCTTACTCACGTATAATGATTCTCTGATAGCATGATTTTCTTCTTTTTCTTTGTATGTACTTATTAGGTGTAATTCCCAGAATTTCAAGTCTAGGTTTTGGTAATGAATAAAGGGAATCTGTCCTAATCAATAATCTATTTTCTCGACCAGACGAAATGAGAATGAAGGATAGATGACTTGGAACATCTGACATATTTGTTTTTTTTTCTTTTGTTTAGGCTCTGTTCCATTCTTCTATTACTTTGTAGTACATAATTAGATTAGTGTGCTTTTTTTTAAAAAATCAAAATTTTATTTATATAAGAAATCTTTCAGCTTCAAACTTTTATCTAATTATGATAGTATTTATGGTTCTTCCAAGATCTTAATTATATGATGTTAGAAATATTTGAGCTCTCTATTTTTCGGAAGTAGCTAAAAAATTATAGTATTATAAGGATTGAAATAATTTATTAAAAAATTAATTACATCGAGAGAATTTTATGAGGACTTCCAATTTTTAAATTTTTTTCTCAAATTTTGGCAAATTTTAAGCTCATGAATGTATAGTAGTCTTAGAAATTGGTCTTTAAATAGAGAGGAAGAATATTTAAATAGAGAGGATAATTTTTAAGATGAGTGATGGAGTTCTAGGGAGCTCTATACCTCTCTCAAAGTTTTATTTGGATTTAACTCCATTTAAGCGCCACATGTCCTCTCCTTACACATCTCATTTATGGCATATTGATATTATATATATATATATATATATATATATATATATATATATATATATATATATATATATATATATATATATATATATATATATATATATATTCATCCCTTTTATTTAATTAATTATTTCCATTTTTCCATCTCATTTAGAGAAATTTATTGTTAAAGTTTGATATTGATTAATCTCAATTAATCTAATTAAATCAAAATGATTATTGGGTGAACATCAATTACGTTTTAATTTTGATCTCATTTTATACCAACAATTAAGCTTTTTATTCTAAGTATTTGTGGTAGGATACAATAATCAAAAGAGAATCAAGTCAGATCAATTATATATATAATTCTTCTCCACCCATTCCTATTGAGCAATATGTTTTTATTTAAATCTTTAGCATCCATAAATAATGTATCACCTCTATTCATGTTTTTTCAGTCGTTCCTTCGCTCTTTTAACATGTCCTATATTGATAAACTTCACTAACCAAACTAGTACATCTGTAAATCTACATCGTATATGAACAAATCATCATGGATGATTTTCTCACATCTTCTCTTCTATGGGGGACTATGCCTAGTTTAGCAAAAATATCCTCAATTTTGACTTTCTCTCACTTATCTTACTGAATCATTCAATAAAATATGCGCATTTCTGCGCAGTGTCACAACAATATAATCTCGGGTCTTTAATTTATTAAAGGGTTATGTAGTATGAAGGGTGTATAATTTATCACCCCTAAAGTTTAAAACTCCCACCTAGACCCCTTGGACCGCAGAAAAAAAACTGACAAGAAAACTCAAACGAAGATAGTTTTTCCGCGGTGCAGGAGGTCTAAGCGAGAGTTTAAAACTTTAGGGATATAAGTTATTTACCTTTATATTACAATGGGTCTGAGTGTAATTAACCATTTATTAAATCTATATTCCATATATCATATTTTGGACTTAGTCAATTTAAAATTTTAAGATTTTAATGTTTGTTTTTATAGCTCCAACTTCACATTCAGCCCGCTTTCATTTATTAAAGTGTTACTTGAGAGTATCTCAGTTAAGTGTACGATGAGATGAGAACCGACTTTGCTTAATTATCCGAGTGTAATTTTCATATTAATATATAAATAAAAATGAACTTAAAACTCTTATATGTTACTTGATATTCCATTCCATGTCCCTCCATTATTAATTTTTGAAATGTCAGTGTCTTCGCATTGATTTAGTAGTCGCGTCCAACCACGACATCTGTAGAGTAGCTAGAATATAAGGATTTGATATGTAATAAAGGCAACTCCAAGATATTCAAAGGGAGTTGCTATTTAAGTTTAGAGAGCGGTAGCTCTCCTGCATGCGCATCAACGTTGTCACGCCCTCGAGGGACAACACATGTGCATCCTAACCTCATACTAGGGTTGCAAATGGACTCGATCGGCGTGCCCAGTGGCTTCCATCAGGTTGTCACCTAAAAGCCCCTGCCCTCGTGTTGTGGGCTCCAACTTTGAAATTTTGTCGGTTGATATTCTACTTGCTTCTTTGTAAAAATGTTTGGGCTTTTGTTGTATTTTCTTTTTCCTAAACAAGCGCCTGGAGCACTTGTTCAATTGTTTGCCAACCCTTCGAGGAGCCTGAGGACTTCGATTACATACGGACCAAATTTGCTGATGGGCTTAAGGGCCCATAAGCATTGAAAGTGCGGTCTTGAGGATTGATACGCCTTATTTGGATGGAACTTGGTGCCACTTGGGTAAAGCCTAGGACCGGCACAGGCCAGGCTCTTGTCCGGCTTGGCCTAAGCCTGCAGGCTGACTTGGGCCGATCTACCTAGATCAATGGGCCGGGAGCACTGCAGGGCCCAACCCAGCCCGCACTGGGTCGGGTCAGGGCTCAGCATGCTACTGTCCAATAGCTTAGCTAGATATTTGGGGAATTATTTATTTGTTTATTTTTACAAAATGCCGTTTCCAATTATTAAATTAGTTGTTGAAAGGATTGTTTGCAATTACATTTGCAATTGACTCTTCATTAATGGCTAAATTGTTGGGAATCTTCCACAAGTTCATTTTGCATTATCACTACTTTGGGTTCTATAAGTGTCTCATTCTCCTCTTTATTTTTTTAACAAAAAAATTTTGGGAGTTTTTACATATATGTTCCTTAAATCTTTAAAAATCTGAATTTAGTCCCTCAAATCTTTATATTTTGAATTTAATCTATCAAATCTTTTAAATTACTTTACTTTAGCCCCTGTGTAACTCTCATTAGGCCAACCACATTTTTGACCCGAATTTCCCGTTATACTCTTGAATTACTTTATCTTAGTTCTCTCTTCCCTCTTCCTCCTCTCTTCCCATTGAGTTTCCCTTTCTATTCTTCTTCACTCTCTCTCTTCCCTCCCAGTTAATTGGAGAGGTAAACTCAATAAGAAGAGGAAAACAGGAGAAAGAGGGAAGAGAGAACTAAAGTGAAGTAATTTAGGGGTATAACAAAAAATTCGAAATAAAAATATGGCTTGCCTAACGGAAGTTAACTAGGGGGACTAAAATGAGCTAACTTAAAGTATTTGGGAGACTAAATTCAAAATATGAAAATTTGGGGACTAAAATCAAATTTTTAATATAAGGGACAAATATGTAAAAACCCCAAAATTTTAATCTCTCCAACTCCCGTAGCTCCACCTGGCCCTCTCAACACTGTCATGCATGGTTCTAAATACTCTCTAGACCAAAATTTTAATCTCTCCAACTCCCGTAGCTCCATTTGGCCCTCTCAACACTGTCATGCATGGTTCTAAATACTCTCTAGGCCCTCGCTCGCTTAACTCTCTTAAAGCTCTCTAACTCTCTACTCTTACTAATTTAACTTGCGAGTTTGAGCTATAACTGGAAACAGTTATCTTTGTGTCAGCTTGCATGTGTGAGGGACCAAACTTTAATCTGTCTCACATTTTATAATTTAGATTTTGAATCACTGCCCATGTGAATAATAGCACTTTTACTTCTAGATTTAACATTGATTTGACTTTCTAAGAGTGGTAAGTTCTATGTAAGCCTTTAACTGACATTCATAATTATTTCATACGTAGAACCACGAATTTTTTGAGCATGGTACATAACCACATATTATAATGTATCTTCTTAACCTAGTAGGACAAGTGATTTAATTTTCATACCTCATCTGTTTCTCTCAAAGCACCAACTTCCTTTAGAAGTTTCAAATCTAAAATATGGACTTTTCTAATATAAAGTAATTGAAAATGGAGTTAGGAAGGCTACCTGCAATTCATGCGAGCAAATATATTCTTACTTTGACAAAAAAAATAGAACTAATCAACTAAAAGGCATCTTGAGAAGTAGTACTCCGTAATAAGCCACTATAAACCCAAATAAATACCTACCATGTCACTCTAGACACTTTATATATAGATTTATTGTTGTAGAGATAATTCAGTACATATATTATTCAAGTGTAATAACTCTTCAGTATGCTAAAGACTACATTTGAAAAATATATTCGCATAGCTCATAATTTAAATGTTGATGCCAATTTTAGCCGGTTAGGATTACCGAGTTAAATTTTGGTACCAAACAGAGATTATGCTCAAAACCAAGTCCTGAGCTAAGTTGAGCTCAAGAGAGGATTTTCAATTTCGACTAACCTGCAAGAAGATTAACCAATAATAAATTAAAGAACACAAATAAAATACATACACAGAGATGTAAAGAAATTCAATCGAGATGGGATTTTGAGCTTACATCCTCCGTGGATGATGATCCCCGGGCTTATGCTTTATAATAGAATCAGGGTTATAATATCTTAATCCATCTCTTCTCTCTTGTTATTACAAAGAGTTTATATAGGGAGGAAAAAGAAGAAGATTAATTACCAATATATAGAAGAGGGTCGGGTCTCACTTCGTTCAGAATATTGGATCTATAGAAGATCCACAATGTGACCATGGCGCCGAGTGTCCTTTCTTCATGGAAGAGAGGAATATTTCTAGTTATTTTTTGATGAAGTTCTAGTGTAATTTCAATGCAGCCTCGAGATACGATATGAATTCTATTGCCTTATAGGAGGAGTTTCTTTATTGTAATCGAACTTATTTTCCTTGTCTATGTGGGATCCTACTTAACAAGTGAGTCTTGAGTTTTTCTGGCCTCTTATATTTTGCAGATTTTGCTTAATGGGCTTTTATTCTAGCGAGCTAGAGCTACTTAATTTATGAACTAATGATTGCCCCCAACTCCTGAGTTTATTCTAACAAATTTTTAGAGTATTCCAAGCTCTTCCCGAGTTGGTATGCTTGTTTAGCCATTTTGGGGTTAGTTGCGCTAGAACTGACCTAATCCAAGTTAATAAATGACTTCATTAACTATTTCATTGAAAAATGTAGGCATGCCTAGATGATGGCAGCAAAAGACCTAGTTAGCTGATGTGTAAATATCGCCTCATGCCTTGATTGTGTGGTTAAGATTAGTTTCTGATTCAGATTTAAATCTACTTGGATTGCTTGGAGAGGCCAACAATCACGTTCTAGAGGCCAACAATCACGTTCATTTCGTCCTCTATGGTTTCAACCTCCTATAATTGCTCCTAATCTGCTGATGGGAGGTTTGGCATCATTAATGGAATGCTCCTAATCTGCTGATGGGAGGTTTGGCATCATTAATGGAAAGGAATTTCGAGCTCGGGCAAGAGAGTTTTGAGAGTCACTGTCGTCCACCTTCGGGATGACATTGTTACTAATAAGGGGATATCAACTCTCATCTTAGAACGTGCTACTTGGCAAATTCTTTGTCGAGTTCTCCAAAGGAATCTATGTAAGTCTCCCAATTCTCAAATGTTTCCCAGAAGGAAATAGAAATACCATAGGAGTCCGTTTCTAGAAACGAAGGATCTTAGGCCAGTGACTAGTGGTTCTTTATTTTATGAGTACATTACTCTGTAATTATCGACTCGTCTTGGAAAAATTTGAGACCTTTGAAGTCTTCAAGTATTTTACATGAATATCAATGGTGTGGAGTGAAAGAACTCCGTCGCTAAAGTTTACGCACTGGTCTGTCAACTATGGTTAGAAAGATCCAGTTTTTATCCACTGAGAATAATTTAGCCTTGCTGAGTAATTGTACCCATGTTGTAGTGAAAAATTGTATTGTACATGCCTTTGAATGAATAAAAGTTGGCTTTCCCTTGATCATTGTTCGCTTTAGTTGAGCTTTAAGCATTTTTGCAACAACTCATCTTGTTAGGATTACTAAGTACCTTCATAGGCATGAAGTTAACTATTTGGCCGAAAACTGTTTTTACTTTGTTATGTTAGAAGACTATTAAGCATAAGGAATGAGAAAGTCTGTTAGTGGTAAAAAACAAACTCATAAAATACTTTTTTTTTTTTTGCCGAGTAGTGTCGGCTCCTTGGGCGCTAAGTACAAGTCCACTTGAGACATGCCACAATAGTGCTTCGTCTTTGTATTGTAGTAATGCATTTTAGAAGTGGCATCTTTTATTCCCGACCATTAGCGTTTGGTATTGGACTGCTATAAGCAAATAAGCTCGTTATGGTTGCACCGTAACACTATGTACTTGCTCGCTAAAAAAGAATTGATTTACTACAACAGCACTATATCTATGCTCTTCTATGGAGTCTGATGATGACCGAGTCCCCACAAAATTTTCTTTATTGTCGAGGTACGTATTAAGTGGCCCAAGATTTATAATTTGCAACATTATCAATAGTAAAGTTTGATTCGATCTATGGGTATAGGACTTGTCTCGAACCACGTAAATTCTTAGTGTCTCTAGTCTAATTCTCTAAAGTATTTTTGACTTTAGTTGATTTATTTGGTAAATCTCAATAACTCTATTTCTCTGTTTGGGATTATTATTTGTCATTTCCGTGTAACAAATGGTATCAGAGCTTTAATTAATTTACAACAAGTGGTATTAGAGCTCTTTGGATTTGCAATAAGTAGTATTAGAATCGAAGGTTCGATGGTCATTTGAATGAATTTAATGATTACTTTGAGAAAAATTGTGCATAAATAAAAGCTCAAGGTAGAGAGGTCTGGTATCATATTGAAGGAGTTCCAGTTTGGATAAAAAAAAGACTCCATAGAGGTGGAGTCAATTAGTGTCATATTAAAGAGAATAGTTTGGACATAGAGAAAGGCTCCATAAGGACTCACATATTGTCACAAGAGTAGTGTGATGTGATTTAGTTCGTCAAGCAAAGTATTAAGATGCTATCTCTATTAGCCACAGTGGTGAAAAGATCAAGGACAATTGAATTTGAGCCAAGGAGGATATTTGTTACGGTTGTCTTGAATCCATTCATTAAGAAGTGAGTTAGCAAGGTAAAAAGCAAGAGATATTAAGATTTAGTCTTAGATATGAACAAGCGTTTAAATATAATTACACTCATGGCTCAATTATGATTAATTCTTTTCAGCCATTGTAGTTCAAAGAAAATTAGACAAGTTCATTACCATTTATGGGCGTTTGCATGTCCAAGTATGCAACACATCTTTCTCCATGCTTAATTTACATAATGCATGAAATGTAACACTCATCAAGCATGCGAAATTCGTAACATCCACTACATTCACAATTCAAATTAGCATCACACAACCTAATTGCTTTAAATAGCACACAACTTACTTTATTTCAATATTCAATCAAATTTTAGAATAAGGATTTATGCATTAACTTGGGAGAGAATAAGATATTTATTTTATACACTTTGCTGTGATGATGTATTTGCCTAGTATGATTGCTTTTATGGCCTATAATCGCATTAGCTATTTCCTTATATATATATATATATATATATATATATATATATATATATATATATATATATATATATATATATATATATATATATATATATATATATATATATATATATATATATATATATGTCAAATGGAAAATTCAGTGACGGTGAAGAGAGCTCATTTACCGTCATTTATGAAATCCAATAAAATTATTGCACGTGCCACTACTCAATGTAACAAATAAAAGAATTCATTTAACCACTCTTTAAATGGCACCACGTGTAATAATTTTATTGGGCCAGCTAAACAGCGGTGAAGAAACTTCCTTCGCCGCCACTGAATTTCCCATTTGCTATATATATTCCTGGCTTGACAATCTTTTCTTTTTTAAATATGCCCATTAGCATAAGGATTAAGTATATATATATACAATATACTTTTCTCGGCACTATTAGTTACCAACTTTCATAAAGTATTAGTCCCATGTTTTAAGCTCCATCTTCTCCAATAATAATTTGGTCTATACGTTTGCTCATTTATTTATAAGTATATGGGTTATTTATTATTTTGTGTATAAGTGCACTTGTAATAACTCACACCATATAATATCTTTATAAACTAAAACCCAATAAGCTTGATAGAATGGAGTTGGACAGGCCGGTACAAGGACATCCTTCATGGTTAAATTTAATAAGATCAATCACATTATTGAAGTCATGTATCTCAATGCAAGTTCTTTGTTAACATCCAGTTCCCTTGCCACGAAATAGTAAATTTTAACTCAATTGATTCCTTGTTGATATGCATGAATTCAAAAAAATAATATCATAACTTATTAATAGTCGTCCTTATTTCTCTCTTCGTATATAACTCCTCGTTCCTTATTATTTCAAAATGAGGAAACAGGAAATACACCGGCGGTGAAGGGAGTTCCTTCATCGTCGTTTAGGTGGCCCAATAAAATTATTACACGTGGCGTCATTCAAGATAACAAATAAATAAATTTCCTTAACCGCTCTTTGAGTGGTGCCACATGTAATAATTTTATTGGGTCATCTAAACGGCGGTGAATTTCCTGTTTACTCTTTCAAAATTCACACATAAATTTATCTTATACACTTTTATATAAGCATATAAATCTATCACACTTTCTTTATTCACATTTCATTAATTAAGGTTAGACCGGAATTCTCCATATGAGGATTTAAATCAGATTTAAATCAAAAGGTTTTAGGAACTTTAAATTGGTTAATAATTTATCATTACTCATTATTTGATGAGTATAAGTACCATTATCATAAATGGAATAGAATTTAAATTTTGAAGAAACTTTATAGGCATTACAGAGAGATACTTAGTAAGATACATGTTAATTACTAGTGATTCAAAATCCTAGTTATTACATTTTAGATTGCAACTTAGTTAATCATAGGAACGACATCTCCAATCTTTTCAATTTAGTTCACCTAATAAGTCTAAACCAACTTAAATATATCCCTTCCCTATGAATTCGACCCGTTTTTAAGTAAAACCCTGCACTTGCTAGTATTATAATTTAGGGTTAATTACACTCAGACTCATGTAGTATGGGGCATGTAACACTTAGACCCCTGAAGTTTAAAACTCTCACTTAAACCCTCTGGACCAGAGGGTCTGAATATAATTAAAACACGGTGATTTAGATACTTCAGGGGGTCTAAGTGAGAGTTTTAAACTTCAGGGGGTCTAAATGTTACATGCCTCATACTACAGGGGATCTGAGTGTAATTAACACTATAATTTATCACAACTATATAATTTATTACATATCAAGATTTTGGCGCCAACTTATATCCACTCTCATATATACAGAGTTGCCTTTTGCATTCATCTCCGGACTAACCTTACCCACTTGCTTAGTTCATCCCAGAAAATTTTACTTACTAAGTTTAATCCTCTTATTTCTTTACAATCCTTTCAAATTTTCTAACAACTCCCTCATCCCCCCTTTCTCTCCCTCTCCCTCCTCCTCGCTCTCTTGTATCAGATTGTTGCGACCTCCGCCCAATCCGTGTTAGTATGCTGACCCCCCTTTCTAACTCTTTTTGCGCACCCCCCCCCCCCCCCCCCCCCCCCCCAAAAAAAAACCGCTGGTGTACTAACTCAACTTTTGCTTGGCAAGTAGAGGTTGAGTAGAGAGGATTTGTTCGGCCTCATTTAGCCAAGCAAACTAACTTTGTTCATCAATTTTTGGCCGAAAAATCATCAAGTCCCTTCTATCTAGAATTATGAAAACCAAAACAATATATATATATATATATATATAGAGAGAGAGAGAGAGAGAGAGAGAGAGAGAATTTATATCAAAACATCAAGAGTTTTGTTATATGCACTTCGGTGGTCTCTTTCAATCCAACAATCTGTATTTTCTTGATATTTTTTTCCTTTAAAAAATGTTAGAGTTTAGTAATAGAGAAAGAAGAAAGATATATTTGAATGTAGATGACTTGAGAAGAGGGATTATAATTTAATGGAGGTGTAGTTAGTATACGGGTTCATTTTTTGTCTAATTACCTTATTGATATAATTGTAAACATTGTAAAGTTTTGGAGGTGGTTGAGTATAACGATCGTAATTTTTAAATCCTTATATTGGTTTATTCTGTACTATCTGTATCAGTTTGGGAGCCCGGATACTGATATGGGCAGATACTGAGTAAATTAAGTTATATATTTGCAATCTATTCTTTAATTTTAAATTTTGCAGAGCGGAAAACTCTTATCTTATTATTTTAGATTTTTCATATTTTTCTTTAATTATTCCAAATTGGTCGAATTTCGGACAAATGCTCGATTAAATAATCAAATTAAATCAAGAATTTCAATTTTAATCTTCTACAAACTTCAAATTTCTCTCTAGAAACCCATCATCATCCATTGACCAAATTTGAATAGGAATTGACCCAATGGCAAACTTGTAATTAAAATTAATATTAAGGATTTTTAACATAGCAACAAGCTCACCTTCCACTAGCTGTTTGATCCCCGAAATAAATTCAGAGAAATCTGAAAAAAAATCAAGTTTTTTCCTCTTGTTCTCGTTTTAGTTCTCTCGACTTCCAATCCCAATTCTCTCTCTCTATTTTTTCAAATAAATCGCCAAATATTTAACTGCCAGTGGGCTGAAAAATCAACAAAATAAACACATGAGATTGTTCTTTAGTTTTATTTCATCAAATTAGCTCTAAACTTATCTATCAATATGAGAAAACATTCTCCAGCACCCACTCTACTTCTCTAGTGTGATTCTTGGGAATTTTTATCAATTTTGAGGAGCAATCACATAAATATCAGTTCATATCTGATTTGGGTTCAACAAAAAGCAACAATATACTCTCAAATCTTTTAAATTTGTGGTTTTTAATGTAATCACCTCATATTTGATATCAGAGGTATTATCAAATATTTTTCGAGAGTATAGATGTTTAAATTTATATTTACCTTGAGTTTCATTATATGTATCATACCATGCATGTTATACATGCACAAAACATATCACTGCCTATGCATATACAATAGTCTATTTTGGAACTATTATAACTTTTGTATTTTAACTACGATTAATCTCATTCTAGTGTCATTATAAAGATGATTATGAAACTACAATTCTTCCAACTACACTGCACCCTAATTTGGCCATTTACTTAACCATAAATAACCTAGAAGTTCTCCCAGTGTAGTTATACCAGGTCTATAGTTCAGCAGCACTATATCTATAGTAAAATGGCCATAACTTTTGATCTAGAATTCCAATTAACCTTCTAGATTTGTTGGAAAGCTAATTGAAGTATTTACAACTATTTTAAATTTATAATCTAATCTAATTTTTATTTTGGTCAAATCAAATCTGAAAGTCATAATATACCAGATCCATAGCAGTAGCAGCATGTCCAAATCAAATAACCATAACTTTTATTCTAGAACTGAAATTAAACTCATTTACGATTCATTAGAAAGATAATTGAATTCTCTGTAACTGTACAAAATCTTAACTTCTAATTCCATATTACGGTAGTCAAACAAGACCTAGAAATCTAACATATCCACTAAGTTGCAGCAATATAAGCACATATATCACAGCAATATAAGCACATATATCATATCTATTCATATACTGCTTGATTAATGATATGATACATACATGCATATGTTTAATCACTCTTATTATTATATATACATGTTGATTTCAGACCTGTCATAATTCATATATTTGTATATATTTCATATTTATGCATATACCACTTGATATAAGATATAATATACATGCACACATGTTTGATTTTGCATGTTATTATATGTACATGTTATTCGTGCTTGAAAATGATATCTCACATACGTGAACATATCATTTAACTCTTGTGCATTCTAGTATTGCTATTGTACTTACCAGTATTACCGTGCGTGTCGTTTCATATCCACGTGGCTATTGATACATGTACCATTATTGCATATGTCATATTGATATTTAGCATATATTACATTATTGGTGCTTATAGTGCTATATCTAAATTCGGTTAGTGGCATGCAATTTGGTTCATTTGGAAATCGGTACTTGAGTCATGATCTAGGGTATGTACATGATATTTAAATTCACTTAGCAGTGTGTCATCCAGTTTGTATGGAAATCGGTACTTGAGTCGTAGTCTCGGATATATATAAGATATCTAAATTCGTCTAGCGGTATGCCATCTGGTTCATGTGGAAACTGGTACTTGAGTCGTGATCCCGGGTATATACGGGATATCTAAATTTACCTAGCAGCGTGTCATTCGGTTCGTGTGAAAATTGATACCTGAACCGTGGTCCCGGATATGTTCGAAATATCTAATTCGCGTAGCGCCATGCCATCCAATTTGTATAGAAACTCGTACTTGAGTCGCGGTCCTGGTTATGAATGGGATATCCAATTCGTCTAGCAGCATGTCATTTGATTTATATAGAAACTAGTACTTGATCAGGTTATATTATACATACCATGTAATATATGATTCTTCTTATATTACGCATACGTTATTACTTAATCACATTATACTATATGTACTATGTACTGCATGATTCATGTTATAGTATGCATATATTCATAATTCTCATGCATACATCTTTTGCATTGTTCCTATTAGCATGCAATACTTATATGGTTTATATAGTATGACACAAGTTTAGATTTGTGTTCTTATTTGAGTTCTAATCCTTGGGATTATTACACGCCAGATGTACCAACCGAGGCAGCGGTAGTAGAGGTGGAGGACCAACCCCCCGAGAATCCTCATTTCCAGGAGTAGGCCGAGTCCTAGCAGCCAGCTTCCTTTAAGATTTTCATTTTTTTTTTTTTGTGTATTTATCATTTTACTTGTATGTGTATATGTATCCTACTTTCTGGTCCTATCCGTGGCATCCGGACACTTTTGTATATATTCAGTACTTATATTACTCTATTCTGGTATTGTACTTGACTATACATGAGAAACAATTCGATGTACATACTAGTTATCATTTCCATATCTGTTTTTGAATATTGTTATATTCATGCACATGATGTTATGGCAGATAGTTTTAGATTAGTGGTATATATCTTATATTTGCACGCTTCCATATTTCTTATATGTGAATGTTTGAAATGGAAAAAAATGACCTCACGTACTCCAGTATTGAGAGTGCTCGCAGGTGACACCATATCCATTATTGGGACACACAGTCAGGTCCACCAGTGTGCTTTGGAGCGCCACGTTGAGATTAATCCAAAAGTGAGTTCAAATAACAACTCCTATAAGGAGTTATCCTTTGAGTAATTAAAAAATATATATTAGCATGCATATTATATATAAAAGATTGTTATTTAGTAAAAGAAAGTGATGCTTTTATTAACAAACCGTAAATTGTATTTATATAATATTTATCCCATAATCTATATTGTATTTAAATAAGAAAAAAAATGATAACGATAAACATAAAAAGAACCTTTACTTGATTATAAGTCCATTCGAAATTCATGATTTTTTTCATGAAAATTTTGATAAAAATTAAGAAAGTGTGGATGAAGCAATACTGCACTGTATGATGAAGTATGAATGGTTAATTAGTATAGTTAGAGAGGCTATTTAGGAGTTTAACAAGAAAACATATCTTAGCATATTGAATTTAGCAATGGAGCTTTATTAGGCTCAAGGGTATGACCAGAATTTGAAGGGAGGGCTTAGAATTATGAAAAGCCTTCCCCAAAATAAATGTGAAATCAAGTAATTAGATGAGATACCTTCATTTGTGAGTGGTCCACTGAGCAGTACTTATTGTGTGTGTCTTTTTGAAAAAATTAAGATAGTACTCAAGATTCTAATATCATTATTTTTCTTTTTGCTGACTGTTTGTTCAATTTTCAAAGAGAACTATTCTTGTCGTGGTGAATTAAAAAAACGTCGTACAGTATACTGTTGACATGGTGCACTGGCTTTTGCAAGGGATTTTAATTGGGCTCACCACAAACGCCTATTTTCATTCAAGGCCCATATCTTTTTTAAATAATATTACATGGGCTCAAACTCATCAAGGGAGGCCCTTATCTCTTCTTCCGTAGGCCCCGTCCATGAGGGCAGAAAATGAGTTGTTTTAAGTGCCAAGGTCCTAGGTTCGGGATTGACCAGCATTTTTTTTTTTTTTTTTTTTTTTTTTTTTTTTTTTTGTTATCAAGACAAAGTAGTCTTATGGCACTTGCCGTATAACTTTAAATCTATAATTTATATATTTGTTGATCGTTATATTACTGTGCAATTCTATTGTTTTAAAGGTCTATTTTGATAAAATTTATTATTATATATCTTTCTAACCTAGTTAGCAGCTTTAATGTATGGGGATAAATTGGGATTGGATTGTGTTTAGTGCTGGTTTTTTGATAGGAAACTTATCATGCTGCAAATTTACAATTCGGAAAGGGGTTATACGAAATATTCAGCTGGGTCTCTTAGACGTAGGAATGGTAGGAATGGTAGGAATGGTAATGAACGCGTCTACGGGTCAAATTTTGGTCCATCCTATAAAAAATTTTAAATTAAAAAAATAAAAATTTTATTTTTAATTCAAAATTCTATATAGAACAGGATAAAATTTAGCCCGTGGACACGTCCATTACCATCCCTGTAAGTTAGACGGGAGTTTCCAAAGGAGCGTAACATTTTCCTAGTTAACCCACTTAAGAACTGTCCTGTCCAGTGGGCTCACCGGAAAATGTGATGTGCTCCTTTACAAACTCCCCTTTTTAGACTCTCGGCTTTTGGTTGGAGCATTTGGCACTTCAAGAGTTAATATGTAGAGTCACTCCCGGTTGGGGTTTTCAATCGGTCGAAGGAGGCGGTTGTCAAAGAATTCCAACCGACTTCGACTAAGAGGAAGAGGCGAGGCTCTGATTATTTTACTCGTCGGAATCAGACCGAACTCTGATAGATTCTAGGTACGCTCAAATGCTCACGGATTTCGAAGATGGTCGCGTTACTGTAAGAAATTCCTGAGCTTGACAAGGCCCAAATACTATGCAAAAAGATTTTAAACCCAATCAATTACTGTACATAAAAGTGAATAAATAAATTAATAATTAGGCCCAGTAAGAAAGCCCAATTGAAATCCTCATGCTTAACTCTATTAGGGCCCATCCAAGGATATGGGTTCCACCATAAACTACAAAATTACCCTTCTATTTTCTTATAAAAAAGTCAAAAGATATTAGCACTCTCTCTCTGACATATTTTCACAAGTTTTTTTAATATCTATAGGTTGCTGGCTTGAGCGTCAGAGTGTTTTTTGTCGGAACCTAAACCTGACTACTGATATTCGTGTTGCTTGTGTAGATGACACTCAAGAGATTGTGGACTCGAGAATTGATTGTAAAAGCTTCTATGTCCACTTCTCTCATTACCCAGCCTGCTAAGGTCATTTGTTTCATTTGGAGAAACAAGTCAGAGCTTAGTTTTAGTGGGGAGGGGAGCAAGAGGAAGAGGGGGGAGAGAGAGAGGGGAGCGGGAGGAGGGAGGAGGAGAGAGATAGGGGAGAGAATGAAAGCATGAGAGAGGGGAGGGGGTGCTCGCCAGAATCTTATCAAATCCAACCTCCTTTTACAGTATTGCGTCTGCCCATACGACTCTGACCAGTTCTTCCCTTTGATTTCCGATCAAACTTTGATTGTTTCTAATTGGGGTCGGTCGGAATCAGAGGCCTTGTTCATCATCCCTACTGCGGGCTCTTCGAGAAATACATTGGGCTTCATTCTTCTGGATCACAATCTGGAATCTAGTGTCACTATTTGGGAGAACATGGGTCTTTTGGGAAGCAAATGCATCTTGAATATTGGGAACTAATTCAATCCAATATTTAAACAGTTAGATATAAGTCTCAACTTTCTATTTTAGTTCTTCACTATGTTTTTATCATATTCGATATGGGACTATACCACTACAACTGCTCGACATATCTCCATGCAGGGTTGAAAGCCAATCGCAGCTTCATCTTATTTCAAAACTTGAATGTACAGGAAAATGTCATTATGCGTGGTAAGAAATTCTCAAAGATTACAGGAAGAAAGAAAATTTTATGTAGGTTTTTTTTTTTTTTTTTTTTTTTTGTGTGTGTCAAAACCCTATACTAACAGTTCTTAGTAGATTTACTGTTTGTTTTCCATTAATTGATTGAGCTTAGCTAACATCCATATCCAGAGATTGGTTAATGATGGAGTACTAAATTTGTGAGATCTCTCGCTAGCTCATAAATTCGTTCTTAATTTGAGTTGTTGCTGCAACTGCAAAAGCATGGACCATGCTCAGCTCCCCATTGCATTAATCATGCGTCGCGCCCTCTCACGTGATGGATTTAATGGATGTCGTAAAGAAAATGCAAGGATCTGTCCAACAATAATGTGGACAACCACGTAACATCAATTCGAAGTCCAGAGCTCGAGTACTGTTTGCTATCAATGTCAAGGTGGTAGCGTGTGCAGATTGTATCCGACAAATCTAATTCGGGGAAGAAACTTTTTAAATGTTTTAGTTGAAGATCGCTGCAACCACCAATTGTTAGTGCACAGAATTCAACACTACAGTATCCAACCATATGCCTATGCACAAAAGAATCCAGACAGAATTAATAAATTAATAAAAAAAACTTAAAACATAAAAAGTATAATGTTATCAATTATCATAATCCCAAAAATAATAATTATTGTGGATTTAAATAATTACTATAATTGTTTCCTTCGAGTTTTCATATATTCATATATAGTATCGTATAATAACTTCATTGGGAACTTCCGCGTAAACTTGAGATTCAAGCACAAATTTTTTCAATCCCCACAAGTATGAACTTCTTTAATATTTTATTTATATTGGTGGAGATTTTGAAGGGATTATGAATCTCGTATATAAGATACTTCGATCAGAATTCTCAATTTCTTATTCAGGAAATTGGTTTTTATTAAGTTACTTGAATTGTGTTCCCATTCTCATAGTAACTTAATACAAATAATTTCCCTTTAAATATTGAGTTATGTTCCACTCACACCATTCTTGAAGTCATTGTACGGAACCACTCGCACCTGTCCCTTTCAACCCTAATAAATAGTAGTGGACCACTTTCAATCCTAATAAATAGTAGTGGACATGCAACTGATATTACCTGAAAATAAAAAATTGGGGCGTTTGTATATATACAGAAAATAATAGAAATAAGCTAATAACATATGAAGTTATCTAAGTTGTAATTCATTTTTACAATCTCTAATATTTTTTTAAAAAAAATTCTTTTGGATTATAATTTTGACAATTTAGGATTCACTCATACCTAATTTTTTGGGTTTTAGTTTTGATTTGGTTCTCTATCAAGTTGACACAATTTTGGACGGTTTTCAATGAATAAACATTTTATATACATTCGATGAAAGTGTAAATGAACTCCAAAATTTATGAAATTTAATCTTATTTAAGTTAAGAAGATAGATATCCTAATTTTTTTTAAAAAAAAATTTAAAAAAATCATTGAATTATTATATTTTTTTGCGCTAACTCACGTAAATTTTCCTGAGTTGGCTGCTAATCTACAGTAATCCTTATATATATATATATATATATATATATATATATATATATATATATATATCTGTGTGTGTGTGCGCGCGCGCGCGAAAAAACAAAAAATTTATCAGCGGTGAAGGGAGTTCCTTCACCGCCGTTTTGGTGGCCTAATACAATTATTACACATGACGTCACTTAAATTAACAAACAAAATAAGTCTCTTAACCGCCTTTGAGTAGCGCCATGTGTAATAATAATTTTATTGGGCCAGCTAAGCTGTGGTAAAGAAACTCACTTCACTGCCGGTGAATTTCCCGTTTACTTATATATATATAGAGAGAGAGAGAGAGGGGGGGGAGGGAGAGAGAGTGGAAAATATCATATCATTACCAATTTATTTGTCTCAATATTAATCTTAGTTATGGTATTTAGGGAGAGAGAGTGGAAAATCTTTTTCATAATGTCATTTACGTAATTTTAATCCATAACTCATAACAAAATAATTTATAAAAATAAGTCATTACGAATTTTAATCCATAACTCATAACAAAATAATTTATAAAAATAAGTCATAAAATCAGTAGCTAGGGCTATCAACAGTCTGCACTATCGCTATTGACATCTCCTATTTCAATTAATATTGCAGGGAAATGTAAAGAATGGTTGAAACTGCTATTAAAACAGTTGTCATTAGCACCCTTTGCATGTGCTGTCCTAGTGCAGTGTAGACACTAAAAAAATAATAAATATATATATATATATATATATATATATATATATATATATATATATATATATATATATATATATATATATATATATATATAATTTAAAAAAAATGAAAACGGGTCGAAACCCAAACGGGTGCCACTCGCGGGAATTTCCCGCGGGTGCACCCGCGGGATTTCTCCCGCGGGAGCACCAGCAGGAATTTCCGCGGGTGCCAGCCCGCGGGTGCACCCACGGGATTTCTCCCGCGGGAACACCCGCGGGATCTCCCGCGGAAGCACCCGCGGGAACTCCCGCGAGTGTCATCCCGCGGGATCCCCTTCCCCTGCCGGCGGGTGTGCACTCACGGGGAACCCCAATTGATTTTTGTTTGGTATTTTTCGCAGATTGATCCAGTTCCGGAGATCGCGTGATCCGATTTTTCCGGGAGGATTCGAACCGGATTTCGAGCGGATTCGGTCTATAAAAGAAAGGAATTGAGTCCGGAGAAATGACTTTTGGACTTTTGGGGGACGATTTTGGGCGAGCTCGTGAGATCAAGGAGCAGAGCAGAGTCATCCACTTCGCGATCAGACGGTCAACGGAGTGCACCAGCGAGGCTCCATCGCCACTGTTGGCAGTGAAAATTTCTAAGATAAAAGGATTTTCCACAATAGAACGCGGAGCTAATTCAGTAGCCCCCCGTTTGGCTATATTAGCCTTGCGTTAGAATAAAACGCGGAGATGTTTAATAGCTCCGCGTTGATTCCGCAGTCTGGCTAGTTTTAGCCTCGCGTTTGAGTGAAACGCGGAGATGATCAATAGCTCCGCGTTAGCTCCGCATTCTGGTTATTTAGCGCCGCGTTTAGATGCGATTAGCTCCGCGTGAGTAGATAACCAGAATCTCTAACTGATTGAGATTATGATTTGGGCTTATCTAGATACCCGAATTGAGTCCAATCAGAACTCAAAATCAAGAGATTTAAATCAATATTAAAGATTGGATTGGAATCCTTGATGAGAGGGAATTCTATTTAGATAGAAACTCTCAAATTAAGCTGGGGATATAAATACCTTCCTGGTGAAACCCCAGGGGTCTTCTTTTAGGGCAATAAAAGGTCTTCTTCTTGGATCCTTTGACAATTCAAGTACGCGAGAGAGCCTTGAAGTCAGGGGTATTCTTCTTCTTCCTTTCGGTTCTTAAAGAATTCAAGTTACGCACAGAGCCTTAAGTTTGGGAAAGACCGGAGAAGATCGTCTACAGTCGATCGTCCAAAGGAACTACTATAGATCCCATCGCCACTGACCCCACGTTTACATTGTAAAAGAGAGCGATTAAACTATAAAATCCTCTCGTTTGTTCTTCTTTTTATCTTGTTCACTTCTATTGTAATTTAAGTTAATTCAATGGGAGGAAAGTAAAGAATTTTTGCTGCGAACAAACTGGCGACCATAGTGGGAGCCATCTCTTTCAAGAAAGAAGAGATTGTCGCGCAATCGGACATCGATTTGATCGGATCCGACGTGGACATGCTCGTCGTTGAAATCGACCAGCAGAAGTACGAGGAGTTTCTCTCCTCTGAATCAGGTAACCTAAACGAAACGCGACACTATCGTCGCGTGCGCTCCAATACCCGAGGAACGGGTAAAAAGGTATCCACTGAGGAACGGGGATCCTTGGAGACCGCGACCATAGAGTCGTTGTTTGGGCAGGAAATCCTAGTAGAGGATGAGCTTCCTACTGCCGAAGAAGATCTGGGAACTGGATTGACTAGAACCCAACTCCGAAATAGGAATCGGAGAATAAGGCGAAAAGCCCTCAAAGTCCGCCTTAGACGCGAGGCTAATGGACGTGAGACTATGGTCTCTCGCAAACTGGCTCGCGCTAATCGCGAGACCGGTCATTATCGCGTTAAACACGAAGCTACGACTTGCCTTAAAAGCAAGGAAAAGCCAGCGTGTGATTTTCCACGCGAGGCTATTGCCGAGCCAGCGTGTGATTTTCCACTCGAGGTTATTGCTGAGCTTAGCGAGAAACGCGAAGCCAGTAAGATTTGCGCTAGTCGCAAAATATCTGACACTCGCGAGAAACGCAAGTATAAAATTTCTTTAAAGCCAGCGTGTGATTTTCCACGCGAGGCTGATACTGAGCCAAGCAATAAACGCAAGGCCAGTAATACTTGCGAGAAATGCAAGACTTCTTACACTCGCGAGGAACGCGAGTATAAAAATTCTTTAAAGCCAGCGTGTGATATTCCACGCGAGGCTATTACTGGACTTAGCGATAAACGCGAAGCCAGTGCAACTTGCGAGAAACGCAAGATTTTTGACACTCGCGGGGAACGCAAGGATAAAAATTCCTTAAAGCCAGTGTATGATTCTCAACACGAGGCTAATACTGAGCTTAGCAAGAAACGCGAAGCCAGTAGTATTTGTCAGAAATGCAAGATGCTTCACCTTCGCATAAATCGCGAAGATGATTGGCAGATTGTCGTCAATCGTAAAAATCGCGTTAGACGCGAAGTTATGACTTGTGTTAATCACAAGAATAAGCCAGCGTGCAAGAATTCTCTTCCACGCGGGGCTACTATTTCAGAAGATAAACTTCTGAAGGCAGGCCAAGCCAGCGTATAACGCGAGGCTAGCGTAGCAAAACGTGGAGCTATTTTTCAGCCCCACAAGATTAAACGAGAAGCTAATTTTCAGTCCCGCGTTCCAAAACGCGAAGCTGTTTGTAAGCCCCGCGTAGATCAACCCGACTACAGAATCAGGGCTGATAGTCGCGTCAGTGGACCAGAACTGGGCTCCAGTGATCCTAAGAAGCTTCAGTGGGCCCCTGGACCCTCTCAACAACCAGGTGGCCCGCACGATTCTTCATCATCCAAGGTTACTAATCTCAGAAATTACTTGACAAAAATGAGAAATATGAATCAAACTCAGCCACACTCAACATGTCATTATGAGCAGTTCATAACAGTCATATCTGCTGTATTGGATAATTGCTGTTGTACTGAGAAGAGAGTGTCTGTATTTAATAGAATAACTGAGTCTCGTCAAGATACTCCAAAGAGGAGAAAGAATGATCTGAGATACAAAATTAAAGAAAAAGAATTAAACGCAGTGACCTCAAATATGGTCTGTAAAGGTAAGAAGGCCATGGAAAAAAGACACGAGTCAGATGCAGATGATGAGCAAACTCGCCATTTTACTCGACTCAAATCAGGTGCTGTCGCTCATCGGAATTATAAGAAACTTTCAAAAGGTTTTTATGATGATAACAGCGACAATTCAGCTATACCTTCCCCAAAATCTCGTGCATCTTCCCGACCATGAAAATCAGCGTCACATATGGTGGACAGGTCCGATGACATTGACCAGAGGATGGAAGCCCAAGAGCAGATGATTCGAGGTCAACAGAAGGCCATTGATGACCTCAAACTAATGCTTCTAAAAGTGGTCGAAAATACCCAGAAGATAGCCGATGATAAGGCTACAACTTCTTCGGAACCGCCACCTAAGACAAATGAAGAAACTAAAAAAGAAAAGGCTTATTCGATACACGAGAATGATGACAAATACTCTTTCCATGATCTTCATGGAGAAAAGATTGAAAAATTGCAAAGCCAACTTGATGCCTTGATGCACAAGAAAGAATTGAAAGAATATGGTGTTTCAAAACCATACCCGCCTGAATGGGACTTCACCCCTTATCCAGAAAAATATAAACCCCTCAAATTGGAGTCATATGATGGGAAGGGGTCCCCAAGCCAGCACATATATTACTTCTTATCGCAGACAGATCATCTAATGGGAAATGATCCCATAATGACCAAAGTATTTGCGAGCACCCTGTGAGGGCCTGCCTTTACATGGTTTATGCAGTTGCCCCCAGGTACTATTAATACCTGGTTTGATGTTGAGAAGCAATTTCTCGCACGTTTCTTTGAGGATGATACCGAATATCGGTTCATTCCCTCCTTGCGACGAAACAAGGGGAACAAGAAATGGTCAAGAGTTTCATTGAACGCTTCAGGGAAAAATCCGTGTATTGTCGACATGGCATGACCCAGGAAACCCTGGTGGAAACCTGCAAGTATAATTTCAGGACTGGCGTGCTGATAAGAATGGGAGCTGTAGAGTCCAAAATTGGAAAGATCTGCTGAGGCAGGGAGAGCAGGCGGAAGATATAAATCGCCAGATTGAAGAATCTCGTAGCACGAGAAACTCTAAGAATAACAGGCCATATCCACAGAATCCTGAAAATAAAGGGAAGGTTGTGATGGCATCAGTTACAAATCCAAAACCAAGACCTCAGAATCCGAGAGGTGCAGGTCAAAATAGGCCCCGACAAGATAGAACTTATACATTTAAGATGGAGCAGACAGGTACTCTATTCCATCTCCTCCTCAGGAAGGGTATGTTAAAGCTTCCGAAAAATGGAAAACCGGAAGACGTTGGTAAAACCAACGACCCTAACTATTGCCTGTACCATCGAAACGTCGGGCACCCAACTAAGGATTGCTATCCTCTTAAAAACCGAATTCAGGCATTGATAGAAGCCGGAGTTCTCACACTTAAAGAGGAACAGAATAAAGTTTCTGCAAATATGGCAACTTTAATAGCAGGAACCAAAGAGTTCCCTGCCATAGCAACCCCTGTACTAGTAGAGAAACCAATATCGACACCAAGCACGGGCAGCCCGCACTTGCAAGTTAGCCCCTTGAGTACGCTCCGAACCACAGCTGTGACAAAATCGTCCTTATTGGTTAACAGCCAAATTTGGCTGGGGGTACCGAAAATATTGACGATGATAAATATCATGCTTCTGCTATTCTCAACAGCCATTGAAATGGCTAATTGGGTGCTATAAATAAAAATATTTTATTGCCCAATGCTGTTAAAGCGGCGGGAAGAGGAGATCAAGTTCCTCGCCAACCCCATCATACTGGGGGTAAAAGTATGAAATCAATTGCCCAATGCTGTTAAAGCAAAGGGAAGAGGAGATCAAGTTCCTCGCCAACCCTATCATACTGGGGGTAAAAGTATGAATCAACTACCCAATGCTGATTAAAGGCAAATGGAAGAGAAAATCAATTCCTCGACAACTCACCATGCTGAGGGGAATAGCATGGCTAGCCCAACGCAAACGGCAATTGGTAAAAGCTAATCAAATCCGTTGATAGCTGGGGGTTTGCTAAAAATCCCATAAATCCTGTCATGTTAAACTTTTGCCTCTGACAGTATGATTTTGATTATTCTCATCTCCGTTCAAGTTACGCGTGAGAGCACTTGGACTAGGCATGTGCAATTAGGCGCCTCTGCCGAAATTAAATGATCCTTACCCGATCATCTTGGTGTGCCCAGTTCAAGTTACGCATGAGAGCCTTGAACCGCCTCCACTTGTTCAAGTTACGCAGATGAGTATTTGAACTTCTTTCTTACCAGGCATGCGTAATTAAGCGCCTCTACCGAAATCGGATGATCCTTAGCCGATTACCTCGGTATTAACAGTCTAAGTTACGCAAATGAGCCTTAGATTATTTTACCAGAATAATGAGTTATTTATTTGTTGAGTAAGCAAAATTCTTGAAGCCAACAAGTAAAGAGAAAATAATTTGCTCTTTATTCATAAAAGAAGAGATTACAAAGAGGGAGTTATAGCTCTCCCAAAATCTTCTACAAATTCATCGACTCATCAATAACCTAACAGCGAGATTCCTCTGCGGGGTGTTGAAATTCAATTCCAGAGTTCACATACAAGAGATCTCCTCTGCAAATGTCAACTATGATCTGTTTAAAGTTCTTAGTGGACTATCTGAAGATACTGCTATAAGAATTCTAATGAAGATGCACAAGTTGGATTCGACATGCTACAAGCCCTTAGATGATCATCTCTATCACTTTGGAAAGCAATAGAGATTGTCGTCTAACAGAAATGATCCTCAAGAAAACTTAATGAGCTGCCGCAGAGTTCTTGTAACTCATTCAAAAGTTTATCTTTTGGTGCCAGAGCTTGAAACCTGCAACTATGTTGTAAAGCATATACTTCTGGCTTCCTTAGAGTTACTTTTGCTGACGAAGACTGGTAAAGCCACATGCACTCCTCTTCAAGAAGGATCTGGTCCAAATACTTCACTGCAAAAGAGGAATCAAGAGTTAGAGAAAACTCGAAAAATCTTCTAAGTATGAAAATACGGAGCTAAGGATAAACTCCGCGCGCAGTTGAGAAAATAGCCTCGCGATTTAAACGCGACTGCTAAATCAAAATAGCCTCGCGATTTAAACGCGACTGCTAAATCAAAATAACCTCGCGATTTAAACGCGACTGCTAGTTAAAATAGCCTCGCGATTTAAACACGACTGCTAGTTAAAGAAGCCCCGTGTTTTAAATGCAAGGATGACGCGATAACTTCGCGTAGAAGAAGATCAGAGTTTTTCTCTGTCTTCTCCTTTCTTCTCAAGCCTTACGATCGGAGAACGGCCATCTCGCCGGTTCAAAGTTGGTTGGTCGGTTAAAACCGAGCCAAAACACTCCAAAATTGATTTAAGGAGTTTCAAAGTTAAGAATTCTACCTCCAATTGGTGAAGCATGGATTGACTCGCCATTGTGGCCACTGCCTCGGCCGCTGCCACCGCTACTAACGCCGGCCGCCGATGGTGAGGAGGCACGCGATGCCGTACTCCTCTTAGATAATATCCTAGTGATGAAGATCTATGGAAAGATGAAGGAAGTTCGGTTGAAGATCATTCTTTCAAACTGATTTGCTTGAGCTGCTTGAAGCCCTAAGCTCTCGAATTCTTCGGATGAAATGAAGAAGAAGATGAGTCAAAGCCTCTATTTAAACAAGATTTTCGTCACTTGGTATTCGGCGCAGAAATTCAAAATAATCAATGAAGCAATTACTCATTTTCCTGAAAAAAGTGAAGCTGATTAGCTCTGCGTAAGCGAGCATAACGCGAGATAGACTTGGTATTCTAACTCCGCGTTTCAGTTTAAATATCCAAAGTATTTCAAAATCTGCTAAGTTCTAAACCATTTTGAAAACTTTGGAGGGGGTTCTGTTGGCAATGAAAATTTCTAAGATAAAAGGATTTTTCACAACAGAACGCGGAGCTAATTCAGTAGCCCCGCGTTTGGCTATATTAGCCTTGCGTTAGAATAAAACGCGGAGATGTTTAACAGCTCCGCGTTGATTCCGCAGTCTGGCTAGTTTTAGCCTCGCGTTTGAGTGAAACGCGGAGATGATCAATAGCTCCGCGTTAGCTCTGCGTTCTGGTTATTTAGCGCTGCGTTTAGATGCGATTAGCTCTGCGGGAGCAGATAACCAGAATCTCTAACTGATTGAGATTATGATTTGGGCTTATCTAGATACCCGAATTGAGTCCAATCAGAACTCAAAATCAAGATATTTAAATCAATATTAAAGATTGGATTGGAATCCTTGATGAGAGGAAATTCTATTTAGATAGAAACTCTCAAATTAACCTGGAGATATAAATACCTTCCTGGTGAAACCCTAGGGGTCTTCTTTTAGGGCAATAAAAGGTCTTCTTCTTGGATCCTTTGACAATTCAAGTACGCGAGAGAGCCTTGAAGTCAGGGGTATTCTTCTTCTTCCTTTCGGTTCTTAGAGAATTCAAGTTACGCACAGAGCCTTGAGTTCGGGAAAGACCGGAGAAGATCGTCTACAGTCGGCCGATATCTTCAAGAGAGAAGAGTTCAACGTTCGATCGTCCAAAAGAACTACTATAGATCCCATCGCCACTGACCCTACGTTTACATAGTAAAAGAGAGCGATTAAACTATAAAATCCTCTCGTTTGTTCTTCTTTTTATCTTGTTCACTTCTATTGTAATTTAAGTTAATTCAATCGGAGGAAAGCAAAGAATTTTTGCTGCGAACAGCCACCCGAACCCACATAAAAAAAGAGAATAAATTAATATTACCGTTCTTGTAATTCCTCAGATCTTTTGTAAATCTCAATATTTCGTTGTAATCAAACAATTTTACAATGGAAAAAGAAATCTAATTTTTGAGCAAATAAGAACTAGCAACCACAGTAGGAGTCTCTCTGTTCACAACAGAGAATATGGTGGCACAGTCTGATTTGGTAGCAATCGGATCTGTCGTTGAAACGCTGGTCGTAGAAGTCGACCAGCAAAAATATGAGGAATTTCTTTCTTCCTCTGATTCGGAGCCTAGGCGTCATAGCCGGGCTACGATGAAAAAAGGTGAGACGTAATCGCCCACCGGAAATCAAAAGGCGTAATCGCCTATGAAAATTTACTAGGCGTCATCGCCCGTTGAAACTTACGAGGCGTCACCGCCCGTTCCAAAGTCAAGCCAAAAGTCAAACCAGTTCCTCACCCGCTCCCAAAAGAGAAATTTAAGGCATAAAACTAAACGAGCACGCCTAAATCATACAAGAAAAGTTACAGAAAACTCCGAGACAGAAAACTCCGGGACGGTAAAAAACCTCGGAAGTAACCCCACGGGCGCAAACCCGCGGCTTGCAACCACGGGTGGCAACCCGCGGGTTGCAACCGCGGGTGGCAACCCGCAGTTGCCTACCGCGGTTGCCAACCGCGGGTACAAAACTGTAGTTACAACCGCGGGTTGCATCCCGCAGATGTCACCGACGGGTTACGTTCAATGAACACAACCCTCATGTCTCTTTGAGCATGCCTATGGTGAGCACGCAACATGCACCAAGAATTTTAATCTCTCTATCAGAGGCATCCGGGGCCCACACAGCTACTCAGGCCAGCATGCACTCCAGAAAAATCCGCAGGAGGGTTGGGGAACAATCTGATGCTAGAAAAGAGCTCAGCCCTGAGATATTGCAGACTCTCCAGTATTATGAACCAAATTTGCGACGCAAGAGGCGTCAAGATGCAAGTAGAGAGGAGAAGGTACCTCAAGATTTGAGAGAGTACCTCAATTGGAAAAAGAACTCCTCACAAAATATCCCTCACTGCGAATGCGAACAGCTAATATCAACCGTTCTATCAAACTGCCGATGCAACTCGAAACGCTCCGTTTTTGAGCGGATCACTGAGCCCAAAAGAATACGAACGGTAAAAAAAGTGTGCTTGGAAACTGATCTACCTGCTGCCTCATCTCATATAGTTAATAAAGGCAAAAAGGCAGTCGGAAATAACCCTTCAGATAAGGAAATCACTCCAGGGTCAAAAGGAATTTCTATCGAACCAGAGGGCATACGCCTAGAAGAAGTCTCTGGAAGGCTTGAGAGACAAGAAAAACGTCTCGAACAGTAAGAAGAGACCATAGAAGAAATGAAAGAACTTTTGATTGAGTTGTTAGCTCAAACTAGAAAGAACCAATCCTCGCCGTCCATTTCTAGTCGGCAGAAAGGAAAACGACCCATTCAAATAAATGAAGACAGCGAGGATGAGAATGAAGAAATTCCTCCTCATTCAAGAGAGGAAGAGAAAATGAGGGTTACCATCAACCCTCACGCAGAGAAAATAGAAAAGATGGAAAACCAACTACAAGTTCTTCTTCATCGCAAAAAGCTGCAAGAGGTGGGGGTAGTACGTCCTTATCCCATAGAATGGGAAACCGTACCTTATCCTGCAAAATATAAACCGTTGAATCTTCAGTCATTCGACGGTAAAAATTCACCGCAACAGCACATCTTCTACTTCCTGGCGCAGACAGGACATCTCATGGGGAATGATCCGACTCTGACTAAGATATTTGCGAGCACTTTAACAGGGCCCGCATTTACCTGGTTTATGCAGTTACCCCAGGGAACAATTAAATCATGGCCGATGTAGAATTTGAGTTCCTAACCAGATTCTTTGAAGATGATACAGAAGTCTCTATACTATCTTTACTAGCAGCGAAGCAAGAAGAAGGCAAAACGGTCAAAACTTATGTCGAGCGGTTCCGAGAACTTTCTGTTCGATGCCAACATAGCATGACGCAGGACACGCTTGTGGAAACCTACAGACACAACTTGTTGACCGATATCCTAAACAAGATGGGCTCGGTTGAATCCAAATCATGGAAAGATCTGCTTAAGCAGGGTGAACAGGCAGAAGAAATACTTCGATTTCTCGAAAAGCAACAGTCCGCAATCGGAAGCAGTACAAATGAATCTCCATTCCATTTTTCTCGTTCCAAAGGAAAGGACATAATGGCAATGGCGGCAGAAAGCACACCGAAGCAGAAAGTATGGCCAACTGTGAGCAACACAGCAAAGTCACCCAGACTTCAAAAGCAGTATTCGTTTAAGGATGAGCATACTGCTACTATGTTCAATCTGCTCAGCAAACGCAAGATGCTTAAGTTGCTGGAAAGTAAGAGGCCTGAAGAGATTGGGAAGACTAACGATCCCAATTACTGCCTATACCACCGGATTGTAGGTCACCCTACAAAGAATTGTTTTATTCTAAAAGACAAAATCAAGCGTTGATTGATGCTGGAGCAGTTCAGCTCAAACCTGAACAAAAAAGGAGTTAGAGCTAACTCCGACACATCTAATGTGTGTGGTCTAAAGGTACCACTTGGGCTCACAATAATTCCCAAGACGAGCTCAGGGCGGTTAATTTAAACCCCCATAAAAAAAATTATGAATTACCCAACGCCGTCAAGACAAAGGGAAGAGAAGCAGTTTCTCGCCAACCCCACCATGCTGGGGGTAAAAAAGCATGAACTGCCAAACGCCGACAAGGCAACGGGAAGAGAATAAATTTCTCGCCAACCCCATCATACTGGGGGTAAAAAGCATGAATTACCCAATGCCGACAAGGTTACGGGGAGAGAATAAATTTCTCACCAATCCCATCATACTGGGGTAGAAAGTATGAATTACTCAACGCCAACAAGGCTACGGGGAGAGAATAAATTTCTCGCCAATCCCATCATGCTGGGGGTAAAAAGTATGAATTACTCAATGCCGACAAGGATACGGGAAGAGAATAAATTTCTCGCCAACCCCATCATGCTGGGGGTAAAAGTATGAATTGCCCAACGCCGCTAAGGCAAAGAGAAGAGGAAAAGTTTGGCATTAAAATCCAAACAAAATTCTTGATAACTCACCATGCTGAGGGGAATAGCATGGCTAGCCAACTCAAACGGTAGTTGGTAGAGGCCAATCAAATCCGTTAATAGTTGGGGGTTTGCTAAAAATCCCATGACGAACCTGTCACAATAGTATTCTTATTCGAATATAATGATACATCACTACCCTAAGTTGCTAAGGTAAAGGGAAGAGGAAAAGTTTGGCATTTAAGCCCAAACGAAACTCTCGACAACTCACCATGCTGAGGGGAATAGCATAGCTAGCCCAACTCAAACGGTAATTGGTAAAGGCAAATCGAATCCGTTGATAGCTGGGGGTTTGCTAAAAATCCCGTGACAATAATATCCTTATTCGAATATAAGGATACATCGCCGCCCTAAGCTGCTAAGGCAAAGGGAAGAGGAAGAGTTTGGCATTTAAGCCCAAACAAAATTCTCGACAACTCACCATGCTGAGGGGAATAGCATGGCTAGCCCAACTCAAACGGTAGTTGGTAAAGGCAAATCAAACCCGTTGATAGTTGGGAGTTTGCTAAAATCGCTAATCAGATAAATCTCTTGTCACATTAAGATTTCACCTCTGACAGCAAAACTTTCCTCGTCATTTTTTTTCCAGCAGAGTAAATAGCACTCCAAAATATTTGTCAAGTTAAAATCATACCCCTGACATCATAATTCGAAATCAAATGAAATAAAATCCGATTAAATCTTTGTTAAGTTAAAATTTCACCTCTGACAGAAAAGAAAACTCACACTTCATCAAGTCCAATATTACAGTTTCTGATAAATTTGTTTTTGATATCGTTAAGTTAAAGATTACCTCCGATGAAAATCATCTCCCTATCAAGTTAACAGTTACCTCTGATAGTCCGATTCCAAAGCTAAATACGTTAACCGTCACCTCTGTTTAATCAGCTTGTCCCTATCACGACCAGATCCTCTGAATAGGTTAAGCTCCAAGACACGTTTAATGTCACCTCTGTCTTTCCCTGATCCGTCATACTAGATGTCACTGAACGGTTAGGATTCTAATGAGTACGTTAACATGATATCTCTGCTTGACCTAAAATGAGCACGTTAACATGATATCTCTGCTTGACCTAAAATAAATACGTTAACATCATACCTCTACTAGTTATCTGATGAGCACGTTAAAATTATACCTCTGCTTGTTATTGAATAATTGAATATGTTAACAGTTATCTTTGTCTACAAAATCCTTTAAAACGTCTGATAATCAAAATTAAATAATCCAAAGTATTTCGAAATTCAGAATGACTCAATAAAGAACTTCGAAAACTTTGGAGGGGGTTATGTAGACACTAAAAAAATAATAAATAAATAAATATATATATATATAATTAAAAAAAAAGAAAACGGGTCGAAACCCAAACGGGTGCCACCCGCGGGAATTTCCTGCCGGTGCACCCGCGGGAGTACCCGCGGGAATTTCCGTGGGTGCCAACCCGCGGAAGTTCCTCGGGTGCCAACCCGCGGAAGTTTCCGCTGGTTGGCACCCGCGGGAACTCCCGCGGGTGTCATCCCGCGGGATCCCCTTCCCCCGCCGGCGGGTGTGCACTCACGGGGAACCCCAATTGGTATTTTTCGCAGATTGATCCAGTTCCGGAGATCGCGTGATCCGATTTTTCAGGGAGGATTCGAGCCGGATTTCGAGCGGATTCGGTTTATAAAAGAAAGGAATTGAGTCCGGAGAAAGGACTTTTGGACTTTTGGGGGACGATTTTGGGCGAGCTCGTGAGATCAAGGAGCGGAGCAGAGCCATCCACTTCTAGGTCAGATGGTCAACGGAATGCACCAGCGAGGCTCCATCGCCACCCGAACCCACATAAAAAAAAGGGAATAAATTAATATTTCCGTTTTTGTAATTCCTCAGATCTTTTGTAAATCTCAATATTTCGTTGTAATCAAACAATTTTACAATGGAAGGAGAAATCCAATTTTTGAGCAAACATGCAGTATTGTCGAAGTCACTATCGAAGTCGTTGTCGACATTGTTCTGTGCAAACAACATTGTATGAGCTAATGTTCGCCCCTTCCATCTAATTTTTTTTGATAAAAATATGATCTTAGTCCATATACTTTATATTAAAATTATAAAAGATCAAAATAAGTATGATTTTATATATTATAAAGATTGTACCTTTGTTTATTGGTATATGAAAATATCTTTATTAAACTAGTCTTCCAATAAAAATTCTACCTTTGAATATAATACATGATTAGATTATTAAACTAACTAAAACAGTAAATATTGAAGATAAAAATGTAATTTTTAGCAAGATTACAATGAGTTAGGAAACTCCCTAGGTCTAAATTGGAAGTGATCTAGAGTTTATTATCGGATTGATGTCAAAATCTCAACGAACAGTCTTAAGAATTCTAACAGTTGAACTCCTTTCTTCTTACACACTTTTCTCTCTATTTTTCTCTGTGTTTCTTTCTCTTTTGCTATATTTCGGAAAAGGTGCTGATTAGGGTTATCTTTTTATTAGGGTTGTATCCAAATTCATTATCCTAGTTAAAAATTGAATCCTATTTAATGTAGAAACCAAATTAATTGCCATCCTACTACTCTGAGTCAAATGTAATTTATTTGATCCAATTTATTTTATTACTCACAATTAAATAAATAGCTAGTTTAGTTGGTCTGGTCTTCGATTAAGTGATAAAGGATCTTTGGGTTCAAGTCCTGATCCTCTCCTATTTAGTTAAACTAATTAACATACTCTCCTCTCTTTTTTTTTTTCACTCTTTTTTCTTTTACATTCTATTTTAAAACGCAAAATCCTATTTTAAATCAATTAGAAAATTGAAAAATCACATAGCAAATGTGAGTGTTACAGTTATAAAATAATATTAGTAGACAAAAGGATAGGTTAATTCATAAGAAAAATTTAATAAATCTATCTTAAAATTTTACATGACCACATTTATTAATTCAAGTATATTAAAAATAATCAATAAGTCATGAGTAATTACATATATTGGTTTAGTATAGTTACAGTGCGTCTTAGTTTGTTGGATTTAGGTCTATTATGATTAGAAGTGGACCATGTTATGCAGTAATAGGATCGATGTATAGATTAGGATTTGGATACAAAAAAATTGTTAGTATCCAAAAATATTATCTGTTAGTGTCTAGATCAGAAAATAAGTTTAGGAGAATTTCTAAATGCGCCCTATCTTTTTCTTAGTGATCCTATAATTTAAAAATCAAATAATTTAAAAATCAAATAATTACAAGTTTGCCATAAATTTTTTTGGACAAAAATATTCTCGGCCCTTTTTCTTAGTGTGCCTCGCTGCCGCCACCGCGGCAGCAAACGACAGCTACTACTGCTGTTGCGGCTACGGCAGCTACTAGCCGCTGCCATCGCTGCTACTAGTGCTGCTGGGAAAGAGAGAAGGGATAGGGCAATTTCGAAAAAAGAGAAGAAAAAAGTGGAACTCACTAAGAAATAAAGGCCATGTTTTAAACTCCCATAGGGGCTCACTAAGAAATCAGGGCTCACTAAGAAAATGCTGGGCGCATCTAGAAATTCCTTAAGTTTAGTGGTAGCCAGAAATAACTTGACGAGATAGTTGGCCTGCAGGGGTGTGACTAGTTCTTTTGAGTATAATCAAATTCATTTAACGTGCAAATTAAAGTTTATAGCTTTCTTTGCAAGATCTAGAAGCTTCTCATAGAAGCATGACCTATCAAGTGATTTGCCCCGTAGAAATTGGTTCCCTTAAGTACACATTTATTGGTGACCTAACAAACCAACATGACCAAAGTCTGTCGAGTCTTTTTAATATCATTCATGCCCATGAATCCTCTCACTCACCAGCCTGACTACCAACTAATCCCGCAGACAGTTAGCTAACACATTTAGGAGAGAAATGCATTTTGTAACCCAAATTATGGGAGTAAATATATAGAACAAGTGATGTGTCTCTTATCTTCATCTGATTTGAACTTGAATCTCAAGAAACATTAATATGGGTTAAGTTGGACAAGTATTTACCCATATTAATGTTTCTTTTTACTTGTCCAACTGTCCCACATAGTTTGTATTCCCATTGATTATTATACGCTTTTTAAAGTTCAAGATATTAATGGTAGACAGAGCCACTATGAATTTTTCTATTGACTATTTTAGTAAACTCCGTCATAGTTTTGTACTATTTTACTAAAACATGCTCAGAAATAATTAATCTTTCAAACAAAGGGAGTAGGTAGATAGAATGTACTTCACAATATTGAAAAAGTAATAATGTTTCAATTATATTTGATTAGTCATGTTAGAGATATCATAACAATAGAGCATTTAATATAGTGAACAAATATGATCTACAAATAATAGAGATCAAATATAGTTGATTCAAAAGTTGAAATTTTCTATCTTACCATATTACCGTAGCAAATGTGACATTAAATACTATATCCAAACAAATCTCTAGTGTAGGTTCTGCTAATTAATTGTAAGCATATATATTTTCATACTAGATTTAAATATGAAACCTTCCCCAACCAAATTTCAGGCGTTTGTCCTTGAACCATTAAGCTGTTTCGTATGCATAGAATCGTACCCGCAACTACTCACTAAACTAAAATATTAGAAGATCGCGCACTCTAAAATCATGATTAGTCATTTAATCCTATAGTTTATTCATTAGCTAACACATTTCAAATCCAATCAACTAACGTAGACATCACAGATGTATTTAAAAGATCTAATGCATGTATCAGTTGTTTAACTAATTTTTCTATTTTTATGTCCCCGTTTAGGAAGTGGGTGTACTGGGGAGTTGAACTATGGACATGTAGCCGCCTTGTACCTATAAACAGTTGGAAAGTTTAATTGCAATTGCTCTTCTTGGGATTTTGGGCTGAGGGGCTGAAAGCGAATTTGACCCAGAAAAGGCCAAATCTCCAATTAGTGTATTAGACAAAACTTATTCAACTAGTGGCTACTTTGGCCCCGGTGTCACTAGGGGAGTTTCGAGGACACCATTTATTTATTTATTTATTTATTTTTACTTTCAGTGAGCTCACTTTATAGAGTAATTTTGATCCGAATTTTCAATCTAAAAAATTATTAAGTAATCTCCCTAGAAAAAAAAGGTGTGCTCCTTTAGTAACTCCCCCTGTCACTAGCCTTTCTCCCTTATAGTTAAATTCATTCGCACATGATTGCTTGAGTTGGTTATCTAGTTATTTTTACTAGTCAGACTAGTGCATGCATATCTTTGAGCAACTGTTATTAAATTATGTCCCTATGAGTCGTATTTAAAATCTCTCACAAATTGGAGAAATGTGATACTAGTAATTAAAAGCAGGGCTTATTGGACTTGGTTTCATAGTGGACTGGATGTTGAAGCATGTGCAAGCTCAATAACATGAGAGAGTGCTTATAAAAGAGAAGAGTAAGTTAAATAATAATAAAAAAAGATATTCTAAAACTATTTCCCTAGCTTTTCAGTTGCTCCAAAAAGAAAAATATTTAACATCATTAAGTACTTTTAACTAGATTTCAATATGCTCGAACTATAGTTTTGCTCACATATCGACTTAAATTACAAGGCGTCGCATGCGAGCAGCATATGAGTGTGTGTGTGTATAGAAGATCAGAGTTTTCTCTTCCATCTAGATCTAAATTGAATTGAATGGTGCTATTTTCATTCCGCCAAGGGCCCGATCCGACCCTCCCCTCACCAACTCTCTTCATTTCCTACGGCATCACGCGATTGAGGCATGACAACAAATAGAATATACTCTCGTGCTGAACCAACCCTAAGTCCTAACACCAGATCTCTCCAATTCAAATCCAACGGGCCATGCCCCTCGAGAATTTCAAGCCCATTAAACATCTCCCCCACATTCACGCAAACCACACCTAACAACAACAACCTGCCCCCATCTTCTTTAAATTCACCCCCCCCCCCCCAATCCATAAATCCCCGCCCCATTTCCCCATCTCTCCACCGCCACCACCACAACATCATCCCCATCCACCTAAAAAGAGAAAAAATGATGGCAGCGGCTAACGTCAATGGAAGAGGCGGCGGCAGCAGCAGCAGCAGCAGGAGGAGGAGGGTGACGGTGTACGCCATGTCGACGGCGGTGTCGGCCAGCCCAGTGCAGCCGGGGAAGACGTATCCGCTGTCGACCCTGGACCACTCCATGGCCTCCCACAGGGTCAGCCTCGTCTTCTACTACAAGGCAGGCCCGACCGTGGACAGGGAGGCCATCAAGGAGTCGCTGACGGAGGTGCTGACGCACTACCCGGCGATGATGGGGCGGCTGTACCGGGAAAAAGAAGGGGAAGGGGAACGGGAAGGGGAGGAAGGGAGGTGGGTGGTGAAGTGCAATGATGCGGGGGTGAGGTTGCTGGACGCGAGGGTGAAGGGGGTGACGCTCAAGGAGTGGACGGAGACCGCCACCGCGGCCGACGAGATGGAGCTCGCCTACTGGGAGGACATGAACGAAGAGGTCTTCCTCTGGTCCCCCTTCTATATACAGGTAATTAATCAATCAGTTAATTAATTATTAATTGGATGCTTCGCTAATCTCGGGTGGCAGCTTACCCACTTAATCATTTTGGTAGAACAAGCATACCATTTTTAACGCTCGAAGAGTGTTTTATCTTTCTTTTCTTTTTTCTAATAATAAATAGTTATTTTATTCCTCTTCCATCACTTTCTTCTCAATAAAAGTATTATAAGTGTTATATTTCAACCTCTTTATTTTTTAAAATAACTTTTAATTTTCTTTTTTTTTCCACTGCTTTTAAATATCCAAACAAACTTTTAGTGAACAAACATCCCTATAGTAAAGCAATGAGCAGCACAGGGGAAAATGGTGCTCACTAAGGCAAATGGGGTGCGCATTTAGAATTTTCCGGATCATCGGAAAGATTTCTCTCATTCATATATATATATATATATAAACTATTTTTTTTTCTCTTTTTTTCTTTTGTTAGGTCATTTTAAATGGTTTATTTCCTGCAAGTTAAACTTATACACATATATGTTTTTTATAATATTACTCAAATTAAATTTCTACTCACACCTAAGTTTTTACCCCCCAGAAAGTAATTATAGACTTTGAGAGTTGCATTGTGAATAAAGTCTGTTGACAAGCTCTGACTTTTTGGGAACGAAGGTCCTAGTCAGCAGGAGATTCTGGAAGATAACCTAATGCACTATATAACCAATTTGAATATTGTTTTGCCACCGACAAAAGAGACTTTGAGTTCAGAGAGGCTCGACTATAATATATAGTAAATGTCACTGATTTGAGCTTAAACTAAGAAATTAGTAGCTAACCGAAAATATAAAATTAAATAAGGACATGAACATACATACTCCTTTAAAGAGCCTACAGCATCATTATTACGATGGTGGGTGAATAATAAAATATCAGATTCGGTGAAATATGATATAAACATTTAAGAACAATATTCCCTTCATTTGGAATTTGGTAGTTTTTTTTTTTTTACTTAAGTCCATAAGTTTATCCCAAATTAATTCTCATCTTTACATTCCAAAACAACTTTTATCATTCTTAATATACACGATAAGTTAATCGAAATCCATATGGGTTATCTTTATATCAAAATACTGCATTTTATGCTCTCAAACATATGTAGTACTTCAATTAATTATCAGTACTTGTCCTTTACCAATATCAGATTAGAGAGTGCCATAGTTAAAGATGAGAAAAATATTATATAAAAATAAACGGTTAGTTAAGGTATTTTAGTAATAATAATAGTTGGCTAATATGATATCGTATCAACAAGGGCACTGGCATTTACATTATATATAAAAAAAAAAAAAAGTACAGGCTTAGATCCTTGACATTCATGACCACCAATCATCCTTAACTTGTAGATGACAACCAAATATCATTTATTTTTTTTAATCAATCTATATTCATGGTATATCTTAGTTCTCTATTTTCTTTCTAATCTTCTTCACATTCCCATATGTGCATAAATATTTTATTGAATTTTTCATATCACATGACTATGGGTGCCAAGTGGGCCGTGCCCGGATACGAACTTGTCGTGCCGGGCACGGCACATCCACTCAAACTCGGCTCACCGGGCACGTGCCGTGACCAGGTCGAGACGTGTCGGTACATTTTTTTTTTAATTTTTTTTAAAAATATTAAGTTGGTTATTAAGTAAGTTTAAAATAATAGTTAGTTTTATTTAATTAGTTTTAATAAGAAGAAACGATAGTAAAAATAAAATTTTAGTATATTAAATCTCATTATATTGAAATAGATACTCTATAAATTTCTTTAGAAATCATTAAAAGTCCGAAAAGAAACGATAGGATTCTAATCGTTACTATCAACTTGTTCTTAGTATTTTTTTCAAGAGATTTAT
Organism: Dracaena cambodiana; assembly: GCA_036321105.1. Lineage (NCBI taxonomy): Eukaryota > Viridiplantae > Streptophyta > Magnoliopsida > Asparagales > Asparagaceae > Dracaena > Dracaena cambodiana. The sequence goes on along the minus strand of JAYEPQ010000011.1, from coordinate 16,582,495 downwards.
AAATTTAAAAAATTACATGAAAAAATTTACAAATGTAAAAATTACAATTCGAAAAAAAATAAAAGTCTATTTTCATTCATCTTCTGGTGAGTTCTCTACTCCTATTTCGTTGGACGATTCTTGTTATCTTTTGTTTGCGTTGAACCAATCCTTAAAGAAAACACGCACGTCCAATGTGTCTGCTGTCATTGCAAGAATCTATTAACGTTTATAAAAATAGCTGTTTGGGGTTCTGTGAAAAAAAAATTCAAAAAATCCCCTGACGGTTATAAACGGTTAATTTTAAAAAAATAATAATAAATAGGCGGGTCCAGCCGTGACGGTCCGGACAATTCCGGCTCGGGCACCGCCGAAGCCAGACATGGGCATGTTAGGCACATGCCTGACACGTGTCGTGTCGGGCTGGACGTGCCCGCCCATTTGCCACTCCTACGCACGACATTCATTCTTAATTCCTTCATTTTCTTCGCCAATGGCTGAGTTAACTCTTCAGCGCAATAAATATGATTGCAACATTTCTTCAAGGTTTGGTTTGGATAGGATGATGGAAAAGGCTCTTGCCAACTGGACACTGAAAAGTATTTTGTTTGGTTTTCCCCTAAATACGAAAATATACTCCCCTCTCCCTTTCAACAATTAGGTTAGTAGACAAAAGCTAGCTGATTTCAGTTATTAATGTCAATTTATTACATTATAATTTTGGGGACCAGTTTTCTGAGACCATCCCCCAATTGCTTGCTTGTATTTACTGCTGAAAACATGCAGACAGTAATTAATTAATCAAATAATTAATAAGAATGAGAATGTACGAGCTGTATATACAATTTTTAATTAAGACAATAAAAATTTTATTTTTAATTTAAAATTTTGAATTGAGTAAACAAAAAATGACCCATTCCACCCCTTTGGGGAAACGAGCAAAAGGGAATTTCACAATGAGCACACCACCGGTGCTAGTGAATGCACCTCCTAAAATTATAAAAAATTACAAATTTATCATGTCTTTTTGTGATCATGTCTTTTGCCTTGGTCAAAGATTAGTCTCCGAATGATGTTAGAATCGTTCTGAAATTAATCACTGGACAGTTTTAAAAACTAGACCATTCCTAGCCCAGGAAGGTGTGCTCACTAAGAGTAGTGGCGCACTTACCATGAACAAAATTGTGTTTCAATTTTATATAATTATCCTTATCTAACAAACAAAAAAAAAAGCTAAATAAAAGACCGCTTTAAAATCCAAAAATAGAAATAAAATAGCAACAAAAAAAAAAAAACCTAATGCTCACTCCACTCTACATATCTTTAATTTAAAATATTGAACATGACGAGTGAAGTGATGTCACTTGACCCAGTTTGTTCGGTTGGTCGATCGGTCGGAGGTCGAAGTTCAATGATCGGATTTAAAAGTAGAAGACTCCAACCGTCTTCGGAAAAATTTTCCTACCAAACTCCGATCGATTTCGATCGGAGTCGAACAAAATCGTCAAAGTCGGTGATAGAGTTCGTCTTTTGATATTCAGTTGGTTGATCGGTCAAAAAACAGAGTTTTTCAATCGGATCCGAGAATAGAAGGTTTCGACCGTCGAAATTTTTTTTTAACTAAACTCCGACCGATTTCGATTGGAGTTGGATGAAATTACCAGAGTCGATGGTCGTGCTCACCCCTACTTGGACCCCCATATTTTATTCCTTATAATTCACTCGCATCTTGTAAGGATAGAAGATCTTAGCTAGAAAAACAATATGTTAAAATATAAAATAATTTTCCTCAACTCTTATTACAACTTCGGAGTTTTTGTGCAGTGGAAGGGTATTTCAACATGGTATCAGAGCAATTCAGGTTTGATTCTTACCGGGCACGCATTTAATTGTGGATTTTAAAAAAAAAAATTATACCACTGCGTTCACTATAACTTCGAAATTTTGGTGCAATGGAATGTTATTTCAACACAACAAATAGAGCCTATACATCACTTCATGAAGGGGACCATACGAAGAAGTCCTCTCCCTAAAATGCCACATGCATTTCATGACCTTCGAGGGTCCCACCAAGAGCTTATTTCTTTAAAATGCTCCAAAACAAATAGGTGAAAGACAAAATAATTTAGCGCCAACTAAATAGGAATCAAAGTTGACATTTCATGAGACATGGAATAGTAGAAAATACTATTTATCTTATTTAGATTAATGCCCCACTAGTTCACTATATAAGAATTTATTTACAAGAAAAAATTTGGATCATTTAGTAGTAACATTCGAGGCGTCTCAAAATTTGCCATCATTCTTCCGAATGTAAAAGAATAAAAAACCACTAGGCTCACTCTCTCGTACCTATTATTAGCTATATATGCCCCCCACTAGGAATATATATATATATATATATATATATATATATATATATATATATATATATATATATATATATATATATCTTGTACACACCATGGTCTTTGTGTAAATTCTATTTGAGCACACCACTTTGCTCGGTGAGCCCATCTTTCTCCTTCTCATTCGGAAATTAGTCTCTAAAATAGTTTTCACACTATTTGAAAATTAGTCACAGAACAAATTTAATATTATTTGGGATTTAATCTCCAAACAGGAAAAAAAAATAAGAATTACTGGATGCGCCCTATGTTTTTCTTAGTGAGCCCCAAAAATTGGGGGAGAAAATTATTTTTTCTCTAATTTTTGGGCTCACTAAGAAAAAACATGGAGCGCATTAAGAAATTCTCCAAGAAAAAAAAGATATGGGCACAAAAAATGATGGCAAACTCGTAGTTTATTTCGAGCTTTAGGAGGGGAGCTCACGGCACTGAGCAAAGTGGTGTGCTCAAATAGAATGTCCCCGGTCTAGATGGATCCACCAAGAAGTTTAGTTCCCAAAATATCCCATAGTAATAGAACAAAGGCAAAATAATTTGTTATCAATTCAATTAAGTAGGGCCATACTAATAAATATACAGCAGAAAACAATATTTACTTTCCCTAATGCCCCCATCAATTCCCACAGAAACACAGTTAAATTGGTCACACATTGTGACGAAAATATCCTAGCACAAAATGGAAATATACCAATGCAAGCAAAATGAACTCGACTCCATTGGGCACATCTACATACGCAAAGTGGCATGATATCTAGCTAGTAATAAAATAAATGACTTTTGGCTCTCATAATTACCCACGGTGCAGGGTAACTAAATCCTATATATATATAGAGAAAAATGGAAATGAGCTGACAGCTCACGCAAGTTACCTGAGCTGCAGTTCATTTTTACTATCTCTAATAAATTTTTTAAAAAAATTTCTTTTGGATTATGATCTCGACCCCCTAGGGTTCACTCAAACCCAATTTCTTGGGTTTTAGTTTTGATTTGGTTCTCTATAAAGTTAACACAAAATTAACGGTTTTCAATTAATATAACATTTTGTATGCACTTGATAAAATGGTAAATGAACTCCAAAATTTTTGAAATTTAATCCGATAGAAGTTAAGCAGGTAGAGATAGTAATTATAAAGAAAAATTGAAGAAAAATCATTGGATTATTTTAATTTTGTCGCTAGCTCACGTAACTTTTCCTGAGCTAGCGGCTCACCTACAGTAATCCCATATATATATATATATATATATATATATATATATATATATATATATATATATATATATCCGATCTTAACATATGTATGCACATCCTTATTAATGCCATTCACTGCTGCAGATAACTGAATTCGAAGACAGGGCGTATGCCATCGGCCTGAGCTGCGCCCACATGCACGCAGATCCCACCTGCGCCATCCTCTTCATCAAGGCCTGGGGCGACGCCCACCGCCGCGCCTGCATTGCCATCCCTCCTTTCTTCCACCCTCCGGGCCTCGTCCCCCGCCCTGACCCCAATCTCTCCACCCGATCCGCTGACTTCCTCAACTCCAAGTCCAGCAGGCTCGCATCTTCCTCATCCACGACCCCCTCCGGCGGCCACATGTCCACCGCCACATTCCGATTCTCCGAGGAATCCGTCAAGTCCTGCCTCGCTGAAGTCAATGCCACCTGCCCCGCCGACACCCCCACCCCGTTCGACGTGCTTGCATCCCTATTCTGGATCAGAGTCAGAAATGCTGCGTCCGCTGCTGACCAGGCCACCGTGCCGCCGGAGGCTTTGACCTTGTGCGTTGACTTCAGGAAGTCGATGCACGCTCCCCTCCCGCACGGGTTTTACGGGAACGCCCTCCACTTCTCCAAGGTGGAGGCCGACCTGGCCTCCGGGTGGGGGCACGTCGCGAGTGCGCTGAGCCGCCACGTGGCGGGGCTGGAAGAGGAGGAGTACTGGTCGGCGATCGACTGGTTCGGGTCGAGAGGGCCGGCGAAGCCGTTCCAGATGTACGGCCCGGAGCTCACGTGTGTGAAACTGGACCACGTGTTCGCGTACGGTGCGGTGTTCGACAAGGAAAGCGGGAAGCCCGTCCACGTGGCTTGCAGACTGGGGGGAGTGGAGGGGGAGGGGGTGGTGATAGTAATGCCGGCGCCAGAAGAGGGGATGGCGAGGACAGTGGTGGTAACCTTACCGGTGGAGGTGATGGAGAAGGTGTGCAAGGACGACGCTATATTGAAACACGGACCAAAGGTCATGTTCAGAGGATGATCAGAGACGTCATATATAGCTACATATGATGCTAATAATTGGTAAGTTCATTGGTGCTCTTTTTTCTTGCCTAGGTCGATATAATGAATAGTGTCGCTCTATACATTTTATGAGGCATGATGAGAATTAAGAAGAAATTAAAGGTGTCAACATGCATGAGAGAACCTCCCTCTAGGTAATGTGCGTACTCATCAAAATTTGATCTATTTATTGTACTGTTTCCAATCGAGAACTGCTACTGGGCCTGTTCTGTTATATATACATGATATGCAATTGAGAAGGCATGCAAGCATTATTTATACAAAATTGTGCATTCGTTTTCTAGGTTTTTTTTTTTTTTTTTTTTTTTTTTTTTTTTTTCCAAGTAAAAGCTGGTATAAATATTTGCTTGCTTTGTGTCTCATCAAACTATTGCATCAATGAAGCTATAATTAGCTTTTGGCGTTTAGGCTGTTTGCTCAAAATTTGGATTTCTCCTTTCATTGTAAAGTTTTTTTTGATTACAACGAAATTGAGATTTACAAAAATTCCTCAATTTTCAAAAATTCCGAAGATTGACAATTGAGAGGATCTGGGTGTTTCAAATTTATGATCTCCACAAATATATATCAAGAACTAATTCATTTGGATGGCGCTCAACCAAAATCCTCTGAGGTCTTAAGCTTATTGTGGCCAACAATTATAATAGATGGCAGGTATCTGACTTGGGATCATTCAGGATATTATTGATTACTGTGCTTTTATATGACCTGCAGGAAGTTAGGGTTTAGACAACCAATGGTCTATGGCTTTTACCAAAGGTAAAAAACTGTAATATATTTGAGTAGTATAAAGAATGTAGGCAATTTGAGTAGGAAATTTCCTACAATGTTTATCAATTTTTTTCATATTTTTTCTTGACTCCAAATTTGTCCTTCTAAAAAGTCCAACGGAAGAACCCCATTGAAGCTCTGTGGCACATGATCGCCAAAAGGCCTCGTGCCATCTCAAATCATTTTAGATAAAAAAAAAAAAAAAAAAAGTTGGACATGATTCGACTTCTCTATTCTAAAATCAGCATCGATAAAATTGTCTTATCTTCGAAAACTCTTAGTAAGAATCTCTGAGAATTTCAACCATCGTGAGACCATTCAGTATAAATACCATCGGGAGGTCATCCCCTATAAATACCTCATTTCTCTGCGGAATGAGAGATAATTCTTTTTTATCCCAGATGATTCTCTATATGCAGTTGGTCAACTAGAGAGATATGATAGATTGAGTGACCGTGATTTTTCTCTCAATAAGGTACTCGCCAAACATTTCCATTTCTCCAAGGATGTAGGTACAAGTATGTTTTGGGCAAAGCTCATTAAACACTTGTCCTTCTCTCCATGTGCTTGTTTCTGAAGTTACTCAACTATTGGTATCAGACCAGTTCGCCTATGACCACCCGAGCATATTTTGAGAGAACACTTCTAAGATTATTTCTTGGACTAATATCTTGAATTTAGTTTTGATTTGGCAATGTTTGATACTTGCCAAATATTCTTTCACAGCAAACTGTTTATTTTGTGTACATTGGATGAACAATTAAATCTTAATTATCTAAACATTGCAATCTTATATTGTTAGCCTCTTGAAAAATTGCAGATCCAAATTATCCACTTCAAAGTTGGTTCAACATAATTTTATCAAAAGACTATGTAGAAATTTTTTTACACACATTACCCATATTCCAATAATCCCAAATTTTCAAGTTAATTTTATATACTCCATCTAACGAATTATCAAATAACTTCAACTGATCAAAAAAATCCCTGTCGATGATGTATTGTTCATGCGCACGCTATTAGTATTTTTTCAAGAAAAGGAAATTATATGCATGCCTCAAACTATAAATAAATAATATCCTATACTTGATGATTCATTTATACCAAACTCAAATACTACGATCAAAGATTCTAACCAAACACTAATTAATTAAAATACTTTCTTTTCAAAAAAAAAATAAAAAATGAATGTTTGATCATACAATTAAAATTAGATAAAGTGTAATAGAAATGTTGGCACTAAAGATACTAGCATGCGTAGGTAAAATGATGATTTTGAGATGTAGGTCTTTCGAAAGCAATAAAGCAAATAAAGATTTTTTTAGAGAATAAAGATTTTTCTTAGATAATAAAGAAAATAAAGCAAATAAAGATTATTTGATGAATCGCATCTATTAAAATATATATATATATATATATATATATATATATATATATATATATATATATATATATATATATAGATGGATCATATGAATTAAAATCAAATTTTCCAGTAAAAAGCAACATATGTAGTGCCTTATGACTTTCACTAGGAAATGTGACTAATATTTGGTCCTTATGCTTGGAATATGAACAGTTCATATGTGAGCTTTATTTATTTTATATTATTATTGTTTCTAGGGCTCAAAATAGTCCTCGGCAGAGTTTTTTTTTTATTTTTTTTTATTTTTTTATTTTCTATTTTTTATTTCGACAATCATAGCTCCGATCTTCAAACCTTATGTAGTTATTTTCGGATTTGTGCTCTCAAAAAAGTGGAAAACAATTAGGATCGTTAAAAATGCATCTTAGTCGTCCGTTAAATTAGTGGATGATTAAATCTTTCCTAAACTTGCACTCCCCACTCTTTAAAATTTCCACTAATATCTACTTTATACAATACAAAAATATTAACTACCCATCAAATAAATTACAATTGAAATTGTACTTCGAACGATTCTTATAGTTTTCTACCTTAAAAAAGATACTAATGTTTTATTTTCTGCTCTCTTACTTTACCACTGAATCAAATTATACTAACTTATGGGGATAGCCTTTAGTAAAGGCTAGGAGTTAGATTAGGATTTCATTAGAAATTTTGTTTGATTTTATTGATAGGAATTGTATTGATAGAGATTTGATTTGATTTAATTTTACTATTAAAGAATTTACTAGATTTTTGTTAATTGCACATATGACTCACACAGATAGTTTTCTATTAATAAAACTATTAAACAGATTTTTAAGCATGGTATGATATTAAAATTTTGAAACCCTCGTATGTAGGTTTGATATTGTTCTTGAAATCCTTTTGTGTAAAATTTTGGAAAGCGGACGCAAATTTATGTAGGTGTTGGGGCCTTATTCACTAAATCTACTAAAATCCCAAAATTTCACCACCAACCCTAATTTTCCCATCAACAAAAATAATTAGTTTCTATATTATGTCAAATTGGTATCAAAACTAAAATTTCTAGTTTTTCTCTCGGTTAAAACCATATATTCATCTCTCTTCTTTTCCATCTTTTTCTTTAGTTTTAAAAAATTAGAAAAAGAATCATAAAATAAAATATAAAAAATTTAAAAGTGCAGAGCCGGTAACCAAACTCGTCGATCCCACCAATTGAAACCGCCGACCACCCACATAGTGCCAACCTGTTGTCTTTTCTCGTCAAAACCAATCCTCGTCAAGTTGCCTCTAAAGCCTCTATATCCACCAATCCTTGACCTTCGATCTAGCCTCAATGAGCATCACTTACTTAATCAAACCATGGGTGGATCCACGTTGTGCTTAGGCTATCTCTTCTAAATTCTCAATTTTATAATTACATTCCACTCTAAATTTTTAGTTTTTAATTATAGAAACTATAATCATGAGAGATGAATGGCTCAAAAATTAAGTGACAATGAAATCTAATTTTTCTAGATAAATAAAAAATATAAATCTTTTAGACTCCAAAAATCAATGACAAAAATATCAAAAAATTATATTTACATTGCAATATTTTTGAATTTGTATAGAAATGATAGAATAACATCTTTGTTAGTATTATAATACCATAAATTTATATCCGAATAGAAATATGATAATTTTTTGGATCGGGGCTCCTCCCTCGTACCATCCAATAGGAGCGCTCCGTCTCCTGCACTTGACAAGCTTCTGGATAGTTCAACCTTCGAATAACTTGATTGCTTGGTTCAAATGTCTCGATCTGCTCCTGATCAAACCCCTATTTACTCATATCCCGACTCGAAGTGCATTCACCACCACGATTTCCCTCTCACAGCCATCAATCGGATCCCTCCGACCAAGATCTACCTCCTCCTCCTTCTTAGATCGCTGCCAAGGGCTCCGCATCATCGAAACTTACCAGTTCTGATGATCCAGCCTAGAAGAAGGTCTCCAAGATTGAATTCATAATAAATTGGGAACATATAAAATTTTAAAATTTTCTTGTATATGTTATACTATATATAGAACAGTGCGGAACAGTCTAGAATAGTGTAGAAGATTCTAGAAGAGCATGGAATATAGAACACTCTATAGAGTCACTTAAAAATATTAGATTATAGAAATATCTAGAAAGATCCATTGTATAAAGACATTGCCTATAAATAGGGAGAGGTCCTCACTAATAAAACATAAAATAGTACTTATTGATTCAAGCTTCCAATTAAAAAGTTCTATATAAAGAGTTCTCATTCTCTATTCTTATGCAAGTTTATGAGTTAGGCTTACTCAGTTTCTCAAATTCAAGTCAGCGAGCAAAGTGTTGCATGGGTCTAGGTATTTGAAGGGTTCAAACTTCTAAGCCCAAGACCCTAAACTTCAAAATCCAATTCCCAAATATTCTTTGCCAAAGTTTCTACTACTTTGATCATAGCTCCTCTACGGGAGTTTCTAGATGGGCACAAATTTTTTTCTAGTAAGTCCACTTAAAACTTCTATAATATTACAGTATTGTCATCTAATATTTTAGACCAAAATATCCCCTCGTTCAGCCCGCTCGCCCTCGCTCTCGCTCCCCTCGCCTCCCTGCCCCCGCTCGCCCTCGCCCCCCGCCCCCGCTCTCGCCCTCGCCCCCCGCCCCCGCTCACCCTCGTCGCTGCCCTCGCCCTCGCCCCCTGCCCCCGCTCGCCCTCGCCGCCCGCGCCCCCCCCCCCCCCCCGTCCTCGCCCTTGCCCCCCAGCCTCGTGACATTCGCAAAGTCAAATGATGCCTCGCCCCCTGCTTCGCAGGTCTGCGGGGCGAAATCGGGCTTGCAGCCTTTGTATTGCCTAGCAGGATCAATGAAGGTGTAGTGATCAGGGCACCTGCACACTGATCTCCCATCTGAATTCAATGTGCAGTAGCTGCTGAAGCTGCAGGTGCCACCGCCAGTTTTGAATACATGGTTGCAAATATCTGAAGCTGCAGTGGTTGTCGTCGTCCAGGTTCCGTCGGTTAAGTTGCTGCTCTTCGGATACGAGTACTGCCTGCAAATTTTCGACTTAAACTTTCATGATTTTTGAATATCCTTGGAAGAAAGTTCGGCGTAAATTGGAAACAATTGTTCAATGATCAACCTGAATAGAGTCTAAATGTCAGTTTCAAGATGGATCACGACATGTATTTTGCTAAAATATGTCATATACTTTAATTACATATTATCCGTGTTATCGATTGCATCATTGAAAGATGAATAATAAAGAATTTCAGAGAACAAACCTGAAAACACCATCGGGGGTCGAGAGTGGCCCTCAGATAATTATTTCCATATATACTGCCAAGAACACGAACCATACTCCTCGTCGAAGTCAGGAAAAAAGCCCGCCCGCCCTCCGCCCTCTGTCCCCGCTCCGCCGTGCCCCCACTCCCCCGCTCCCTCGCCGCCCGGGCTTGATCCGGGCTGGGCCCGCCCTCCGCCCTCTGTCCCCGCTCCGCCGCGCCCCCACTCCCCCGCTCCCTCGCCGCCCGGGCTTGATCCGGGCTGTCCAGCCCGGATCAAGGCCGGGCGGCGAGGGAGCGGGGGAGTGGGGGTGAGGCGGAGCGGGGGTGGATATGGGAGAGCGATTCCTTCATTTTTTGATGGGTTTTTGGGTTAAAAAGTGATGAATTCTCTCTTGAGAACGTGTGGGAGAGAGGAGGAAATGAGGGAGAGAAGGAGACGAGGGTGTTTGGGTAATATTGGTGGGCTCACTAGGAAAAACCTCTCTTTTCTCTTGAGAACGTGTGGGAGAGAGGAGTAGATGAGGGAGAGAAGGAGACGAGGGTATTTGGGTAATATTGGTGGGCTCACTAGGAAAAACCTCTCTTTTCAAAAGAGAGAGTGTGCTTAGTAGGAAAAGTGAGCTCACTAGAAAAAATCCCGTGCCCATCTAGAAATTCCCCTCCTCTACAATCATCACTCGTCTTCACCCACCTTGACTAAACACTTCGAAGCAACACTGTTGCTGCTCTCCTTCCATCAAAACATCGATTGAATACGAAGAAAAAAAAATATGAATTTGGTTTGAATCCAAGGTGGATCCGAAGCAGTTGGACCTGATCAAGCCAAGTTGGATTTAACTCAATAAGTAAACAGAATCCAACTCGAATCAATGTTTGATCGGATTCAGCCGTTACAATCCCAATCCGTTAAGCAAAAACAAACCCGTTAAAAAATATTAATTTGTGATTTTGGAGCCCATTACAAACCTAATTCAAGTCGTTTTTTAGACCTTTGCCAGTCATAGAATCTCAATCTCTTATGACAGAAGAATCTTTATCACATTAGTGCTTGCACATTTTCAATAATAAATGATAAATAGAAGTGAAGCTTCACTACATATATGATTGATGTCCACATATATAGCTCACAAGAATCAGCGAAACAATTGAACAGAAGTATTTTCGAAACAACCATAATGATAGAAAGGATGAACCAAAAGGACGATGGTGATGATATCACTCGTAAGATCAAGGCTGATGTGATTCTCAACCTGGACCGAATGCTGAACTTGATGAAGAACCAATTATTCAAATTTTTGAAGATTTTTTAACAGAACCTACTATAAAGTTGTAGATAATTACGCATGCAATTGGTGGTTATGTTCATGAGGAGAGGCTCACAAAAGTACGTTTTGCTCACCTATACAGTAGCCTATTAAATACGTAGTCTCACTTACATAAAGTTCCATCGATTTTCTTATCATATAAATTTACGTCAACTTACATGTATCTAAACCTGTTTAGTTCGATAAATATTAGAGTTTCGCTTACATCATAACTAACTTATAATAGTTGTAAGCCATCATCCCAAGTTTCTATAAAAAATTTTAACTTCTTAAACGCTAAATTGTTTGAAAATCATAAGAAAAATAACAATTTTATAATAATGGTGAATTATTACGATTAAAAAACATCAAATGTTTGGGAATTCGACATTAATTATTTTTTTTCCTGAAGGCAGTATGGTAAGTAAGTGTGAAACTCTCCGTATTCCATTAATAGAGACTTAACAGAACAAACAAAGCCTTATAAAAGAGACAGTTTCAGTAGGAATTTTTCTTACCAAAACAAGTCGGATAGAAAATTTTATATCTAATCATATTTCACCTCTAATGAAGTTTATATGTAATTTTTAAATTTATTTCTTTCTGTTCAAAGGGAAAAAAATTGTAAATATTTTGATTGTTCAATAGGAAAAGAAAAATAAGTCCTCCATTTTAGTTCCATTGGGGAGGCAAATATCACATGTCACTTTTTATAATTTCACGTCTTATTAGCTGTGCTTGTATGTCAAAAACAAAGTGTTTTAGGGATGTTTTTAAAGTATGTGTTTTGAAATGTTTTCGTGATATGTACTTTAGAGTGGACTGTTCGTGGATTTTGGGTTGTTCAATCTTATATTTTGGAGTTTAATTTTCTTATAGGTTTGTTGGGGTTCATAAATATGTAAAATACAAGTATACCCAATTAAGGAAAAAAGAAAGTACATGGAAGAGAGTTAAAATAGGAAAAATAGAGGATATTTTTGGATAAATAATTCAGAATGCTCCAAAACACCCCGATTTGGAGTGTTCTAAAAAACATTTTAAAATACTCATCCAGGTATTTTGGGATGTTCTAAGAACACTTAAAACACTTGTCCAAAAATTTACAAATAGGTGTTTTTATGTTACACTTTATAACCTACGATCTATATTAGAAGATTTCCAAATCAGTAATATAGAAGACCGTTCGATATGGAGATGAGACAAATCAGGAATCTTCTTTGTGAGATCGATGTACGACCTGGTCAATAATGGAGGGATAAGATCCAAGCATGCGAACTGAATATGAAAGACAAAATGTCCTCTAAGAATCAAAATTTTTCTTTGCCTAGTAGATAAGAATGCAATTCTAATCTGAGATAACCTACAGCGCAGAGGCTGGTAAGGTCCCAAAAGATGTACCCTATGTGGAGCCGCTGAGGAATCTGTATCGCATGTACTGATAGAATGTTCATTCACTGGTATAGTATGGGCGGAAGTGGCTAATAAACACAACATCGAGATTTGATGGAACAACCCTACATTTATCTGGATGAGATTACGTCCTTTGGAGGGTAACCCTCACAAAACTAGGAGCTGCTATACTGTGGAATTTATGGTTAAAGAGAAATATAAGATCTTTAGTAATACAGCATATAGTTTGGATCATTGTATATATTGTATTACAAATGATGTTTTGATGTGGTCAACAGTTTTCGGAGACATAGGGACGATTCCACGCAGAAGCATTGCGGCACCCACACTCAGATCCCCTCAGGACATGATTGAAGCAAGCAGCGGGACAGACATACCGTTGATAGAGGCTACAAATGAGGAATAATGACATGTTTTGGACTTATATTATTAACATGATTGTAGATGTAGATGTAGTTTGCTTTTTTTAATCTTCTTCTATCGAATGGTTTGTAATTGAATATCATGTAGTCCATTTTTTGCTTTGGATTGGTAGATGTATTTTTCTAATTAGCTTTTGTATGTTTTATTAAAATGTTTTAATGGAACGCGAAGTGCTGTTGCTCACTGTTTATTTCCAAAAAAAAAAAAAAAAATGTTACACTTTATAACATAACCCTCCAAAACATCTCAGAACACTTTAAAACTAAACTCCCAAATATAACCTTACAGTCTTCTGACTGATAAAACCCCTACCAGCTAGGGTGGATCCGTGTAGCATCAAAGTGTTGGCCATATGCTGGGGTTTGAAAAGAGAGAGCAAGAATATATTGTAACCTCAATATATATAATTTTCATGGATGACGAAGAGCCTGAAGTATCCAAAATCGATTCTACAGAACACGGAGTACTTACAAATCTTGGAGCACTTTTGCGAGCATTTTCGCAGTTTATACATGGAAGAACTCTTATGTAAATAGAAAGTAACTAGCAAAACAAGGCAAAAGAAAAAAAAAAAGTTACCAAAATAACAAAATATTTTTTAACATATTCAAGCTAAAAACATTAAAATTGATCACTTTATACTTTTTTTTTTTTTTTGCCTAGCTAGCATTTGCGTCTCAAAATTTAACTGTCGGAATAGTCCAACATTGTATTCACCACAGAGAGCCCACAACGAATTCACCAATTGTCTATGAACCGTTTTAATTGTCCCTTCCAGGCTAAAAGCATTAAGCCAAAGGAGTTTGAATAAATCTGTACATTTAAGATATTTTCCTCCATTCGTACTAAAGTTGGATATTTTATAACTTATCTTGCTACTGATGAACTTGTCCATACTTTAATATTTGTATTTGTTTTTCTTTTACGGACGTGGATACAAATACATAGATATTACGTATAGTAAATTTAATATCCATATTCGCTTAAAAACTTATACTGACGTGATTCGGATATCTTAAACCATACATGATTTTAACGGATATAAATACAATCTGAATGCTTACAAAAATGAGTATAATATAAGATAACATAAAACATTTTAGAAGAAATAAAACTCAAATTGTGAGGTACATATTTTTATCTCTTTATGTGTATATAAATCTCGTAAATATTTACAAACTAAACAATAAATAGATGTCATCTTATATTTGTTGTAAAATAAGAAAGAATATATAATTATATGCATATGAGATATATATATATTTATACGGTATAATTGTATATATAATATGGCTAAAGTACCAAAACTCGCTACAAAATATTAAAGTTTTTTGAGAAATCCCCATAAGTTTTTTTTATATTATATAAACCCTATTAAGTTTTAAATTTCATGAAACGAAGAGATTAATTGATTTATTTAAAAAAGCAATAAATACTCACTCTCCGTCAACTTTAAATATACATGTTTTGAATATACATACTAAATCAGAAAGTGGGTATTTAGAAATGTCGAATGGTATATATATAATGTATTTTTAAATCGATTCATTAATTTTCTGCAAATACCATTTGTTAGTTTTCGAAACCCCATGGGAGTTTATATAACATAAAATAGTTCATGGGATTTTTGGAGAAAACATGATAATACCTTGGGTATGGAGGGGTTATCTACTTTAGCCATATAATATATATGTTTAGCAAAAAGGTATAATAAACTTGATTTATATAATTTTGAATCCAAATCTAATTTGGGAATTGAAATCCTAATTCGTATCTGGATACAATCTAGTAAGTATCCGATATTTGAATCCCAATTCAAATTCAGTTTCAAATTCAAATTCGATTGCAATACTTAATTTTAATCTGAATCCAATTTTAAATGCATTAGGATCTAAACTCATATTGGATTATTATAATCCATTTATACCCTTACCTGCTTAATAAAATTAATTATACTTAGACCTTCCGGGCGTGTATAACTTATTGCCCCTAATCTTTTTTATTCTCACTTTGGTCTCTGGATTTCTAATAGTGTTAGACAACTGTATATTATATTCACTCTTATTTAAACCGGACTGAATCTTATTTTCATAAATTCAAAATTACACTCTTCTCATTCACTTATACTCTCAATCTAACCTAAACTTCAATAATGTAAACTTGAAGATATGAACACAATCTGAATTCATACAAAAAGGAATATAATATAATATCCGGTGAAAAAAATAGGTTCACTTCTTGTAATATTAAAAAAATTAGACACAAATAAAAATTCAAATTGTGAAGTACATATATATATTTTTTTTATGTGTGCATAAATCTCGTAAATATTTACATTCTAAATAACAAATATCTGTTATCATGTAGTTGCTGTAAAATTGGAAAGAATATATAATTATATGCATATGAGATATACCTACTTATACGATATAATGGTATATAATATATATATATATGAGGAAACGGGAAATTCACCGGTGGTAAAGGGTGCTTCACTAGCGCTTAGATAGCCAAATAAACTAATTACACGTGATGCCACTCAAAGGGCGTTTAAAGGAGTTTTTTTTATTTATTATCTTGAGTGGCGCAACGTGTAATTATTTTATTAGGCCACCTAAGCGTTAGTGAAAAAAACTCCCTTCACCGTCGGTGAATTTTCCGTTTTATCTCTCTATATATAAAATAAACAATATTAAAAAAAAATTGGATTATATGAATCCGAATCCAAATCCAAATTGAGAATTGAAATCCTAAGCTCCGATCTACTAGGAATCCGATATTTGAATCCCAATTCAATTTCAATTTCAAATTTGAATTCGATGGCGCAATACTAAATTTTAATCCGAATCCGATTTTAAATACATTTGGATCTAAATTCAGATTGGATTATCAGAATCCATTTACATTCCTACTTGCTTATAAAACTAATTACACTTAGACTTTTTATACTATAGAACATGTATAACTTATTACTCTTAAAATTTTTTTTATTCTTTGATTCCTAATTTTTTAATAGGCAACTTTACATTATCTTCATTCTTATTTAAACTGAACTGAACCTTGTTTTCATAAATCCAATAGTACTCTTTCCTCCCTCACTTGTACCCTCAAGCTAAACCCAATTGTGTACACTTGAAGGTTTAGTCAACATCTACAGAATGTATTCCTACACTATTGTGTGGCAATCAAGAGAAGAGGAGAGAGAGAGAGAACAGAGCTTTCAGTAAAAAAAAAAAAAAAAAAAAAATTTACATATCTGCTCTTTAAATCTTTATAAATTATAATTTAGTCCCCCAAATTTTTATATTTAGAATTTAGTTACTCAAATCCTTTAAATTACTACAATTTAGTCCTCCAGTTTTTATTGTGTCATGATTTTTCCGTTTTATCTATGATTTCCTTCACTTAATTTATCTCCTCTCCTCCCCTCTGTTCTTAGTTCTTATTGGGTTATCCACTTATTCTTCTCTTCTCTCTATTCATTTATTGAGTTCTACCTCTCTATATAGAAACCAAATATATTATTCTCCACTAAATGTATTAAACTTTTAAGTCTCAATATAAATTTATTTATTGGGTTTTATCTCTATATTGGATAAATTTATTTCTAGATTTAATACATTTAGTGGAGAATAATACATTTGGTTTCAATATAAAGAGAGATAACCCAATAAATGAATAGAGAGAGAAGAGAAGAAAATGGGACAACCCAAAAAGAACTAAGAAGAAAGGAGAAGAGGAAAAGAGGAATTAAGTGAAGGAAATTAGAGATAAAACGGAAAAATCGGATCAAAATATAAACTGGGAGACTAAATTGCAGTAACTTAAAGGATTTGGAGACTAAATCCTAAATATGAAGATTTTGGGGACTAAATTATAATTTATAAAGATTTAAGGTTGTAAATACCACAAAAAAAAAAATAAAAAAAAAAATAAAATACAAAGTAATTTTGTTAGATAAAGCACCACTACTTCCTAGATTAACTCCTGACAGTTATGGGGCCATCTTCATAAATGTAGGCTGTTTCCGTGACCATGAGACTGTAAATATGTGCACATGAGGAAGGGAATAGTAACTATTTAACTATTTCAAGTTGAAGATCATAGCTCGGAAAATTTAGAGCACAGCATATTGTATGCATACATGAATGCAAATTGTTTGTGCTGATGAGCATATTTATTCATACAGCAGAAACGAACTTTGTCAAATATTGTACAATAGTGCCGAAATTTCAATTTTTTACCTCTCAAGTCTCACAAAGCCTCACCATCTTCGCGCAACCAACAACCTTAATGTCAGTCTTGGAGTCCTGTAATAAAGTTGGATTTAGTTTGAAGCAGGGGCGGACCTAGATATCTAAATAAGGAGGGATACAGAAATACATATAAAATAAGTTAATTATAAGAATTTAAAATATAAAAGACTCAAATTGGAGGAGAAAGTTATAAAACTTAAAATTATGAGGGGACAAAAATAAAATTTTATTTGAAATTGGGTTTTATATGATTTTTTTAGGGGAGGCAAAGTTAAAGTCTTATTTAAATTGGGTTTTATAAAGTTTTTGAGGGGGACAAAGTTAATATCTTCTTTAAATTGTGCTTCATGTAAATTTTTGTGGGGGGCTAATTAATCCAATAAAATATTTTGACATATAATTAACAGAAAAAACAACTTATAAGATAATATAGGAAAAACATATACTTAGGTGATATATAATTACAACATATAATTAGGCTAAACACATTAATTATATTATTAATTAATGGGGCTATAAAACAAGTTCTTAGAAATAACTAAGGGAAGTTAAAGCGGACCGACAGTCTGAGTTCGGTGTTATTTGAGCGGAGTCGAAGAAACTGGGCTCCGACTTTCGTTGGAAGTTTTTCCTAACCGATTTTTGACCAATTCTAGTCGGAGTCGGGCAAAAGAGTTGAAGCTAGTAAAGGTGTTCACTAGGGAAGTTCAAGCGGCCGGACCGTCGAAGTTCTCCTAGCAGAGCCAAAGAAAGTAGATCGGAAGTTTTTCCAGACCGATCTCTGCAGATTCCAGTCGGAATCTAAATGCATCCACCTGTAATTTACACCTCAAAGTGGCTAACTAATGAGTCCTACCAATTCAGTCTGGATCTCTCTATGCTTGTAATGTGCAGGAGTCCTCTTAGCTTTTACCATCTCCCTTAACTCCTCTGGCCTGATAGGTCAACCTTCCGAACACTGAACCTTTCTATCTAGACCTCTGGAAGTTGGCGTACAACCTGCATCAATGACCACTTCAGAGTCCAAGGTATACGTTTACATTTTGAATCCTTCGAGCACCATTTTAAGCCCACATGTTTAAACTAAGGTATCGAAAAATTTATGATTGGGTTCGGTGAGAATATACGTTGCCACATGCTTAGGTTGTGTTTCGGTATTTGAAAGTAGCGGAATTAAAGAAAAAAAATTAGAAATAACTTTAAAAAATAATGAGATAAAAATATTATATTTCATGTACTTATAACGTTTGTTTTTTACTTTTTGTAAGAGAATAAAGATGGAAAAGAAATAAAATATTTATTTTTTTGGAAGAAAAAAAAAAGAAAGAAAGACACAAAATAATAAAATATTATTACTTTTTAATTTCAACTCTACTTCCATCCTAAATCAATCTAAAGTAAATTTGAAAAGTGAAGATGCCACATAAAATTTACCTCACAATTATAAAAGTAACTTCCAATTTACTTTTTATCTAAACAAATATATGAAGTAATTGAAATAATTATATTTCTGTTGGTATTTTTAAGTATATTGTATATGTGGAGGTTACTAAATGCTCTGGTTGCAGATTGAAGCATACAGATATGTTTTAGATTAACACAAGAGGGCAGATTTGTAGTTAACAGATTTACTACACAGAATTGCTACTATTAACTTGCAGGAAATTAATTTTGTAATTAGGTTTCAGTGTTAAACAGAATAATTAAATTGTTATTATTACTGTTCTTATTTCCTAACACAGTTTCCAGATTTAAACTGTTTACAGAAATAATTAAACTATTCTTCTTTAACTAGTTTACTTAACCTAAACAGAATAAAGAAGAAACTGGATTATGAAAAACCTGGTTCAGAAGGTTGAAGGAAGACAGGAAGACCACTGGAAGATGACAGGAAGAAGATCGAGGCTCGTGTTGGACACTATCTCCTTAAAATCGATTCGTCCTTCACTGTTTGCTTCTGGATTTCTTGGACGTCGATCTCCCAGGATACAACGATCGATCTGCAGAGGGAAGGAAGCCGCAATCCCTCTGCTCTGGCGAATCTGATAAAGGTTCTCTCTGGTTTATGTTATGCAGGACTGGACTTATTGAATTGATGAACAGAGATCTTCTGTAGACAGAAATTCTGGAACTTCTGTCTGCAGAAGAAGAAATGGAAGAGAAAAGAAAAACGTCTATTTGAAACTCTGACCCAGACCCTATTTATAGGTTTTCAACAGTCGCAACGGTTGAGTTTTCAACAGTCGCAACAGTTGGCCGTTTCAACAGTTGTGACCGTTTAATGGCAACCGTTGACGGCGGCCGGTGACTGTTGGACCGCCGACCGTTGGACTTCATCGACTCTTGACTGACGGGCCGGGTGCAGGTCGAATCCATTCAAATCTGAACCCAATAGAGGCAATTCGAATCCAATAGCACCAAAAATCAAAGGCTCCTCGCGATGTTGCGTACGTGCGAAGTGCAAAGTGCGCCTCTAAAGCGCCCAATGCGCCCTAAACGCCCATTCGCCCTCGCACACGCGTGTGCGAGTGAGCGTGCGGGTGCGGGCGGTGCGTAGCACCACCCGTGGTGCTCAAGGTTTTCTTCTTCTTACATAAGAAAAGTAAAGGAGTAAGCTACCATATTTAAACCCACATCCTTACAATTCTCTATCCAATGTGGGACTATCTTTTTATCTTCCCCTTTTGTTCATTTGCTATGTACTCATCTTTTGAAGCCAATTTCAATTCACTTAATTCATTTAATTTGAACTAGTGAATTGGCTCAATTTAAGGTTCAAATTAGTGAATGAATTCAACAATCCCCCACATGAATGAAATGGCTTAGACTCTAATGCAAATAACCAGAGAGTGTAATAGAAAGTTACCGCATCGGGAGAGGTGACTTTTGGCTTTGAACCTTCCCTAGTGAAATATTATCGAGTTTACTTGCTAACCAGTGAACACGATATTTTTGAACTGTTCAGCTTTTGATGTAAACTAAAACAATAATATTCACACGACTTCTTTCAACTTTATCAGATTCTATGTTGTGTCCATTTTGGCCTTGGACAACTTGGTAATTCTGTGAGTGCTCTTAGAGAACTTAGCCTTTCTCATTCTCATAGAAGCGGCCCCTTCTCACTCACATAGGTGATCTCTTATCAAGAGTATCCTGCCATACTCTACTTAGATTTCTAAAATATAAGGATCATTAGAAGCTTAGCTTATCCTAACACATTGCAGGTAATCACTATTTTACCATAAAAATGAGATAGGAAATATTTTCCTCAGTGATTCTTTCGAGTTCCCCCACAATTCGGTTGTCCATTTGAACCTAGATCTTGGGATCTCCAGTCAGCTAGGTTGGGTTGCCATTATGGAGTTACTCTTTAGTAGGCTGTAATCCCATTCCCCTCGACAACTTATATACTTGATCTCTAGTCAAGCCTTTTGTTAATGGATCTGCAATATTATCTTTTGATTTTATATAATCAAGAGATATTATTCCGTTTGTAAGCAGCTGTCTTACAGTTTCATGCCTACGACGTATATGTCGTGACTTTCCATTAGATAATACATTTTGTGCCCTTCCAATTGCTGATTGATTATCGCAATGGATGCATATTGCTGACACAGGTTTAGGCCACATTGGAATATCTTCTAAAAAGTTTCGAAGCCATTCTGCTTCTTCTCCAGCTTTATCTAAAATTATAAACTCAGATTCCATAGTGGATCTGGCTATACTTGTTTGTTTAGAAGATTTCCAAGAGATGGCTGCACCTCCAATAGTGAAGATATATCCACTTGTGGATTTGATATCTTTTGAATCGGTAATCCAGTTAGCATCAGTGTATCCTTCAATCACTGCTGGATATCTAGTATAGTGTAACCCATAGTTAATAGTGTACCTCAAATATTTGAGTACTCTAACTATTGCTTTCCAGTGGTTCTCCCCTAGATTAGTTGTAAACCTACTCAGTTTGCTTACTGAGTATGCAATATCAGGTCTTGTGCAGTTCATTAAATACATAAGACTGCCAATGATCTGAGAATATTCTAACTGTGATATACTAGCACCTATATTCTTTGTAAGATGTAGACTCATATCTACAGGTGTCTTAGCTATATCAGTATTTTCCTTGTCAAATTTTCCGAGTATCTTCTCGATATAATGTGACTGGGATAAGGTATATCCATCAGATGTCTTGGAGATTTTAACACCAAGAATAATATCTGCAATACCTAAGTCTTTCATATCAAATTTTCGTGTTAACATGATTTTTACTTCCTTAATTAGAGCCACCGTGCTACCGGTGATAATCATGTCATCCACATATAAACATACAATGACATAGTTGTGCATATCCCCTTTTACATATACACATTTATCGCATTCATTATAGCGAAATCCATTTGACAAAACAACTTGGTCAAACTTCTCATGCCATTGTTTAGGTGCTTGTTTAAGTCCATAAAAAGACTTAACAAGTCTACACACCTTCTTTTCTTTACCTGTAACTACAAACCCTTCAGGTTGTTTCATGTAGATTTTTTCATCTAATTCACCATTTAAAATGCTGTTTTTACATCCATTTGATGAAGCTCAAGATTATATAATGCAGCAAAAGCAATTATTAATCTTATGGATGTTATTCTTGTTACAGGTGAATATGTATCAAAATAGTCAATACCTTCCTTTTGTCTATAGCCTTTTATTACAAGTCTAGCTTTGTATTTATCTATAGACCCATCAGGTTTTATCTTTCTTTTAAAGATCCATTTATATCCTAATGGTTTACTTCCTGGAGGAAGATCCACAAGTTCCCAGGTGTGATTTTGAATAATTGATTCAATTTCACTATTTACAGCTTCTTTCCAAAAAGGAGCTTCAGGAGTAGACATAGCCTCTTTATAAGTTTGAGGTTCCTTTTCTAATAGATATGTTAGAAAATCAGGACCAAATGTTTTAGTAACTCTGGCCCTTTTGCTTCGTCTACATTCATCCTCATTAGTTTTATTTACAGAATCAGATTCTGTATCTCTTAGAATTTCATCACAAGTCTTTTTCGGAGAACTTGATTCATGTTCTTTACTAGGAAATACATTCTCAAAGAATACAGCATTCCTAGATTCAATAATTGAGTACTTATGTATTTCTGGATGATCAGAGTTAAAAACAAAGAAACGATAAGCACTGCTATTATGCGCATATCCAATGAATATACAATCAATAGTTTTAGGTCCAATTTTAGTCCTTTTCGGAGTAGGAATTGCAACCTTAGCTAGACACCCCACACTCTTAAGAATTTATAACTAGGTGCTCGACCTGTCCATAATTCATAAGGTGTTTTATCAAGTTTCTTATGGGGTATTCTGTTAAGAATATAATTGGCAGAAAGCAGAGCTTCCCCCCACATGTTCTGGGGTAAACAAGAACTTATTAACATGGCATTCATCATTTCTTTTAAAGTTCTGTTCTTACGCTCAGCAATTCCATTTTGCTGTGGAGTGTAAGGAGCAGTTGTTTGATGTATAATACCATGTTCTACACAAATTTGTGCAAATGGTTTCACCACCTCTATCACTTCTTAACATTTTTATCTTTTTGCTAAGTTGATTCTCAACTTCATTTATGTATTGTATAAACATTTCAATTGTCTCATCTTTTGTTCTAAGTAGATATACATAACAATATCTAGTACAATCATCTATAAACGTAATAAAATACTTCTTTCCACCTCTAGTTTGAATAGATTTTAAATCACATACATCTGTATGAATTAATTCTAAAGGTTCAGTACTACGTTCTATAGAGTGAAATGGAAGCTTAGTCATTTTTGATTCAACACATGTTTCACATTT
The DNA here is from genome assembly GCA_036321105.1 of Dracaena cambodiana. Classification (NCBI taxonomy): domain Eukaryota; kingdom Viridiplantae; phylum Streptophyta; class Magnoliopsida; order Asparagales; family Asparagaceae; genus Dracaena; species Dracaena cambodiana. The sequence goes on along the minus strand of JAYEPQ010000011.1, from coordinate 16,559,110 downwards.
ATTTTCAAAGTTTATATTGAAATTATGCAACATATTTAAATTTATTAATCTTTGTAAAGTATAATAATTAACATGTCCTAATCTACCATGCCAAATAAAAGGTGACTCAGTCATATAAACAGAAGAATCAATTTTATTGATAAGCTTAGGGGCAATGGTCATTACATTTATTTTAAACAGACCATTGGTCATATACCCCTTACCTACATATACGCCATTCTTTGTGAGTATAAACTTATCAGACTCAAATACAAGCCTAAAGCCTTTCTTACTTAAGACTGAACCAGAGACCAGATTCTTGCGGATATCTGGTACATGAAGTACATCAGTAAGAGTAAGTTATTTCCCCGAAGTCATTTTTAGTACAATATTTCCTCGTCCTTCAACCTTGGAGGTTGCAGAGTTACCCATGTAGAGTAGTTCTCCTTCCACAGAATCATATGTGGAGAACATCCACTTGTTTGCGCAAATGTGGCGAGCGGCTCTAGTGTCCACCCACCATTCTTTAGAGTTGCCACCTGTAGATACCAAAAAAAAAAAAATATTTTTGCTAAGTGGGCACACCCGCGGGTTGCCACCCGCGGGTAGTTTTCCGTTGTTTCCCATTGATTTGTTTCCTATTTTTGGACTGATAATCCGTGATCCGATTTTTCAGGAGAGAATTGAGCCGGATTTGGAGCTTCTTCGGTTTATAAAATATAGGAATTTAACGGGAGAGGGGACTTTTGGATTTTTGGATTCTTGGACTTTGGGAAGATTTCGGATGAGCTCGTGAGATCAAAGAAAAGAGCAGAGCCATTTTCTCCTGGTCGGACGGTCAACGGAGGTAGCAACAAGACTCCACCGCCACCCGAACCCACATAAAAAAGGGAATAAACTAATATTCCCGTTCTTGTAATTCTTCGGAATTTTTGTAATCTCAAATCTTCGTTGTAATCAAATAATTTTGCAATGGAATCAAAGATTCAATTTTCGGGCAAATAAGAACTGGCGACCACAGTGGGAGCTCCTCTATTTACCACAGAGAATTTGGTGGCGCAGTCCGACCGGGTGCCGATTGGCTCAATGGTTGAGACGCTGGTCATAGAAGTTGACCAGCAAAAATATGAGGAATTTCTTTCCTCCTCTGATTCGGAGTCTAGGCGTCATCGCCGGGTGACGATGAAAAAAGGTGAGGCGTCATCGCCCACCGGAAAGGCGTCATCGCCTATGAGAATTTATGAGGCGTCATCGCCCGTTCGAACTGACAGGACGTCATCGTCTGTCAAGAACACGGCGTTATCGCCCATTCCAAAGTCAAGCCAAAAGTCAAACCAGTCTCTGACCCGCTCTCAGAGGAGAAACCTGAGGCGTAAGGCCCAGCGGGCCCGCCTCAACAGTGCCTCTGGAAAATTGCGGTCAGAAAATCCAGATCAGGAAACATCAGAGAAGAAAAATTTCAAAAATAAAAATCCACAGGCAGAAGTGCGGGTTGCACCGCACGGGGGCAACCCCGAGGTTGCAACCGCGGGTGGAAACCCGCGGTTCCAACCGCGGGTTGCACCCCGCGGGGGCAACCCCGTGGTTGCAACCTCGGGTGGAAACCCGCAGTTACAACTGCGGGTGGAAACCCGCGGTTCCAACCGCGGGTTGCACCCCGCGGGTGCAACCCCGCGGTTGCAACCGCGGGTGCAAACCCGCGGTTCCAACCGCGGGTTGCACACCGCAAGTTGCAACCCGTGGGTTGCACTCCGCAGGAAAAATCAAGGGTTGGTTCTGGTGTCTATTCGGGCACACGCGCAGTGAGCACACAGCGCACATCTAACTTTTTGGTTACTCTCCCAGGTGTACCATCCCGTTCCTCTACAAATAAATATAAGGATGTGCTCATGAACTCACCTGAGGATAGGTCTTCAAATTTCTCTTCGGATGAACATATTCATGATAGAATCCTCCAGATCCCGAAGAACAAGTCAGATGTGTGCGAGGCCCGCACAACTGCGCAGGCCAGCACACACTCCAGAAGAATCCGCAGAAGGGTTGGAGAACAATCTAATGCTGGAAAAGAGCTCAGCCCTGAAATATTACAAACTCTCCAGTATTATGAACCAAGTTTGCAACGCAAGCGGCGTCAGGTTGCAAATAGGGATAAAGAAGTATCTCAAGACTTGAGAGAATACCTCAATTGGAAGAAGAACTCTGCACAGAATACTCCTCAATGCCAATGCGAACAGTTAATCTCAACTGTTCTATCAAACTGCGAGTGCCATCCGAGACGGTCCGTTTTTGAGCGGATCACCGAATCCAAAGGAATACGGACAATAAAGAGGGTATGCTCTGGAACCGATCTACCTGCTGCCTCATCAAATATGGTTAATAAAGGCAAAAAAGTGGTCGGAAACAACCTTTCGGATAAGGAAATTACTCCAGGGTCAAAAGGAGTTTCTATCGAACCAGAGGGCGCGCTTCTAGAAGAAGTCTCTGAAAGGCTTGAGAGACAAGAAAAACGTCTCGAACAGCACGAGGAGACCATAGAAGAAATGAAGCAACTTTTGATTGAGTTGCTGGCTCAAACTAGAAAGAACCAATCAACGCCGTCCATTTCTAGTCGGCAGAAAGGAAAACGGCCTGTCCAAATAAATGAAGACAGCGAAGACGAAGATAAAGAAGTGCCTCCTCATTCAAGAGAGGAAGAGGAAGTGAAAATTATCCTCAATCCTCACGCAGAGAAAATAGAGAAGATGGAGAACCAATTACAAGCTCTTCTTCATCGCAAAAAGCTACAAGAGGTGGGGGTAGTCCGTCCATATCCCATAGAATGGGAGATCGTACCCTATCCTGCAAAATATAAACCGTTGAATCTTCAATCATTCGACGGTAAAAGTTCGCCGCAGCAACACATCTTCTATTTCCTCTCACAGACAGGACATCTCATGGGGAATGATCCAACTATGACTAGGATATTTGCGAGCACTTTACGGGGGCCCGCATTTACCTGGTTTATGCAACTTTCCCACGGAACAATTAAATCTTGGGCTGATGTAGAACGTGAGTTTCTTGCCCGATTCTTTAAAGATGATACAGAAGTCTCAATATTATCTTTGCTAGCAGCGAAGCAAGAAGAAGGCGAAACGGTCAAAACTTATGTCGAGCGGTTCCGAGAACTTTCCGTTCGATGCCCACATGGCATGACGCAGGATACGCTTGTGGAAACCTGCAGACATAACTTGTTGACCGATATTTTAGACAAGATGGGTTCGGTCGAATCCAAGTCATGGAAGGATCTGCTTAAGCAGGGCGAACAGGCCGAAGAAATACTTCGACGTCTCGAAATGCAACAGTCTGCAACCGGAGACGGTGCAAACGAATCTCCATTCCATTTTTCCCGTTCAAAAGGGAAAGACATAACGGCAATGGCGGTAGAAAGTATACTGAAGCAGAAACCATGGCCAACTACAAGCAACACAGTAAAGTCGCCCAGACTTCAAAAGCAGTATTCGTTCAAGGATGAACATACTGCTACTATGTTCAATCTGCTCACCAAACGCAAGATGCTTAAATTGCCGGAGAGCAAGAGACCTGAAGAAGTAGGGAAAACTAACGATCCGAATTACTGCCTATACCATCGGATTGTAGGTCACCCCACAAAAAATTATTTTATCTTAAAAGATAAAATTCAAGCGTTGATTGACGCTGGAGCAGTTCAGCTCAAAGCTGAACAAAAAAGGAGTTAGAGCTAACTCCGACACATCTAATGTGTGTGGTCTAAAGGTACCACTTGGGCTCACAGTAATTTCCAAAACGAGCTCAGGGCGGTTAATTTAAACCCCCATATAAAAAAATAAAAATAAATAAAAAAAATATAAAAATAAGAATGAATCACCCAACGCCGACAAGGCTACGGGAAGAGAATAAATTTCTCGCCAACCCCATCATACTGGGGGTAATAAGTATGAACCACCCAACGTCGACAAGGCTACGGGAAGAGAATAAATTTCTCGCCAACCCCACCATACTGGGGGTAATAAGTATGAATTACCCAACGCCGACAAGGCTACGGGAAGAGAATAAAATTCTCGCCAACCCCACCATGCTGGGGGTAAAAGGCATGAATCACCCTAAGCTGCTAAGGCAAAGGGAAGAGGAAAAGTTTGACATTTAAGCCTAAACGAAATTTTTGACAACTCACCATGCTGAGGGGAATAGCATGGCTAGCCCAACTCAAACGGTAGTTGGTAAAGGCAAAATCAAACCCGTTGATAGCTGGGGGTTTGCTAAAAATCCCACGACAAATCTGTCACAACAGTATTCTTATCCGAATATAAGAATACATCACTGCCCTAAGCTGCTAAGGCAAAGGGAAGAGGAAAAGTTTGGCATTTAAGCCCAAACGAAATTCTTGATAACTCACCATGCTGAGGGGAATAGCATGGCTAGCCCAACTCAAACGGTAGTTGTTAAAAGCTAATCAAATCCGTTGATAGTTGGGGGTTTGCTAAAAATCCTAATCAGATAAATCTCCTGTCACGTTAAGATTTCACCTCTGACAGCAAAACTTTTCTTGTCATTTTGCTCTAACAGAGCAAGCGACACTCCAAAATATTTGTCAAGTTAAAATCATACCTCTGACATCATAATTCAAAAATCAAAAGAGATAAAATCCTAATTAAATCGATCCCCTGTCACGTTAAAATTTCACCTCTGACAGAAAAGAAAATTCACACTTCATCAAGTCCAACATTACAACTTCTGATGAACGTGCTTTTGATATCGTTAAGTTGAAAATCACCTCTGACGAAAATCATCTCCCTATCAAGTTAACAGTTACCTCTGATAGTCCGATTCCAAAACTAAATACGTTAACCGTCACCTCTGTTTAGTCAGCTTGTCCCTATCACGACCAGATCCTCTGAATAGGTTAAGCTCCAAGACACGTTTAATGTCAGCTCTGTCTTTTCCTGATTCGTCATACTAGATGTCACTGAACGGTTAGGATTAAAATAAGCACGTTAATATTATACCGCTGCTTGACCTAAAATAAGCACGTTAACATTATACCTCTGCTTGTCCTCTAATGAGTACGTTAAAATCATACCTCTGCTTGTTATGGAATAAATAAATATATTAACAGTTATCTCTATCGACCAAATCTTTTAAAAGGTCTATAACCAAAATTAAAGAATCCAAAGTATTTCGAAATTCAGTACGGTTCAATATAGAACTTCGAAAACTTTGGAGGGGGTTATGTAGATACCAAAAAAAAAAAAAATTTTGCTAAGTGGGCACACCCGCGGGTTGCACCCGCGGGTTGCAACCCGCGGGTTCCCGCGGGAGCACCCGCGGGTTGCATCCCGCGGGACCCCCACGGGATGCAACCCGCGGGAGCCCCCGCGGGAGCCCCCGCGGGTTGCCACCCGCGGGAAGATTCCCGCGGGTTGCCACCCGCGGGTTGTTTTTCGTTGTTTCCCATTGATTTGTTTTCTATTTTTGGACTGATAATCCGTGATCCGATTTTTCAGGAGAGAATTGAGCCGGATTTGGAGCTTTTTCGGTTTATAAAATACAGGAATTTAACGGGAGAGGGGACTTTTGGATTTTTTGATTCTTGGACTTTGGGAAGATTTCGGGCGAGCTCGTGAGATCAAAGAAAAGAGCAGAGCCATCTTCTCTTGGTCGGACGGTCAACGGAGGCAGCAACGAGACTCCACCGCCACCCGAACCCACATAAAAAAGGGAATAAACTAATATTCCCGTTCTTGTAATTCTTCGGAATTTTTGTAATCTCAAATCTTCGTTGTAATCAAATAATTTTGCAATGGAATCAAAGATTCAATTTTCGGGCAAGCACCACCAACTAGGTTAACCTCTGAGACAACAGATATACAATTTACATCTATATTTGCACAAAGATTTTCTTCTTCGGCCAAATATGCATTAGGATGCTTCTTTTCCTTCTTCGAAGAATCTGGTACCTTTCGCACACGGCAGTCCTTTGCACGATGTCCAGGCTTGTCACAGTTGTAGCACTTGCCATTGAATCTCTTTGAGTTACCACTCTTAGAGTCTTCAGCATTGTGCTTTCTCTTCCTGTCATTAGACTTATTGGAATTTTTCATAACATTAGCTTTAGAAATATTGTATAGATTTCTAATTTTCTTTTCAGAAAGGCGGTTATTTTCTTCAATCCTCAATCGTACAATTAGATCTTCAAGTGTCATTTCTTTTCGTTTATACTTTAGGTAATATCTAAATTCTTTCCAAGATGGTGGCAATCAATCAATTATTGCAGCCACTTGAAAAGATTCACTAATAGTCATACCTTCAGCATGAATTTCATGAATGATCACTTGAAGATCTTGTATTTGGTTGATTACATTTTTATAATCAACCATTTTATAATCCAGAAACTTACCGACTACATATTTCTTAGAGCCGGCATCTTCTGTATTATATTTCTTGTCTAAGGACTCCCAAAGTTCCTTAGCAGTAGCAACTGAACTATATACATTATACAGTATATTGTCCAAACCATTGAGAATATAGTTCTTACTCAAGAAGTCCGCATGTTTCCATGCTTCAACCGCCTTCACTGATTGTTGATCATCTTCAACAAGAGTAGGCACAGTCTCCTTCAAGTACTTGGCCAGATTTATTGTAGTGAGATAGAACAATATTTTCTGTTGCCATCTCTTAAAATCTGAGCCACTGAACTTCTCTGGTTTCTCGTACTGGCTTGAAGGCACAGTTGGAGTAACCATGATAGGAGTTATCACAGTGGACATATCAGATGTAGTGGCCATCTACAAATATTAAATTTATCTATCTTAATGTCTTGTAATAAATTTTAACTTTCTAATAAAACTGAAAATCAATTCAACACTTCAAATCACAAAACAAAAATTAACTATCCTTTTTCCAGAAGCAATTAAGATTACTTGTCTCCAAATCACCAAATAGAAATCTTCCAGAAGCAACCAAGATTACTAGTGATTGATTACTATTATGACAGTATTTTAATCTAAAACAAAATATAAGTTTAAAGATTAAATACTATTATAACAGAGTTCTAATTAATAACAGTATTCTTAATTGATGGTATTGTGACAGAATTCAAAAAATCAGTTTTAAGAATGTAGGTTCTAAACAAAAATGTTTAAACTGTATTCTTAAAAATTAATCTAAAACAAGTACGAAACTCGATTTTAAGAATGTAGGTTCAAACTAAAAATATTTAAACTATATTCTTAAAAAGTTAATCTAAAACATGCAATAATCGATTTTAAGATTGTTGGTATTTTTAAGTATATTGTATATGTGGAGGTTACTAAATGCTCTGGTTGCAGATTGAAGCATACAGATATATTTTAGATTAACACAAGAGGGCAGATTTGTAGTTAACAGATTTACTACACAGAATTGCTACTATTAACTTGCAGGAAATTAATTCTGTAATTAGGTTTCAGTGTTAAACAGAATAATTAAATTGTTATTATTACTGTTCTTATTTTCTAACACAGTTTCCAGAATTAAACTGTTTACAGAAATAATTAAACTATTCTTCTTTAACTAGTTTACTTAACCTAAACAGAATAAAGAGGAAACTGGATTATGAAAAACCTGGTTCAAAAGGTTGAAGGAAGACAGGAAGACCACTGGAAGATGACAGGAAAAAGATCTGATGAAGATCGAGGCTAGTATTGGACACTATCTGCTTAAAATCGATTCGTCCTCCACTGTTTGCTTCTGGATTTCTTGGACGTCGATCTCCCAGGATACAACGATCGATCTGCAGAGGGAAGGAAGCCGCAATCCCTCTGCTCTGGAAAATCTGATAAAGGTTCTCTCTGGTTTATGTTATGCAGGACTGGACTTATTGAATTGATGAACAGAGATCTTCTGTAGACAGAAATTCTGGAACTTCTGTCTGCAGAAGAAGAAATGGAAGAGAAAAGAAAAACGTCTATTTGAAACTCTGACCCAGACCCTATTTATAGGTTTTCAAGTGCGCCTCTAAAGCGCCCTAAACGCCCATTCGCCCTCGCACACGCGCGTGCGGGCGGTGCGTAGCACCACCCGTGGTGCTCAAGGTTTTCCTCTTCTTACATAAGCAAAGTAAAGAAGTAAGCTACCATATTTAAACACACATCCTGACAATTCTCTATCCAATGTGGGACTATCTTTTTATCTTTCCTTTTTGTTCTTTTGCTATGTACTCATCTTTTGAAGCCAATTTCAATTCACTTAATTCATTTAATTTGAACTAGTGAATTGGCTCAATTTAAGGTTCAAATTAGTGAATGAATTCAACAATTTCCACTACTTCCTTTCTATATACATGCAAACAAACATACCCTTAATTGAAATTAACTAAGAATCGTGCAACCACTATATGAGTTATTTGTCGCAGGGGATCAATGAATGAGCCTTACATTTTTATGCCGATTTTTAAGTTCATTGGGTGATATATTTCATATGCCGTGGAAAAATAATAAAGATAAAAAATGATCCGTGCATAACTCGTATGCTTTTTATCAATGGATTCGACAAACCACACAACATCTATGCACTACCCTTGATTTGGATGGAGAGTGTCCATGAAATCTGTGCTCGATCAAATGTCCATTGAGCATTTTTGCTACAATATTAGTCGACAAATTGTATTAATTTTCTTTATATTTACACGCTACAACAATGAGATTTGTCAACAATTAATTTTGTGGATGTCAACATCAAGGGGAGCACTCACATGACGCACTGGTCCGTGGTCCGTAGTCCGGTGGTCCCATCCAATCAGGAATAAATGTTTATCAAAAATGTACACCCATTTCTTATTTACACCCATGTCTGTACGGTGCCTACTAGGCCAGCCCAGGGGAAATTCAAATGCGCACGACATTTATCGCAGTGAGCACCATTTTCCCCTACGTTGTAAATCACTTTACTATTGGATGTGGTGCTCACTAAATAAAATTCGGTGCGCATTTAGAATTCCCCCTAACCCAGCTTGGTTCAGGTCTTGGTACAGGCGGGTTCCGGGTCCCAATGACATTTCATTTCAGCCTGGCCTTGGTTCGGCCGTGTGGCCTGTGAGCGAACCCGGCTAAGGCTGATTGACCTCGCAATGTCCCAAATTATTCCCTAGAAGTGATATATTTTATTTTTGGGCAAATATCAAGATATTAATGACACATACTCCAAAAGCGTGTACATAGTATTTTCTTATAAAAAAATCACGCATCTAAAGTATATAATAAAAACAATTTTTGTTACAAACCATAAGATTACATAATATTATCTAGATCACAATGATATAAAAGAATATTAAGCATAAATTTCCACGATAGTTTACTACACTTTAGGGTTTAGATACAATCGTCAAATCAAAGCAAGTGCAACACACTTGAATAAGATTTCAAATTAAATCCGAGTATAATGGCTACAAGATAAAAAAATTTATAATAAAAGGTAAAATTCCCTCGAACTTTAATAATTGACTTGCTCTTGGAAATAGAGATTGTCGACCAATAGATCAATGTCTTCCTCTGCGAACTGTCAATGATATCGGAATGTGTGGGGATAACCCAAAGTCAGATTTAATAATAAATAATTTGAGCATGTGGAATGTAAAACAGTTTGTAAATGAAACTGTAATTATAGAAATAAAGACTTACATCTAAAAACGGAGATAGTACAAATATATAAGTGATTACAAGTATTTAGAACATAACTAAATTATTAAAGTTATCAAGCAATAATGTGGTGAGTGAACTTACTAATTACATTCACATGTGTTTTAGAAATGTATGTATATATCTGGCACTATGGTCATGATATTTGTCTCACTTGAACCAGCCACACGGCTAGACGCATTTGTCTATGCATAGACCATGGTTAAAATATTGGTCTACCTCAAACCAACCACACCGATGGGGATGGTGCAAAACACCCATGGGGATGTACATCCTAACCGGAAATAACTTCCACAAAAAGTATCTCTATCATTCAATTATCTCATATTCCAACTTTTTAAAGTATAATCTTTAATAATCTGAATTGTTCTCTCTGACTAACTATCTGTTTGCATAAATACTATTAATTATAATCCCAATGGGAAACCCAAGTTCTCTTGCAGGTATTATAATAGTGAGATCGAAATATGATTTTTTGAACTGATCAATCCCAATTGAAACTCCATGTTGTGTCACGATTTCCTGCACGTATTCCACGCTAGCCCTTCTATTGACTGGCATACTCTGAACATGATGAAATGTGTTGATTTTGTGAGTTATTCTACAATCACCCATATAACATTGGTCTCTTTGGAAATGCGAGGAAGTCCAGTCGTAAAATCCATGGTCACTCTACCCACCCTTGCTTAAAAATCATGTCGTCCTCTAATATTTTGCCTTAATCTGTTGACAACTCAAGCATCTGGACCCATATCTAGCTACATTTTTTGTCATTCCTGGCCAATAGAAGTATTGTCTCAGGTCTCTATATATCTTTATGCCACCCAGGTGTACTGAGTATTTTGAACTAGATCTTCAAATAATGGTTTCACCCGACATACATAGTCTGCCTTTATATCGGAGGGATCTATCTAGATAAATGGATACGTCTCTCTTTTTTGCCAACTTCAATATTATCCCCAAGCTTTTGCACCATTGGATCTCCCATCTAGATTTCCTTAATTCTATTGACCAATGGTGGTTAGAGTTACAGTGTCATCAACTGTGACTCCAGTAATTACTACTTTCAGACCCAAACTCTTTATACCATCCAGTATCTCTCTTTTGCTAAATCAAGTATATCACCATCAATTTCTGCTTAGTGCATTTTGTACCATGTTGGCCTTCCTTGAATTATACTGGATATCTAGGTCATAATCGACTATAATTCTATCCATGTACATTGTCACATGTTCAATTTCTTTCGGGTGAATTTGTACATCAAAATCTATAGTCTACAAATACCTCTACCAGGTTTTCGAAAATATAGTGCCTCCAGATCTTCAGAGCAAAGATTATTACTATCAACTCTAAGTTATGTGTGGGATAATTCTTCTAATCCCAGCTGGACTATCTTGAGGCAAAAGCAATCACTCGATCATGCTGGGTAAGCATACATCTTAGTTTCAGTCGGAAGGGTCACTATAAATCTTCATGCTACTTGAATCATCACCTACAGTCATTACTGGAGTTGTAGTCAGTCTACATTTCAATTCTTTGAAAACTCTATTATAATCTAAAATCCATTCATACTTCTCCCTCTTCTTAAATAGCTTCACTAGTAGTCCTGCAATCTTGAAGATATCATGTACAAACCTTCTGTATCAAGCCATCCTGAGGAAACTATAAATTTCTGAGACGGATTTTGGGATTGGCGAGTCGTGTATTGCCTCAGTTTTTTTTTTAAATCGACTGAGATTTCCTCTCCATACATTACGTGACTCAAAATGATTATCTTTTGCAACTAGAATTCCCGTTTGCTATGTTTCTCATACAGTTGTTCTTGCCTCAATATTTGCAACACTATTCTCAGTTGCTCATTATGCTCCTTTAACTTTTGAGAACACCACTATATCATTGATGAATGCTATTAAAACCTGATTTAGGTATTGATTAAATATTGTGATCATCAAATTTATGAATGTGATAGGTATATTAATCACCCTGGATGGTATCACCATAAATTTGGAATAGTCGTATCGAGTTAGAAAACTAGTTATTCAGATGTCTTTAGTTTCATCCTTATTTGATTGTAATCCAAAAAAGATCAAACTTAAAAAATACTTTGGTTCTATCAAGTTGGTCGAATAAATTATCTAGTCTAAAAATGGATACTTATATTTGATGGTGACCCTGTTAAGCTCCCTATAATCAATGTAAAGTCTCTTGTCACCATTTTTCGTATCCGCCAGTGACAATGGAGCTTCTTATGATGAAACACTTAGCTTGATAAAATCCTTACTTAAAAATTTGTTGATCCACTTCTTTACTTCTACTAACCGCACATTCCTAATTCGGTATGGCATCTTGGAAAGTAATATTACATCTGGTATAAGATCATTAGAGAACTCTACACCACTTTTAGAAGGTAGTCTGTATTCTTTTGGAAAGTCATCTAAAAATTCAGAGACTATTGAAATAAATCTCACCATAACCTCTATAGAAGTAAGGACCCTACAATGGTTCTTACTCTATACTCTGCTAGCTTCAAAGATTTTCTACCCAATGAAGTCAAATTTTTGGTTATTAGGTATCTTAAATATCACATCTCTTTTACTAGTTAATTACCACTTGAAAGATACTTAACCACATGAAAGATACTTAGCCAATCCATATTCAATATTATATCAAGCTTGATATTCTTTTTTACTAGTATATTTGCATAAAACTCCCTATCGCATATCAATACTGGATGCCTACGCTCCTTATTAAAATTTTTTGTTCCATTCCCAGTGCTAATGTTCCATCCGAAAGTGATTGTATGATATGGTACTGAATGCATGGTAATGATTGCTGATGATATAATATAGTGGGATACATCGAAATCAAGTAATACATAAGTAGGCTTAAATCAAACTAAGATTGTACATCTTACTATTTTGGTTAAAACCTGTACTTACTCAATGGTGAGGTTGTAGGCTAGTGCTTGACTAAGGATTGGAGCTCTCTAGTCTTGAGCTGTATTAAAGACTTACTTATAAGTGATGAGTGGTCTAACTTAGATCAGTCAAGCAGATTTTTTAATACTTCTATTTTTTTTTTCTCTATTGGTATATGTTACATTGTGTAAATCAAGTAGAAACCATAATTTACCCTATTGATAACTAGTTTGCCATTTAATTGATTATCTTGAATTAAATAATACAGTATGGGCTTTCTACTTTGGAATTATTATTTTTCTATTTTTCTAGATGTATATGATTTTTCAAAATTTTCTAAAAAAGTCCCAAAGTCGGCAAATATATGGTTCTTGATAAACAACAATAAGTTTTTTTTTTTCTTACCAATTTTAATTTTACAAACCATACATCAAAAATTTGTTCGATGAATTTCACCATGATAGTCTCACTTTATTATATCCTTATTATTTTTCAGGAACTTTCTAAGAATGTTGAAAAATGTGGATCCATAATCTTAGTAAGATATTAGTATTTTTATCCCTCCATCTAAACCCTCAAGCCTTTTTTTAAAATTTTTTTTCTTGTCAATAGATGGCATGATAAGTTACAATTTAAGAGTAATTATTATGTCTTGTAGTTTTTTCCTTAGAAAATTAAATTAAGAAGATATAAAATACTTCTCTCCCATTTATTCTTTCCTAAATCACTTGTAATTTCTCATTTCTCTCTTAAAACTACAGCAAAGGTAGTAAAGAAGAAGACACAACTGGAGGAATGCTAGCATAGGAGTAACTGATTTATATAAACTCCATATTTTCTATATAAATTTCTTTCAGGAATGGTTGTTATTCTTTGATATACAGTGAGATACAATGATAAATTTTTAGTTTTGGTCATATTAATACGACTTATCAAGGAGTATGATTTTCTCACCAAACAAAAAATTTCTTCAAAGTTTTAGCTGGCACAATCAAAGTATTTATCCTCAAAATGTTCACTTAGTAATCCTTAGATTATATTCACATCTGGAAGTTCATTAGATAGATCACTTGGTGGTTTCCTAGATTAAAAATGTTCAAGTCAGCAATTATATTCCAAATGAAAGTTTCATGAAATTTTTACAATAATTAATCAAGACACTGGAGGTAGTTAGGAACAGCCTACCTAGAACGACATGGATCTAGCCTTTAGGACTTAGGACAGATTGGATTTCGAGAATAATAGAATATACCAAATAATAAATTTAAAAAATTTAGTATACACGCTCTCTATCTTTCCTGTAGGAGTCTTGATGGACCTATCAGTCAACTAAATGATAATTTTGGTGGGTCTCAACTCATCTATACTTAACTATTTGTGGACAGAGTAAGAAAATAAGTTCACTATTGCACCTAAGTCAAGTAAATCTTTATCAATGATGGTATTTCCTATGGTGCTTGAAATAGTAGAATAATCAAGGTCCACATAATTTACAGGCATAGAGTATGATAGGATCTTATTAATATTGGCCGTTAGAAAAATTTTAAAATAGGCATACTATTAACTCTCTTCTTAATGCAAAGGCCTTTCAAAAATTTTGCATAGGATAGAACTTGCCCAATTGCATCAATAAGGAGAATATTAATTTTGTCTTGTTTGAAGACCTCCAAGATCTTCTCTATTTGAGCAGAATATTTTCTAAGCTTGATTCTATTTGGAAATGGAACACTACGCTTGTTCTTAGACTCATTGATATTAGGTTCAGTTTCGGATTCCTTAGACTTATCTAAGGGAGAAGCAAATGGAAAGGATTCAGAAGATGATATTTTTGATTAGTCGAACAACCAAATGGTTGTCCACTTGCCTTCTGGACCTTAACATGTGGATTGCATTGATTTGAGCTGAATTGGATTTAGTTAGTTTAGCAATCTTTAGATTAGTTACAGGTTGACTAGGAAATGTTCCCTTTTCTCTCTCTTCGACTCCACTAACCAACTGACCTACTTGCATTTCTAATCAGACTATTATTTTATTATTGGCATTGAATAATTGTCCCGAAGTTAGAATGAAAATATTTAGAGTTTTCTCTAGGGTGCTAAACATTTTCTCTTGATCATTGCTAAATCCTAAAAATAGAAATTATGGATTTGCAAAGGTGGATTGGAGAAGGATAGATTAGAAAAGTTAGAATAATTCCTCCCTTCTAGATTGAAGGTTGAGGGTAGAAATCATTTTTAGGACGTTCAAAAGCAATATTGAGTTCATTATGGTCTTGCATTATTGGATTTTTTTTTAGCAAAGGACAATTCCTCCAACATATGATTTGGTCTTAATAATTATTATAGATAGATAAGGTAGTTGATTAATTTGATTGACATGAAAATGACAACTAATTTCTAGAGCTTCTATCATATGCATTAGGGAAGCTAATTTGATTTTAGTAGTAACTTATATTTCAAGAGAATGAATATTGTTTTTAGACTTGGGGTTTGATGGTATAGATTTGTCATTGAAACTCTCCCACTGCATAGCCATTTTAGACGGTTCCTCCAGAATTCTCATGCCTCCTTTTCCGTCTTCCACATGAAATCTCCTTGAAATATAGATTCTAACATGATTTTAGATAAGTAGTTTAACTCCTTCCAGATTATTTGGCACAAATATCATTTTTCAAAAGCGTGACGAGGACATTGAGCAAGAATATCCTTAAATTAATCAAAATATTCTCAGAAAGATTCTCCTCCTATTGATGGAATTGATTTATAGCATTTCTAATCCGGTTGTTTTATGAGTGGGATAAAATTTCTTAAAGAAAGCCTTAACAATTCATCTCACGTGAAATCGAGTAATAGGCATATTATACAACTATTTCATAGCATTATTCTTTTGAGTAAAGGGGATGAACCATAGTCTAACAGCATCAGTACTAAATTGTTGGATTTTCATGATAACACATACTTCCTCAAAATTACTAGTGAATATATAAGCATATTCAGAAGCAAATCCAATAAATTTAGGAAGCTTGCTGATGAACTGTTGCCACTAGTAGTCAGAAGTTTAATGCAGAAGGAAATAGAAGATCTCAAAGGATAACTTCGGTCCTAAGGAATCTTTGTAAAAATAGGTTCAAACATTATTGAATTAATTGGCTCAAAATGAAATAATTAACTTATTGAGTCACGAAACCAAATTGGCATACACTTGCAAGACAAATTGATTTGAAGAAAAGAAGAGGTAAAAAAGAAAGGGTAAAAAAATAATTAAGTATAAATCCTCACTATAATAGATCAAAATTCACCAAATTAAAACCTAGTGCAAATGTAACATAACTAGACGGCTCTTAACTGTTCCAAATTGATTGTTAGAATAGTCATAACTCAAATTCAATCAATTGAACTGCTAGGTTAGAAAAAATTTGGTAAAAAGTTCTCCATTTTTTGATGGTTCTTAATTAGGGAATTACCTTCAGAGCACCTTTCTAGACACCAAATAATTAGCCAAATCTAAAACTCGATTCATCTTTCAATCTTGTTGTCTAACTTAGCTTGAAGATTCATTGTTTCTAATGTCTAATTGTTTTTAATTAGACTTGGGTACATGCTGATGAAGGAGCTGTTTGTTGGCTAAGGAAGAGTGATGAAGTCCCTACTTTATCTTGTTTATTGGGTTTTACCTTTAATTTAATTTTTAAATATTGATGCTACAAATCAAGTTGTCATAATCAACTATGCATCTTAATTTATACGCATATAAGAGTTAAAATGTATGTACCTTATTCCAGGAACCACCAATAGAAATTAAGCATGGATGTCCAGATAATGCTTCTAATATTTTATGATCTCCTTTTTTTTTTTTTCTTTTTATCAATGTTAGAAAGATATATGATCTGAAAAATTAACTACTAAACTGGAAAAAAAATTGGAATAAGAACCCTTACCTTGGTTGTTGGTAGAATCCAGTTGCTGAATCTTGGTTCTTACTTCCTACAGTGATTTTCATATCTTTAGAGAAATATTTTTTAGTCCATATTTGAAACTTAATTTTCTAAAATACTACACAAAAAGATCAATTCAGTAAAAGAATTTAAAAAATAAATAAAAATTGTCTTCTCTAGTAATAGAGTCAAAGATTTGATGTGCAAATTATAATGACTATAAGCATGTATCTAGTTTTTTAATTGTAATTCTATGTAGTTTGATGCACAGGAAAGAATATTTTATCTAACCCTGTATAGGCGAGATAAGAGAAAAAGAGTTGATTTAATAGTATCTGTAAACTATTAAATTGATAAATAGGTACTCATGATAGATTTTACTAGATTAATTTACAAATAGAGTTACGACTTTCCTTTTTTTATATTCAATTATTAATTTTAATCCCAAAAATAAGTTATAAAAAATATTGTCATAATCTATCAATATACAAATGAATTAATAGAATTAATTGCATACATCAAGATCTTCCAAATCTAACTAAATAATGTTCATAAATCATTTCCAATTAAGTATAAATTATTATTTAAGTAAATATTGTAGAACAATAAAAATAATCCGGATCTAAAATTTGAGTCCGAGTCTGAGTCCAGATCTAAAATTCGAGTCCAAGTCTGAGCCCGAATCTAAAATCTGAGTCCAAGTCTGAGTCCGGATCCAAAATCTGAGTCCAAATACAAATCCGAATTCAAGTAGCATTAGTAATAATAATAATAATTAATTAATTAATTAAATTAAAATAATAATAATAATAATAAATAAAATAAAATAAAAAATATAAATCAGCCTCGCACCCACGCAAGGCTGAGCCTCGCGTGGATGCGAGGCTGAGAAAAAGAAATAAACTGAACAAATTAAAATTAAAAAAAAAAGCAGCAAGCCTCGCACCCATGCGAGGCTCAGAAGGTTCCCATGCAATTATTTAAATAAGAAAAAAAGGGGAAAGAAGGCAGCGAGCCTCGCACCACGCGAGGCTGCCTTGCGTGGATGCGAGGCCAAAGAGGTCTCCCGAAAAATTTAAACACGAAAAAAAAAAATTAAAAAAAAAAGAAGGCAGCGAGCCTCGCACTCGCACGAGGCAGCCTCGCGTGGATGCGAGGCTGAAGAGGTCTCCCGAAAAATTTAAACACGTAGAAAAAAAAATATTTAGATGAGCCTCGCGTGGGCGCGAGCCTCTCGCTAGATGCGAGGCTCAGAACCCCTGCGAAGAAACAAACGAAAACCAAAAAAAAAAAAAAATTATCCAAGCGAGCCTCGCGTGGATGCGAGGCTCGCATCCTCAGACCATGCAAAAAAAAAAAAAAAACACCAGAAAGCAATTAAAAATTTTTTTTTTTTGAGGTCTCAGCCTCGCACCCACGCGAGGCTGAGGCCAAAGAAGGAGAGGCTCCCAGGGTGCCCACTGAGCAAAAGTAAAAGGTGTGCATAATGAGCAAAAAATTAAATCTCTTCGGTTGCCCGATTTCGCATAACAAGCTCCCGACTTCCTGCACGCAACGTATTTTGGTCCAATCTCCAATTATTTTGCAATTTCTAATTCTATCCAAATTTTAATTAGAATCAAGTTGATTTTTGGATAAGAAATTCTAAAATTAATTTCATTGGAGTTTGGAAAATTCTATAATTTTTAATCGAACTAAAATTAATTTTTGGATGCAAAAATTCTAAATTAATTTTATTAGAGTTTGATAATCATAAAAATTCAAATTGTAATTTGAATTTAATTGATTTTGGGTGCAGAAACAGGACCTGATTCAATGAATCTAAATAAAATCAAGTCAAGAAAAGATTTGAATATGTCATCGATATCATAAAGAGATTTCAATTCTATCTAAAAGGAAACCAGATCTCATTCTTATCTACAAGGAGACCGGATCTCGTTCTTATCTACAAGGAAAGCGGATCTCGTTCTTATTTACAAGGAAACCTCTTCAACAACCGGAAGCATATAAATACTCTCTAAGAGAACCCAAAAAGAACCTTTGGCAAGTCGATCTATGCGCGAGAGTCTCAAAGTCTTGCAACCAAATAAGAGAAGAACTTTGGCCAGATCTCTCTCCCGTCTAAGCGTTCGTGCTTCCTCTAAGAATCAACAGAGAAGAAGAACGAGCTCGCCTCCAACCATCGACGTCAGATCGTCAACGGGGAAAAGACCAATCCCCATAACTGCATCGAATCCCACATCTTCTGTAAAAAGAGAGCAATGATCTATAAGTTCTCTCTGTCTGTTTTTTATTTTTTTTTTCATTGTAATTCTAAAAAAGAGAAATTTTTGATAATCTGTAATTTTTCTCTGTCAATGGCAATGGAAAGATCCAATCCTGTTTCTACCGAAAACAAATATATTGTTGGGTTTGTGTCTCGCATCCGTTGAGTATTTAGATGTGATAAAAAATTACAAGGAGTCCCAGTTGGACTTGGGTTAGAAGACCAGAGTTTTAATTGGATTAGAACACCAATTAGATGGTGATAGTGCTATTCTAATGGGATTAGGATAGGAATACTATATATATCTCTTGTATATGATACGAGAGAGTAGAGCAATTAGAGAGCAATTGGCTGAGAGATATGATTCTATTATTATGAGAGCTGCGAGAGGTAGAGAGATACTTGGATCTCTTCTTGTAACCTTTTTTCTCATAATGAATATTTCTCTCATTGTTCCTGTGGACGTAGGTCGAATTTGGTCGGCCGAACCACGTTAATTCTTATGTTCTTCTTGTGTTGTATTGTTTTCTTCGTCTCTGCGATCTCGATGGGGGATTCCATCCCCAACAAATGGTATCAGAGCCGGAGTTATGGATCCGGAATTGAGATTGCGAGATGGTGGATCTGATGTCGAGTTAACAAGAAGGTTGGCAGAGGCATCAAGGCAAAATACAATAAGAAGAAGAAAAAAATAACCAGATTCAACTGGTAATGTGCACAACCGAAGGCTCTAGCAATATGCACCAAAAGGAGTGGCTGATAACTGAGATAGATTCTGAGGCCCAGATCGACGGCTATGGTTGACCGAAGCATGGATCGAATAATCGGTGTCCGATTAAGGTGATTCAGGAGTCGAATCCTATATTTTTCAGCATTTCAGATGCAGTGGTGGATGCGGATTGGGCAAAATCTACTGTTTAGAGAAGATTTTGTGCAGACCAGCAGTGATTGACGATGATCGCGGGATCGATATTGATCGAGATGATCCATATCGATGGTTGGTTGATTGTACGATGATGAGGTACGTCATGGTACTTCATGTTGATGGATATGGTTACTTCGTGACATGTTGAATCACATGGTAATGTATAATCGTGTATGTCTTTAGAGTTGATCATAGTTTTTGGATAAAGGTGGAGTACGGTATATCGATCACTTTTGTATGGTACACAATATGATAAGTAATTGTGAGTACTCAGGAGGTCCAGGTGTTTTGACTGAGGTGGAGTACGGTGTAGCGATTATGAGCGCTTGGTGAAGAGTGTGGTGTAGTAATCGTGAGTGTTCAAGAGAATATGGTTTAGTGATCTGAGTGCTCGGAGGAGAGCATGGTTTAGTGATCATGAATGCTCAAGTATAGAGGCGGTGATGATTATACAATTTGTTCCCAGTCGGTGGAGCATGGTGATCGTGCGGTGGATGTCTGCGAAGTGGATGACGAGAACAACGGAGTTTCTCCAAAATGCATGGCTCATCGGATACGAACCAAGGTGGAGATCGTTGGGTTTGTGTCTCGCATCCGTTGAGTATCCAGATGTGATCAAGAATTACAAGGAGTCCCAGTTGGATTTGGGTTAGAAGACCAGAGTTTTAATTGGATTGGAACACCAATTAGATGGTGATAGTGCTATTCTAATGGGATTAGGATATGAACACTATATATATCTCTTGTATGTGATAAGAGAGAGTAGAGCAATTAGAGAGCAATTGGCTAAGAGATATGATTCTATTATTATGAGAGATGCGAGAAGTAGAGAGATACTTGGATCTCTTCTTGTAACCTTTTTTTTTTTCTCATAATTGATATTTCTCTTGTTATTTCCGTGGACGTAGGTTGAACTTGGTCGGTCGAACCACGTTAATTCTTGTGTTCTTTTTGTATTGTATTGTTTTCTTTATCTTTACGATCTCGATGGGGGATTCGATCCCCAACATATATAACCTACAAAAAATAGAAATTATAGATTATTATCATGAGGTTTACAGAACTTGATTCATATATTAATCATTAAAAACTAGAAACAGTAGATCTGATTATAAACTAGTCTAATTTTATCATCTTAATTATTATTATAAATTTAGTTAACCATTAATAATAAAAAGAATTACAAGATAAAACAATTATTGAAATCTCATCGCAAATAACAAAATAGATATTATTTTAAAATAAAGTGTATCTTATAGAAACTAGAATTTTGATCTGTATATATAACTATTGGTTGAAGAATGTCAAATACATGAAAAGACTGAGTTTTAAAAGAAATAAACTAAAACTGATATCCCTCCAAATGAAAGTTCCTCTCTATTTAAAAGTGAAAGAGGTTGTTACATTTTTTTTTAACATAGTTGGGGAGGATCAAAATAAATATTTGACTTGATTTGATATAAGATCTTGATTTGTTAAGATCTTTTCTATAATAGTTTAATTTGATAGAAGTTTTGACTTGATAGTACCTATAACAACCTGGTTTGTCAAGATCTTTTCCATAATAGTTTTTTTGCTAGAATTTTTTACTTGATTTACCTATAATAGATTGATTTGTTAAGATCGCATCTATAGCAAATTGAGTTGGGAAATTCTATTTGCGCACGATATTTTACTCTTGGCATCCTAAATACTCTTTACACCAAGCTCCTATTTTGAAACATTATCATTTTACTCTTTGCGACCAATTTTTTCCCCAAAAATACCCATCCTCCATTTCTCTAACTGTTCACCCGTCCAATCCCATTTTTATCCATTTTTGTTTGAGTCGGATGTTAGTTTAGGAGCAAAAAAATATTTTGGTCGGGTATTAATACCCGACCAAGAAACGTGTTGGATGGGTATTAATATCCGACCAGCAAGCAAAGTCCTCCCAATAAAAAAAAGAAAGCTAATTAACGATAAATTTCAAACAAATATGTATAAAACCTAAAAAAAATTCAAATCGTATTTTAGATTTATTCTCTGATACCAATTGCATATTGAAATTGTCTATTTGCATAAGAAAACTCAAACTCAAATTCCAAATCTAAATTTCACTTGTCATGGTAAAATTAAAAATTAAAAATTTTTCTAATTTTTTCAGGAACGTTACTGTAAAAAATTTTAAGGGATTAAGAAATCAAATTGATGAATTTGTAGGAGATGTGTTTTTATTAAATATAAAAAATTATTTAATGTTTTAGAGAGAAAATAGAGGAGGAAGACAATGAGTCGTAATTTCAAATTTTAAGAAATCTTAGTTTAGAATTTATACCGGTAATTTAGTCCAAAAAAATAATGGCAAACTTGTAATTATTCATAAGTTTTAAAACCGTGCGTTAAGAGTAAAATGTCGGGTGCAAATATAATTTCCCAATTGAGTTTTCATGATCTTTGACTTGATCTTTCGGTATAAACAGGTTTGTTAACGTCAATTTTGGTCAGATAAGATTATATAGCCAAACTTGAGCACCAAACAAAAACCGGGCTCAGAATCAAGTCTTGAGCTATAACAGATTTGTTGGATGACTTCTGACTTTGGATAACTTGTAAGGGAATTATTAGATAATAAAAGAAAAAAATACATGTAAAGTACATATGCAGAAACGTAATGTGCTTCGATCAACAAGGAATCTCGGCCAACTCCTTAGTGGAAGATAATTGTTATGGTATATGTTTTTATAATGGAATCGTGGTTACAATATCATTCTTTGTCTTTTTGCTCACGATTATGGGGAGTATGTGGAGATAAAGATGAAGAGGATTAGCAAGATGTTGAAAAGGACCCCTTCCCTATAGAAGAGGGGTAAATTTTTAGTTATTTGCTATATAGTCTTTGTTAAATTTCAATACAATTTTTGAATATGGTAGAATTTTTGTTTGCTTGTAGAGAGAGGTTTTCTTGGTATAACCGAACTCAGTTTCCATAATTAAGAGAGATACTGGTCAGTAAAGAATTCATGAGTCTTGCGGACCTTATATGCTTCGTTGGTTCTTACTGAATAGAACGTCTTTTTTGCGAGTCTTGACTGGTCAAGTTATGAACCAATAGATTTCTTACAAACACCTTATAAAAATAAGGGATTTGCAATTTACTCTATTTTATGAGTTCTTCCAAAAAGAATTATTTTTGCCAGAATTATCTCCCAACCACAAACTTATAGCATGCTCATATATCATTAGGAGAGTATATAAAGATGAGCGTAAAGCCAACATGTGACTTTGTATAAACACTACACCCAAAAGTGGTAAGTTTTCTGTATAATCTAATCTGTCGTAATTAGTAACTAATTTGGGAGTGGGAAATGGAAATTTTTCGATTTACGTTTACTAGGATTTTTAATCGACAGAAAAATTAGGAAATGCTCAACCGAATTTTTTCCAATTTTCTAATTATCTATTTTCTTAATTAAAAATTTTCTCTCCTTTTGGATTATATACTAGGACTTCTTTCGACAGAAAAATATATAAGAAATCATTGAGTTTCTATACATTCTAAATACAAACCTACATTTCAATATAACCACTCTCTATTCATCTTACTTCTAGATACAAGTGTCTAAGAATACCAAAATAATTGAATGGGTTCATCCTTGCATCTTTATCCCTCAACTTGATCTCTTTGGAGGTTCCTTTCTCTAACGAAGGCTCGTTTCTTGTGAAATCTGAAGCGGGTTTTTGTTCAATTTAGCCCATAGGCTTTGTTTTGATTAGTTGCTATATATAGTTAGATTGAAGAAAGTAGACTCCTTTCTCTGATGTATTCTATCACTTGAGGTTCGTAGATTTTAGGGGGAGTCTGAAATTTCAAGGATTTTCTCCTTCTTAAGTTTTATGAGAAATCTATTCATGTCTGATTCTTACAAGGAGACGCAACTCCACACGTTCAATCCTCAATCATGGCTACAAGTCGAGAGAGGGAAGCTCTCGTTAAAGTTCAGCTCACATTCTCCTAATTCCATGTAAGTGATCCTCACCCTCCTGAAAAATTCCGTTCTTTGAATCTCTTTCTTTGATCAAAATCTAATCTTGCACTTCTTTGAATTCAGTAAATCCCTTATTAAGGTCGCGGAGCCACAGCTGCTCCCGCTCTTCAAGCCTATTGACTATGTTGAAGTGCTGGCTCAGATCCATGAAGAGCTCGAGTTGTGCCCGCCGGAGGAGAGGTCAAAGCTCTACTTGCTGCAATTTCAGGTGTGTAAGGACCTTGGAGAGCTCAAATTGCTCCAAAGAAGCCTTCGTTCTGCTCTAGAGATGGCAACCACTGTCTATGAGCGGCTCATTTTTGGAGCCTGGTTGAAATATGAGAAGCAAGGAGAGGAGCCGATTTATGATCTCCTTGCTTCTTGTGGGAAGTGTTCACAGGAATTTGAGAAGTTGAATATTTCTTCTCAAATTCCAGTTGAGACGGCTGAGACACTATGCACTTGCTGCAATTCTGATGCATCACATTCTTCTACTTATGTAACATTTCGAATAGGAGAGGAGATGATAAGCTGTGATTGGCACAAGATTGCTGCTTTCTCGACTCCTTTCCACACTATGCTCGAGTGTGCACTAGAAGAAAATTCACCAGTGCTTGCTGCATCTTGTCTTCGGTTGTTCTTGCATGACCTACCTGATTGATTGAATGATCAAAAGGTGCTTCAGATTTTCGCCCATGCTAGTGGACCTGAGAGGTCCATTATGGTCGGTCATGCCTCATTCTCGCTATACTGTTTGCTAAGTGAAGTTGCCATGAACATGGACACAAGATCGGAAGTCACAGCATGCTTTTTGGAGAAGTTAGTCGAATCGGCAATAGATTGCAGGCAGAAGCAGTTGGCTTTACATTGGCTTGGATGTGTGAGGCTGTTGAGAAAGGAGTATCATGAAGCCGAGAGGCTTTTTAATGCTGCTCTTTCTTCTGGGCATGTCAATTCTATTGCTGGTCTAGCTAGACTGGCTTATATTAAGGGTGACAAGCTTGTAGCCCATGAGAAGATGTGCTCAGTTGTATCTTCCTACACCCCCTTTGGTTGGATGTATTAAGAGAGATCTTTGTACTCTGACGGCGAGAAAAAGTGGGATGATCTCAATATGGCAACTGAGTTGGATCCAACTCTGCTCTACCCTTACATGTTTCGAGCAGCATCTTTGGTGAAAAAGCAAAGTGCAGAGGCGGCCCTGATGGAGATAAACTGTGTTCTTGGGTTCAAGCTGGCTTTAGAATGCTTAGAGCTCTGGTTTTGCTTCTATTTGGCACTTGACGATTATAGAGCAGCACTATGTGACATCCAAGAAATCCCTACTTTGTCTCCTGGGTATCAGATATTTGATGGACGAGTGGCTACTTATAAGATTGTTGGCTTCAGCTCTATGACCGCTGGTCATCGGTAGATGACATAGGTTCTCTTTCAGTGATCTTTCAGATGCTCGAGGCACCAGATGCTCAGAAAAGCATATTATACTTCAGGCAATCTCTGCTTCTTCTGAGGTATATCACATTCATCGATGTTGTTATGATAACTGCATTTCGAATTGCCATTTGACTATACTATGAATTATGATTTCTAGGTATATATATCTTTATATGATAATTCATATCAAAGTTCCGCTACAGGTATATTTTATGTGCTTGATAGCATGTACACCCGATGACAACATAGGAAAGAATTGGTATTTTTGGAGCATAGCTTTGATGCACAGAAGTTTTAGGCCTGCTTTGGTTACAAGATTTCACTAAGAGAAACCACAATATTAGAGAGTTTCAACTCGAAACTCTATTTTTAAAATTATACCATATTTGGGTACCTAAAATGGAGTTTCTAAACTCCTATAGTTTAACCCTCTAAAATCGAAAATAAAAAATCCACTTACAGTGGATTTTGCATAGTTTTGCAACCAAACTAGATCCAACCTAAGTAAAACTCCAGTTTCTGAAAACTGGAGTTTGTATGGATACGAACTCTAGGTTTGCAGAAGTTAAAGTGAAATCAGTATTATGTTGAATCCAAAGGCCTTAGAGGATTAGGTTGGCATGGCCTCGTGGGAAGTCTTATATCTTGTTTTGTATCATATTCACATCCTATTTGATTCAGACCAATCCTATACATGTGTTGCAGCAATGTATTTTGTGTGAAATACCAACGCTTGATCCTTGTAGACCTAAAGTTTTAGTTTTCAAGAAGCTTCTTGTTACTTTTTGTCAGCTTCACTTGTGTCGCTCTTAGAATTTCAATCCTGCGAGTTAAGTAAATCTTGCTACCTTGGGAACGTTATCATACTTCTAACCCTGATGTGCATCTCAGTAGCGTAGGTCTTCGATTATGGCTGTTTTCTAATATAGGTAGCCACTGAAGCCTGAAGGTTAAACCAGAAGCCAAAAGATTTATTATTAGTTTTTGCTAGAAAAAAAATGTAAAGTTGTGGCATGATGATATTTTTACTGTAGGTTTGTCAAAATCATTCACAGCCATGAATTATAATTTGTTGGTTGATCATGTCATCGCATTGGTTTGAACAAAGAAGTATTTTTAGCTTTGGGCAAGCTTCTAGAAAGATCTAGTCGCCCATTAGAGAAACATTACTATCAATGTCAACAATGAAAACCCAGTTTGACAGGTTCGAACCTGACATGCTCCACCTTTGTTCCTTACCACTTGAGATTACAATGCCTCACTTTTCTATCTTATCGTGTTATCCCTTATCGTTTTTCTAACACCCTTCAGCTTAGAACTATTGCTAATGGAGCCCATTACCGTAGCAGGCTTCGGTCTACCGAAACGGGTCCAAAACCGGCCCAAACCCGCTATGATATAATATATACATGGGGTGTGGTGTTAGGGTTTTGGGTAAGCCGAAAAATTAAAGCCGAAAAGAAAAAGAAAAATTGCGGAACTGCTGCAATTGTATTTGTGGCCGAAACAAATTAAAAAGAGGCGGCTAGACACAAAGGAAATTATTTGATGCAAGTAATTGGTGGTGTGGCTGAGTAAAAAGAGTTGCTGCTCTCTTTGGTTTCGGGGTGAAGATTTTCGGCGAAGGGCAAATTATTTTTCGGTGGCGGGCTGCAAATTCTTGGCCAAAAAATAAAGAGAAGGTGGCGGCTTCCTTTGGATTTTCGGCAGCCGAAGCAAAGAGGTAATCACTGCAATAAGAGATTAGAATTTGATCTCAAAATATTGTGTGATTTTTTTGTGATTTTTTTTGTGGTTGAGAACTAGTAAGTTATAATTCTTTTTTGATATAGTGAAAGTTTTTCGATCGTATCCCCGTGGACGTAAGCATATTGCCTAACCACATTAAATCTGTGTGTTCTCTGTCTCTGCTATTTTTCTCTTCGGTTAACTATTTGATTCCGCTGGTTGTTGCATTAGTATTATTTCGCTATATTTTGCTAACAATTGGTATCAGAGCTCTGGTTCGGGTCAGATTTTACTCATATTGGTGTTGATTTTGAGTGGGAGTTATGGCAGAAGATAGGAAGGGAAAGATTGAAAATTTGATGGGATAGATTTCCAATGGTGGAAGTTGCAGATGGAAGATTATTTATATCAAAAGAATTTACATCAACTACTGTTTGGAGAAAAACCAGAAAAGATGATAGATAAGGAGTGGGAATTGTTGGACAGGAGGGCTTTGGCACAGATTCGATTGTGCCTGATAAAGCAGGTTGTGTTCAACGTCTCTAAGGAGAAAACCACTTCAGGTTTGATGTCAGCGTTGGCTAAATTTTATGAGAAGTCGTCTGCTTCAAATAGACTGTTTCTAATAAAAAATTTGTTCAACTTGAGGATATCTTCTGATAGTTCAGTTGTTAATCATTTGAACGAATTTAACACATTATGGGCACAACTTGAATCCTTAGATTTTGTCTTTACTGATGACATTAAAATTTTGATGTTTGTGTTCGTTACCGGATAGTTGGAGTAATGTTGTTATGGCCATCAGCAATTCTTCCAATACTGCTATTAAATTTGATGATGTTGTGAGTACAATCATGAATGATGAATTGATAAAAAAGAGTATGGACAAGAGCACAGTTTCTACAAGTACTGCTCTGTCAATTGATAATGACAGAAGGAAGGAAAGGGGTAGAAGTTTAAGTAGGGAGTCAAAACAAAGAGGAAGATCAAAGTTTAAGAGGAAGTTCAAGAAAAAATTAGTGTGTTAAAAATGTAAGACAGATGGTCATATAAAAAAGGATTGTCCAAACAAAGATAAGAAATGAGCGAATGTGGTGAATTCAAGTGAAGAGTATGATGACTTGTGTTTGTCTGCTCATACAGAATTGAGGTCAGATCTGTGGTTTGTAGATTCAGGGACTTCGTTCCATTGCACTGCTCACAGAGAATGGTTTGAGAATTATGTCCAAGGTGATTTTGGGCATGTGACTGTTGGTAATGGGCAGGAATGCAAGATTGTTGGTAAGGGAACAATTCAGCTAAAGTTGCACAATGGTAGAAAGTTGCTTTTACAAGAGATCAGGCTCATACCAGATTTGAAGCAAAATTTGATATCGGTTAGCAAGCTGGATGGCGAAGGTTATCAAATCTCATTTGAAAGGAAACAGTGGAAGATCAGTAAAGGAGCAATGATAGTGGTCAAGGGTGAGAGAGTGGGAACTCTATATTTACTCTCAAGCTCGGTGGATCACGTTGTTTCTTTGGCCACCGTGAAGAATGAGAAGGTTACCTTATAGCATCAGAGGCTCGGTCACTTGAGCGAAAGCGGCATGAGGGTATTGCAATTCATAGGTATGTTGACAGATATGAAAGATGTTAACTTTGATTTCTGTGAGAACTGTGTGTTTGGAAAGCAGAAAAGAGTTATTTTTATGAAGGATGACAAGGAGAAGAAAACCGAGAGATTGGAGTTGGTGCATACAGATGTATGGGGGCCTTCTTCGGCGAAGACTCTTTGAGGTATTTCTTATTTTGTCACTTTCATAGATGATGCAAGCAGGAAAATATGGGTGTTCGCACTTAAGCAGAAATCCGATGTCTTCAAGATTTTCAAGGTATGGAAAGCTCTTGTTGAGAATGAAATAGGTTTGAAGGTGAAATGTCTGTTTTCAGACAATGGTGGGGAACTTTGCAATAAAGAGTTCGATGACTATTGCTCTATCCACAGGATCAGGAGAGTAAAAACTGTACCGAGGACACCGCAGCAAAATGGCGGGGCTGAGAGGATGAATAGAATCATTTTGGAGCGAGCTCGGAGTATGGGACTACATGCAGGTTTGTCTTTGCAACTTTGTGGAGCTGCTGTAGATACGACAGTTTATCTGATCAACAGAAATCTATCTAGTGTTTTGATGGAGGAATTCCAGAAGAGGTGTGGTCTGGTAAGACTGTGAATTATTCATTCTTAAAAGTGTTCGGTTGTATAGCATATGCACATGTGGATCATGAGATGAGAAAGAAGCTTGATTCTAAATCTCAGAAGTGTGCATTCATTGGATACGGTGACGACGAATATGGTTATCGCTTATGGGATTATGAGCATAACAAGGTAATTCGTAGCAAAAATGTAGTATTTAATGAGGGTTGTATGTATAAAGACCGAATGGAAAGTAAGAGAGAAAGTAGTGGAGAAAGAGCACTTGGAGCTGGATGAGCCACAGAATGGGATGGATCCCATGGATAAAAGAAAAAAAGAAATACCTATATCTGAAGGGAAAGAAATGGCTACACCTGAGAATACACAAACTTCAGATGAGACCGAACAGGAAAGAGAGCCATTGACTGAAGTAGATGGTTCCAGTACCTCATCAGAGAGTGTTCCCACTTTGAAGAGGAATACGAGGATAAGGAAGCCAACCCAAAAACTTTGTCTTCCATTATATCATGTTTTGTATACTGATGCAGATGAACCAGAGAGTTACCAAGAGGCTATGCAGGATAAATTTCGTCTTAAGTGGGAGCAAGCCATCCGTGATGAGATGTCTTCTTTGGAGGAGAATTACACATGAGAATTGGTGAAGCGACCGGAAAAGATCAAAGTATTGCATAACAAGTGGGTATACATTGTAAAACATAAGGTAGGAGGGACACAAAGGTTCAAGGCTAGACTTGTGGTGAAGGGATACGGTCAGAGAAAAGGTATTGATTTCAAATGAAATATTTGTACCTGTTGTCAAGATGACTTCTATCAGAGCAATACTAAGTATTGTGGCTGTGAAAGGATTGTATTTAGAGCAGCTCGATGTGAAGACTGCTTTCCTTCATGGTGATTTGGAGGAGGAAATATACATGGAACAGCCGGAGGGATATGAAATTAAAGGAAAAGAGAATTGTGTATGTCGACTGAAAAGAAACTTGTATGGGTTGAAACAAGCGCCGAGGCAATGGTACTTGAAGTTCGACAAGTTTATGTTGGATTCGGATTTTGCCAGATGCAATTCAGATTATTGTGTATATCTACAAAAGTTTAAGGATGGTAATTTTATTATATTTACTTTGTATGTAGATGATATGCTTGTGGCAGGTACATGCATGAAGAAAATCAATGATCTGAAAAGAAAGTTGGCAGGGAGATTTTCTATGAAGGACTTGGGTGAGGCTAAACAACTTCTTAGAATGTAAATTACCCGAGATAAGAAAAACAAGAAATTGTGGTTATCTCAAGAGGGATACATCAAAAAGGTGTTGGAGAGATTCAACCTGGAGAATGCAAAACCGGTAACTACAGCTCTTGGTGGTTAGTTCAAACTGTCAAAGGAGCAAGGTGCCAAGACAGATGAGGAGACGATACACATGGAGAATGTGCCTTATTCATCGGCCGTTGGGAGTCTCATATATGCAATGGTGAGTACAAAACCAGATATTGCACATGCAGTGGGAGTAGTGAGTAGATTCATGAAGAACCCTCGAAAGGAACATTGACAAGTGGTGAAGTGGATTTTCAGATATTTGAAAGGTACTTCAAATTATTGTTTGTGTTTTGGGGGTGATAATATTGATGTGCAAGGTTTTGTGGATTCGGACCATGCGGGTGATAGAGATAATGGCAGGAGCACTACAGGTTATGTTTTTACTGTAGGAGGGACAGCGGTAAGTTGAGTTTCAAGATTACAATCAATTGTTTATCTTCGACAGAATTTGAGTATGTTGCAGCTGCAGAAGCAAGTAAGGAGTTTATTTTGTTGCAGCGATTGATAAGTGAGTTGGGTTTTGATAGAGTGGATTGTAGGTTATTCAGTGATAGTCAAAGTGCAATTCATCTTGTTAAGAACTCGGCGTATCATTCACGGACTAAATATATTTACTTGAGATATCACTTCATTAGATCCTTATTAGAGGATGGCCAATTGAAGTTGGAGAAAATTGAGGGCAGTATGAATCCTGCAGATATTTTGACAAAATCGGTTGATGGGAAAAAATTGAGCTATTGCTCAAATTTGGTGCATTTGTGTTGAATGCTAAAATCGGGACTTTAAACGATCGAGGTAAAAACTTTGGCACTGGGATTATCATGTATAGAGATTATATATTTTGGCAATAGGTCTCCAAGTGGGAGATTGTTGCTAATGGAGTTCATTGCCGCAGCGGATTTCGGTTTACCGAAACGGATCCAAAACCGGCCTAAACCCGTTGCAATATATATATAGGGTGTGGTGCTAGGGTTTTGGGTAAGCCGAAAAATTTAAGCCGAAAAGGAAAAGAAAAATTGCGGAACTGCTGCAATTGTATTTGTGGCTGAAACAAATCAAAAAGAGGCGGCTAGGCACAAAGGAAATTATTTGATGCAAATAATTGGTGGTGTGGCTGAGTAAAAAGAGTTGCTGCTCTCTTTGGTTTCGGGGTGAAGATTTTCGGCGAAGGGCAAATTATTTTTCGGTGGCGGGCTGCAAATTCTTGGCTGAAAAATAAAGAGAAGGTGGCGGCTTCCTTTGGCTTTTCGACGGCCGAAGCAAAGAGGTAAATCACTGCAACAAGAGGTTAGAATTTGATCTCAAAATCTTGTGTGATTTCTTTATGATTTCTCTTGTTGTTGAGAACTAGTAAGTTGTAATTCTCTTTTGATATAATGGAAGTTTTTCGATCGTGTCCCCATGAACGTAGGCATATTGCCAAACCACGTTAAATCTGCGTGTTCTCTGTCTCTGCTATTTTTCTTTTCGGTTAACTATTTGATTCCGCTGATTATTGCATTAGTATTATTCCGCTATATTTTGCTAACAAGAACAACCCTACCTTCATCACCAGGTTCTTATATAGCAAACCACTCTTTTGCATATGTGTGAAACTTACAAGCTGATTTCAGGTCTATGTAGTATGGATACTTCTAAAATAGCCATACCCATACCTGACACGTGTTTGTCACTACACTTTCTTGGACACACACAAATGAGAATAATGAAAATGAGTTGTTGGCTATGGAAGTTATGTGAACTCGCAGTAAAAATGACATTTCCATTATTGTTTATCAAGTTTTTTGAATTATAATCTCAATCTCTTTTTTTGGATTTTAGTTTTGATTTGGCATTCCATCAAATAGACAAAAAATTGCCAATTTTTAATGATAACATCTTGTATTCACTTGTTGGATGGACGAAATGCACTCCACAACCTAGTAAATTTGATTATAAATAAGTTAAGGACGTAAAGATCATGATCCCCAAAAATAAGTAGGATCACTATGTTTTTATCGCTAGTTCACGTAACTTACATGAATTTGTTCGTAGCAAAATCGTTGCAAAATCGTTGCCTCTTTCCATTGAATACAATTTAGATTACAATAAAAGTGAACAAGAAAAGAACAAACGAGAGGATTTATAATTATCGCTCTTTTTTACAAAATAAAAGTGGGTTCTCGCAGCGATGGGATCTATCTAGTAGATTCTTTGGACGATCTGACGTTGATGATCTTCTTGCTTGATGAAGACGACGGTCTTGATTCGTTCAAGGCTCTCACGCGTAACTTGAACTCTTTTAATGTTCGAAAAAGATCCTTAAAGGCTTCCTCAAGAGGGTATTTATAGCCTTGGGCCAATATAAGAGTTTCAATTTAAATAGAATTTGTATTCATCAAGGATTCTAATCAAATATCTTAGTTTTGATTTAAATCTCTTGATTTAGAGTTCTGATTGGACTCAATTTGGTATTGGATAAGCCCAAATCTCAATCTCAATCAATTTATGATTCCAATTATCTGCTCATGCGGAGCTAATCGCGATAAAATACGGAGCTAGAAAACTAGAATGCGGAGCTATCGATTAGCTCCGCGTTTTGCTCAAACGCGAGGCTAAATAGCCAATACACAGAGCTACAGAGTTAGTTCCGCATTTTGTGTGAAAAAATCCTTTTATTTGGAAATTTTCACTATCAACAGAATCCCTCCAAAGTTTTTAAAATGGTTTAGAATTTAGCAAATTTTAAAATACTTTGGATCTTCAAACTTGAACGCGGAGTTAATAAACACCAAGTTATCTTCTGGTTTTGTATGTTTGCGCGAAGCTAATAGCCTCGCGTTTTACTGGAAACCGCCCCGGTTCTCGCGCCGAATACCAAGGGGCGGGTTTTTTCATTTAAATAGAGTTTTAACTCTTCTTCTTCTTCATTCGAGAGTTATCAAGAACCCCGGAGCTCCAGTGATCAGGCGACCGAAACCCTTAAAACCCGAGCGATTTCTTGCCGATTTCTTCACTTTTCGACCAAATTTCTTCAACATCAATGGCACCTAAGAAGAGTACGACTTCGCGCGCCTCCTCACCGTCGGCGGTCGGCGCAAGCAGCGGCGGCAGCGGTCGAGGCAGTGGCTGCAGTGGCAACTCGGTCTTCGCCACGCCCATCGGAGGTAAAATCCTTATTTTTGGGGTTTTTAGAACTTATTTTAGAGTGATTTGCTCGATTTTGACCGGCCAATCATCTCTTTCACCGGCGAAATCGCCGTGCTCCGGTAGAATGGCTTGGAGAAGAAGGAGAAGATCTCTGGTCTTCTTCCACGCGAAACTATCGCGTTATCTTCGTGTTTCGTACGCGGAGTTATTTTTGTTAACTGTCGCGTTTGCTACGCGAGGTTACAGATTTAACTTTGCGTTTTGTGAATGCAGAGTTATCCCCTTAACTTCGCGTTTTTTATCCAAACGCGAAGTTATCTTTTTATCTTTGCGTTTTGTTTAAAACGTGAGACTATTTTCTTAGTTTCGCGCGGAGTTTATTTTTAGCTAATCCGCATTTCCACACTTAGGAGATTTTTTGTTTTTTTTCAAAATTTTTCTAACTCTTGATTCTTCTTTTGCAGTTAGCTATTCAGTGAATACTCTTTCTCATAGGCACCACTTCGGGTTTGCTCGGGGTGCAAACCTAGCAACCCAATTTTGCTTTACGACAGATCTCCCTGCCTACAAACTAGGTGTACGAGAGCGCAGGGAGAAATTGATCAGATACAACCCTGCTTCTGCAAGGGAGATTATCACCGATGCTCCCTTCAAAGCAACCAACCGTGAAGCGTTGGAGAAGCCCGCATTTCTCTTCAGAGACGCAATGGGGGCACTTGGACCAGATCCTTTTGAAGAGGAGAGCAAATGGCTTTACCAATCTGGTGACTCGCTGATGTTTCTACTTAGTATGGAGCGCAGTTACCCTTTGGTATATCTTCAGAGGCTGGCCATGCATAGTGAGTTAGAGTGGGGACTAACTCAAGAATATGACTGTGTTTCTACAGGCAAATTTGGCGCACATGAGACTTATCAAGATGGTCCCATTAGATACATTACCGGGTTGCTTCCAGGTAGAATCACCAAGAAGCACCTAGTAGGGGAGGTTCCAATTCGTACACGAATTTTCCTAAGCGAGTTCATGGCAAAAGGGGGCAAATATCCAGCCAACGACTTCAGGATGCCCTGCTAGGTCTACTCCTCCAGCAACATGTGGTGGGCTCGCCTTGTCCAATATATGGTTGTTCGCCATGAAAGTTGCACGCTCTTTATACCGAAGTCTTTTCAATAAAAGGGTTACAATCGGACGATTTCCCGTTTATAGAAGATGAGAAAGATAGCTTTTCCTCTTTATTTAAAGCTGGGTTTCTAGGTAGCTATGGAGGACGATCCTGCTCTCCGTTGACACTCCGTACAATCTCTCTCAGTTGGCTAAAGAAAAGAAAAAAAAGAAATGCTCTTTACTCTTGATTACAAGGGGTAACTTCTAGGAGAAGATGTCCGTCTCTGTCTCTCCGTCTGTCTGTCTGTGTCTCTTTCGCTCCCCGCCTTTTATAGGGGGCTTGGAGTAACGTCCCGCCATATTTGCTCGACCGTTAGCTCCCACTACTCGAGAAGTGCCGCCATATTCGTTAGGCAGTTGCTCCCACGACCGAAGTGACGCCGCTGCAATCGTTTGGCAGTTAGCCCCACGATCCGATATGGCAACTCTGCTATTCGGGTCGGGTGACTTTGTATTAAACCCCTACCCGAAAGTTATGGATAGTGTCGCGAATCTCAACTTTAGATTCGCGAATCTGTTCTGTCGTTTGGGTAGCGAACCTCAATCTTCAGGTTCGCGGACCTCAGTTTCTTAGACTCGCGGATCTCAGTTTCTTAGATTCGCGGATCCGATGAGTTGCGGGCTTCTGTCTCTGAATTCGTGGATCTGCATTGCGTTTCCAGAATTTTTCACCGACAAAACCCCTCCAAAGTTTCCAAAACTCATGATTCTTTGAGGAGTTTCGGAATACTTTGGATATAATTATTCTGTATCAGAACTTCCATTGCGTTTGTTTGAAGCCTGTGACTCTGTATTAGCGTCACTACTGCTTCTTACTTTTGAAAGGACACGTCTCTGTATTAGGGGCGCGACTCTTCATCTTTGAATAGAAGACTCTGTATTAGGGTCGCGGACTCTTGTTTTGGAAGGAACATGTCTCTGTATTAGGGGCGCGACTCTCCATCTTTTTGAGAAGAAAACGACTCTGTATTAGGGTCGCAAATTATTTTCGGAAGGGGCGTGACTCTGTATTAGGGGCGCGAGCCTTTGCTTTTTAAGAAGAAAGCGGCTCTGTATTGTACGCCCGAAAATTGAACCTTTGATTCCATTGCAAAATTGATGAATTACAATAGGAATTTAGATTACAAAAATTCCGAAGAATTACAAGAACGGGAATATTGGTGGATTCCCTTTTTAAGTGTGGGTACGGGTGGCGGTGGAGTCTTGTTGCTGCCTCCGTTGACTATCCAACTTGAAAGGGGATCTGTGAAGAAAACCTGCTCCTTCTGATCTCTCAACCCTCTGTGAAGAATTGCTCTGCCGGCTCCAAAGAAAAATCCTCCCTTTCTCAACTCCAATCCTGTATTTTATAGACTGAGAGAACCTCAAATCCGGATTGATTCGCTCCTGAAAAACCGGATCACGGAATATCAGCCAAGGAAACAAAATAAAGATACGGAAAATAACCCGCGGGTTGCCACCCGCGGGAGCTCCCGCGGGTGGCAACCCGCGGGAGACTCCCGCGGGTTGCATCCCGCGGGAACTCCCGCGGGATGCAACCGCGGGAGCATCCCGCGGGTTGCAACCCGCGGGAGCTCCCGCGGGTTGCAACCCGCGGGAGCTCCCGCGGGTTGCAACCCGCGGGATGCTCCCGCGGTTGCATCCCGCGGGAGTTCCCGCGGGATGCAACCCGCGGGAGTCTCCCGCGGGTTGCCACCCGCGGGAGCTCCCGCGGGTGGCAACCCGCGGGAGATCCCGCGGGTTGCCACCCGCGGGATGTCCCGCGGGTTGCATCCCGCGGGATGTCCCGCGGGTGGCAACCCGCGGGATGTCCCGCGGGTTGCAACCCGCGGGATCCTCCCGCGGGTAGCAACCCGCGGGAGCTTTCCCGGGTTGCACTTTTGGGTTCTCCCTGGTTTTCATATAATTTTTTTTTTTAATTTTATTTTATTTAATTATTTTTAGTGTCTACATAACCCCCTCCAAAGTTTTTGGAATTCTTTAATTTATTTGTAATGAATTTCAAAATACTTTGGATTTTTTCTTTTTAAGTGGGATTGTTTGTTATTTGGATCTTAGTTTGAGTAGGAATTAGCATTAGAATAGGAAAAAGATTTTAAATAAATATCCAAGTCCTGTTTGGACTCTAATCAAACTCTGATTTTGGTCAGAATTTTGATTCCTTTCTTTTATCTCTTCTTTTTATACACTTTCATGTATAATAACTCAGACTATTCAGAGGTTCAGGACTTGATAGTGAGGGTTTTTTTCAGATAAATTTAATCCTAAATGTTCAGCGACATATAGTGCGACCAATTAGGATTTACGAACATAGGCAGATGTATAATATTAACGTGCCTAAAGACAAAAAGTAAAGCAGAGGTTGGATGTTAACGTGCTTATAGGATGACAAGCGGAGGTGTAAAGTTGACGTGCTTATAGGATGACAAGCAGAGGTACAATGTTGACGTGCTTATAGAATAGCAAACAGAGGTATAGTTTTAACGTGCTTGTAGTATCCTAACCGTTCAGTGACATCTAGTATGACGGGTTAGAAAAAAAAACAGAGGTATTATTAAACATATCTTGGGGCTCAACCTATTCAGAGGATCTAGTCGTGATAGGAATGAAGGAGCTGACCAAACAGAGGTAATTGTTAACGTGTTCGGTCTCAAAATTCTGACTATCAGAGGTAACTGTTAACTTGATAGGAAAGATGATTGTCGTCAGAGAAAACTTTTAACCTAACGACCTAAAGAGATTATGTTCATCAGACGTTGTAACTTTAGACTTGATGAAGTATGATTTTTTTTTTTTGACAAAGGTAAAATCTTATCTTAATAAAGAATTGATCTAATGTAAGGTTTTTAGCAAACCCCCAGCTATCAACGGATTTGATTAGCCTTTACCAACTACCGTTTGAGTTGGGCTAGCCATGCTATTCCCCTCAGCATGGTGAGTTGTCAAGAATTTCGTTTGGGCTTAAATGCCAAACTTTTCCTCTTCCCTTTGCCTTAGCAGCTTAGGGCAGTGATGTATTCTTATATTCGGATAAGAATACTGTTGTGACAGATTTGTCGTGGGATTTTTAGCAAACCCCCAGCTATCAACGGGTTTGATTTTGCCTTTACCAACTACCGTTTGAGTTGGGCTAGCCATGCTATTCCCCTCAGCATGGCGAGTTGTCGAGGATTTCATTTGGGCTTAAATGCCAAACTTTTCCTCTTCCCTTTGCCTTAGCGGCGTTGGGTGATTCATACTTTTTACCCCCAGCATAGTGGGGTTGGCGAGAAATCTATTCTCTTCCCGTAGCCTTGTCGGCGTTGGGCAGTTCATACTTATTACCCCCAGTATGATGGGGTTGGCGAGAAATTTATTCTCTTCCCGTAGCCTTGTCGGCGTTGGGCAGTTCATACTTATTACCCCCAGTATGATGGGGTTGGCGAGAAATTTATTCTCTTCCCGTAGCCTTGTCGGCGTTGGGCAGTTCATACTTATTACCCCCAGTATGATGGGGTTGGCGAGAAATTTATTCTCTTCCCGTAGCCTTGTCGGCGTTGGGCAGTTCATACTTATTACCCCCAGTATGATGGGGTTGGCGAGAAATTTATTCTCTTCCCGTAGCCTTGTCGGCGTTGGGTAAAATTTTTTTTTTTATTTTAAGAATAATATTTTTTGAGAAATTTTCCATTAATGGGCGCCATCATTCGATCTCCATGCTGATTAATCAACCGGTATGCTCCATTTGAGTAGACTGTCTCCACTACAAATGGGCCTTCCCATTTCGGCTGAAACTTGCCTTTGGTTTTATGCGTGAGAATCATAGGACGCCTGACTGCTAGGACCAAGTCACCCACTTTAAAAGTTCGTTCCTTCACCTTTTTGTTGAAGGCCCGAGATATTCGCGCCTGATAAAGCTCGATTTGCTGTTGAGCTTTTAAGCGTTTCTCATCCAATGCTTCTAATTCCCGAAGTCGTTGGCCATGTTTTTCCTCGGTGGTCATTCTTGTAGCTAATGCCACCCGAAGAGAAGGAATCTGAATTTCTAGAGGTAGTATAGCTTCGCAACCATATACTAAAGAAAATGGTGTACTCTTTGTGGGTGTCCTAACCGTCGTGCGATAAGCCCACAGACAAGCCCCCAATTTTTCATCCCAATCACGCTGACTTGAAGTGACAAATTTCTGCAAAAGCTTCACAATGGTCTTGTTGAATGCTTCAGCTTGACCATTTGCGGCTGGATTATATGGAGACGAAAATATGTTTTGTATTCTGAACTTATCACAGAATTTAGTATAGGCTCTGCTAGTGAATTGAGGGCCGTTGTCGCTGATGATCCGTCTAGGAACACCAAAGCGATAAATAACGTGGTGTTTGATGAAACTGACCACATCATTCGTTTTTACTTCTCGCAAAGGGACAGCTTCTGCCCATTTCGAGAAGTAATCGGTTATAGCCAGTATAAACCGATGTCCATGAGAAGATGGAGGAGCAATGGGACCAATGATATCCATTCCCCAAGTCTCGAATGGCCATGTAATTGTGGTTGGATGTAGGTACTCTGCGGCCTGGTGTATGTAGTTCGCATGTACCTGACATGCATGGCATTTCTTCGCATATGCCATGGCATCTGACATCATTGTCGGCCAGTAGTAACCCATTCTCTTTATCCGGTCTCCCAATTTAGGTCCCGGCTGATGAGCACCACAGGTCCCGTCATGCGCTTCTTTGAGTACTTCTTGTGTTTCTTGTTGTGATAAGCACCGAAGTAAAACTCCACCTGACATTTTCCGATATAAGGAACTAAGCTCAGGATTATAATAGAATTTTTTTGCTTCCTTTTTTACTTTTGCGGCTTCTTTAGGATCTTCGGGTAACATCCCGTAGAGCGCAAAATCGACGAATACGAACCGCCAATCTCTAGGTTCGAAGTTCATCCCTGACACATGGACCTCATTTGCCTCGAGCATCTCTTCAGGGCAAAGGAGCTCCCGGCTTCCAACCTCAACACTTTTAGTTGACTTAGCAGGGAGCGCTAATGTAGCAGCGAGGGACGCCAGGGCGTCAGCATATGCATTCTCGTGCCGTGGCACATAGTCAATATAAAATTCTTCGAAAGAGTCGGCAAGTTTTATTGTTGCTTTGTGGTAGGGTACGAGATGCTCATGTTTAACTTCGTATTCTCCTCTTACTTGATTTACTATGAGCTTGGAATCCCCATAGGCCTCTAAACGTCGGACCCCCAGCTGTCGGGCAATTCGCAATCCCGTTAATAATGCATTGTACTCGGACACATTATTAGAACATGGTTGAGTTAATGAATATCCTCGGGGGATCACATGGTTTTGCGGGGATATTAGAACCACCCCCACTCCAGCAGAGTTCTTTCTCGCTGCTCCATCAAAGAACAGCTGCCAAATCGGTTCTTTAGAGACCATATTGGCTTCCACTATCTCATCTGGAATATCCTCATAAAGTTTCGAGGATTGCGGGACAGGATGCTCTGCTAAGAAGTCAGCAATTGCTTGTCCCTTAATCGCCTTTTGTGGTATAAATCGCATGTCATATTGCGATAGGAGGATTGACCAATTTGCTAACCTGCAATTGAGTGACCCAGGCTTGGTCATGAGCACTCTCAGAGGATTTACCCGAGAAATCACATGGATTGTTTGGCCTACTAAGTAATGCCGCATTTTCTGAATTGCGAATACCAGGGCCAAACATTCCTTCTCTACTGGAGTATACCGATGTTCGGCACCTACCATAGTTCTACTAAGATAGTAAACAGCTTGCTCATGGCCGGAGTCATTGGTTTGGGCTAACAAGGCACCAAGTGAATGGTCCATTGCCCGAACGTATATTAAGAATGGTTTTCCCGATATAGGGGCTACCAATACCGGAGGCTTTGTGAGGTACTTCTTGAGATCTTCAAAGGCTTGTTGACAAGCTTCATCCCAAACGAACGACACCCCCCTTAATTTTGAAGTGGACTCTTTGTCTGAGGAGTCACTTTCAGCAATTTTCTTGCCTTTACCAACCATATAGGATGAAACGGCAGGCAGATCATCCCCAGGGCACATCTTTTTTACTATCCGCCTTCTCTTTGGCTCTGTAATCCGCTCAAAAACGGATTGTCCTGACTTGCATTTGCAGTTTGACAAGACGGCTGAGATCAGCCGTTCACAATGGCAGTGAGAATCGGGTTGGGATGTGCTCCTCTTTCGAGCAAGATACTCTCTCAAATCTTCGGGCTTATCTCCATTTACATTCTGACGCCTCTTGCGCCGCAAGTTCTGTTCATAATATTGGTTGGTTTGTAATATTTCAGGGCTAAGGGCTTTCCCTGTATCAACACATTCTCTTCTATGGAGTCGTCTAGAGTGTGTGCTGGCTTGCGCAGTTGCGCGGGCCCCGCACACATTGGATTGTTCCTCTGCAGACATCTTCCCAGGTGAGTGCATGAGCACATCCTTATGTTTGTTTGAAGAGGAATGAGATGGTACACCCGAGAGAGTGACCATAAAGTTAGGTGTGCGCTGTGTGTTCATTGCGCGTGTGCCCGAATAGACACCAGAACCAGATCTTTTTTGCGGAGTGCAACCCGCGGATTGCAACCTGCGGGGTGCAACCCGCGGTTGGAACCGCGGGTTTGCACCCGCGGTTGCAACCGCGGGGTTGCACCCGCGGGGTGCAACCCGCGGTTGGAACCGCGGGTGCGGGGTTGCCCCCGCGCGGTGCAACCCGCGGTTGGAACCGCGGGTTTGCACCCGCGGTTGCAACTCCGTGGTTGCCTCCGTGCGGTGCAGCCCGCAGTTCTTCCTGTGAATTTCCATTTTTGGATTCTTGGGCTGGATTTTCCGACTGTAATTTTCCAGAGGCGCTGTTCAGGTGGGCCCGTTGGATTTTGCGCCTCAAGTTTCTTTTCTGAGAGCGGGTGAGAGTTTGATTCAACTTAGGAGTGGGCGATGACGCCTCAAGTTTTCTGACAGAGTCAGTTTTAGCGGGCGATGACGCCTCATAAGTTCTAATAGGCGATGACGCCTTCTTCTTTTCGGTGGGCGATGACGCCTCACCTTTGCTCATCATAGCCCGGCGATGACGCCTGGGCTCCGAGTCAGAGGAAGAGATAAACTCTTCGTATTTTTGCTGATCAACCTCTACGATCAGCGTTTCGACAACAGATCCGATGGGTATCAAGTCGGACTGCGCCACGACGTTCTCTGTAGTGAACAGAGAGGCTCCCACTGTGGTCGTCAGTTCTTGTACGCCCGAAAATTGAACCTTTGATTCCATTGCAAAATTGATGAATTACAATAGGAATTTAGATTACAAAAATTCCGAAGAATTACAAGAACGGGAATATTGGTGGATTCCCTTTTTAAGTGTGGGTACGGGTGGCGGTGGAGTCTTGTTGCTGCCTCCGTTGACTATCCAACTTGAAAGGGGATCTGTGAAGAAAACCTGCTCCTTCTGATCTCTCAACCCTCTGTGAAGAATTGCTCTGCCGGCTCCAAAGAAAAATCCTCCCTTTCTCAACTCCAATCCTGTATTTTATAGACTGAGAGAACCTCAAATCCGGATTGATTCGCTCCTGAAAAACCGGATCACGGAATATCAGCCAAGGAAACAAAATAAAGATACGGAAAATAACCCGCGGGTTGCCACCCGCGGGAGCTCCCGCGGGTGGCAACCCGCGGGAGCTCCCGCGGGTTGCAACCCGCGGGATGCTCCCGCGGTTGCATCCCGCGGGAGTTCCCGCGGGATGCAACCCGCGGGAGTCTCCCGCGGGTTGCCACCCGCGGGATGTCCCGCGGGTGGCAACCCGCGGGATGTCCCGCGGGTTGCAACCCGCGGGATCCTCCCGCGGGTAGCAACCCGCGGGAGCTTTCCCGGGTTGCACTTTTGGGTTCTCCCTGGTTTTCATATAATTTTTTTTTTTTAATTTTATTTTATTTAATTATTTTTAGTGTCTACATGTATTAGGGTCGCAAACTGTCTTTGGAAGGGGCGCGACTCTGTATTAGGGGCGCGAGCCTTCATTTTTGAGTAGAAAGCGACTCTGTATTAGGGTCGCAAATCTTCGTTTTGGAGGGAACACGTCTCTGTATTAGGGACGCGACTCTCCATCTTTTAAGCAGAAAACGACTCTGTATTAGGGTCGCGAACTTTGCTTTTTGAGGAGAAACCGACTCTGTATTAGGGTCGCGAGCTTTTGCGGGAAGGCTGGCAGGCGGTTACTTTCCTACGGCGTCAGAATTGAGACGTTTCTCTGAGCTGCATTAAATGAAAAGGTATCCACGCGATTCGAGCCGGATATCATGTTTGTCCAGAGATCTCGGCCATCAAATCATCGGCTATATAACCTCCACTTTACGAGAGAGGTTGCCCTTATCTCATGAAATTTGAAATCTGAGTTCTTTGTCTCAGACTTCTCGTCTTCAAGCTCCAGTAGCTTCTGATTCTCTGTGCGAAGGATTTTCTCCCTCTGTAAAGTATGCCGAAGAAAGCTTCTTCCTCTGATGCTGCCGCCAGTGGTCGTCAAGATCCTCGAGCAACCTCCAGTTCAATAGTAGTTCGGCAGGAACTTTTGATTGGAGGTAATAAAAACTTTCCGAAAGGCAGTCCCTTTCTTATCATTTTTTCTTTACCTTGAATCTGAATGTCTTTTGCAGTCTATTATGCCTTGAATCCTTGGCCTAAAAACCATTATTTCGGATACTCTGATGGCTATGATGGGGAGAAAGAGTTCATATTTGGTCATGTCTTCCCACATTGTACAATATCAGACAGCCAAGAGAGAGAAGATAAGATTCTCCACCCTTCTCGCTCAACATTGCGAGGGCTGATGACCAATGTATCTTTCGAAGGAGATAATCGGTCTCCGTTGCTCAAACCTGTCTTTTTGTTTGGGGACCATATTTCAATACTTGACAGTGGTTTGGAAGATGGTGATTACAAGTGGCTTCGCCAGGTTGAAGGTCGCTACTTGTTTCTCTCCAATATGGAGAGATCTTATCCATTCTTATTCTTTCAGTCCCTTTCTGTGCCCAGGCGAATGGACTGGCACATAAACAGGCCACAAGACGGTATCTTGTTGGGGGGCTTCATGCTCAAGGTGCTTTTTCTCGTGGTAGTGGAAAACACTTTTGTGGATTGCTTCTGGGACTACTTAAA
Source organism: Dracaena cambodiana (assembly GCA_036321105.1). Classification (NCBI taxonomy): domain Eukaryota; kingdom Viridiplantae; phylum Streptophyta; class Magnoliopsida; order Asparagales; family Asparagaceae; genus Dracaena; species Dracaena cambodiana. The sequence goes on along the minus strand of JAYEPQ010000011.1, from coordinate 16,515,277 downwards.
CATGACCTCCCCAGAGGCGAGGTTCCCATAATCGCGTAGACTTTGCTGCACCAATTTACCAATGCGCAAGGAGAGTTTCTTGTTCAGGATTTTCGTCACCCTGGATGGGTTCATTGCTCTTCAAAAGGAGAGTGGCAGTCTTGACCGACTTCTTCTTGAAAACCTTCAGAGATCGCTTAATTATGCGGGACTATATCGTGCTATCAAGGCTGTTCAGCACGGTATTCCTGCTAGTAGATTTTATTTTTTTGCTTTACTGGAATTGTACAATCCTGATACTTGTACAGTCTTTAGCCCTCGTGGCGAGTTGGGTTTTGCTCTTCATGAAATGTATGAGATTTCGGGCTTACCCGTGGGAGACATCCCGTATGAAGAGTATGTCCCTACCGGAGAAGAACTCCATCTGTTGAAGACTCGAGACCCTTTGATTTATAATACTTACTGGGAATTGCTCTGCCACTACCATATTTGCACCCACACATCTGGCACCCGTAGTTTGAAGCCAAAGAAGTGGCTGCAGTATCTTCTGTCCAATTTTTCTAAGGGTAGTCTTAACTTTACTCGCCTTCCTCAAGTTTCTGAAAAGGAAGTTGAGAGAAGAATCGCCACTTTCGGGACAGATGCTTATGTCGCTGAATCTGATGAGGACGTCTTCAAGGCTGGAACGTCCTTTGAAAGTTTTCACTATTAGGCTCTTCAGCCTTTGTCCGATCCTGCCTTTTTGGCAGGCTTTTTGATGGTATGGCTGAAGAAGTGTGTTATTCTTTCGCAGGAAAACATGCCCATTAGAGCCGTATACCCAGCCGTCCTACTAGCATTTTGTAGGCGGCTCAGTTTGTTGCCTGTGATGGTTTGCAGCATCTAAAGCGGACTGAGAAGATTATCTGACAAATTCTGCCAGGTGAAGAAGGAGCAAAGGAAGAAAGGAGATCCGGTCATTAAGACTCTCAATCCGCGTGTAGAACTCCCTTATACTTATTTGATGGCTTGGTTGGTTCTACATTGCCCTATTTTGATGAGTCATGCAGACTCGAAGATTAACTTAAGTACTCCCAAAGTGCAGCACTACGAGAGGTCACAATGGAGAGGGGGCTATATGGCCACGATCCGCAAGACCCTTCATCATTTCTCAACTTTTGAATTGTTCAGATGTTTTCCGTACTTTCCAAATGCTGGGTACCGGGAAGAATTCGCGGACACTGCTGGTGTCGATAAATTTACTACCCTCTCATCGGGATGTTTCTGGTGGTTGATAAACATCCGCCCAGGGCATCTCGTTTTTCGTTTGGGGAACCTTTGCTATATAGAACCTTACTACCCGAATCGCTTTGCCCGACAGTTTGGGTATGATCAGTTTTACGTTGGCAATCCCAATAGAGAATTAAGCTTTGTTGGGAATGTTCTTGAATGAGCTCGAGCTTGGTTTCACTTCGTCGCAGGTGGAACTCAAGCCAAATTTGATCTTCCACTTAAAACTCCGAGTATGAGCTTCTGCTTCTGTAAATGGTTTGCGGATGCTAACTCTGCTCCTCAGAATTTCAACGTACACCATACCAGCCTGCGGGAGATCAGATCCTGGTATGCCCAGAAAAAGAAGGCCGGCGGCACGAAAGTGGCATGGATGGAGGACTTCAGGGGGGACAGCACATCTAATGAATCGGAACAAAGGGAAGAGAACATTGATGCACCGGTTCAGGCTGCTGTTCGTGATGCTTCTCCTGGTCCGACGTCGAGGAAGACTTCTCCTCCATCGCAGTCTTCTCCCGAGAAATCTTTAAATAAGCGAAAGAGACTGAGGCGTCTTAGTAACTTGCCTACCATTCCGCGGAGGACTGATTCGCAGAGTACCATGTCTGGGACAGGAACTGCAACACCCACTCTGGTTTCTGAGTCCCTTGTTGAGGAACCCGAGGAAGAGGAAGATGACTCATCTTTAATTCTCCGTTCCCTAAAGAGGCATTGGAATCAAGGACCTGTTCTCTGCAGTGATCCTACTCCTGTTACTCAAGAGGATTCTATTCCTCCTATTGGCCAGGCCGACGTTAAAGTTAGTGCTCTTTCGGCTTTACAAGAGGACTCTGTGGTTCCTGTTGCTCAGGGCACTACAGATGATGAAGTGCAAATCATTGGGGAGACTCGCGCATCAGATCCCCCAAAAGCAGCACCTCCTCCTGAAGACCAAGGTGAATGGGGCGATGATGATGATGCCAGTAGTGATAGTTTTCGCTCTTCTACTCCTCCCTCAGACCATGGTAAATATGTCTTTTTGAGCGAGGATATTCGGACCGAAATATACGGGCCTGAAGTGTTTGGTCCTGAGGTGTACAGACTTGGGGAATCTAGTGTCCAACCTTCAGGTCTTCATCTTCTTTCTTCAGTAATTATGCTATTTTATCAAATGATACTATGATACTTAACTGTCAATTTTCTTCTTTTTTTTTTTTGCTAGCTCCAGTTTTGATTCCGAACTTAGAGGGCTCGAAGGTGGCTTCTCCAGACAATACCATCGCAGGAGCTAACACTGGTGGAGTGACCGAAGTTACTACGGCCGCAGTTGATACTTCAGAAGCAGTGATTCCCGAGGCTGCTATGTCTACGACCTTGGTCACGACTGCTCCTTCAACTGATGTTGTAGTCCAGAAGACTGTGATTGGTAGCTCTGCAGAAATCTCTAGGGGTGCCATTCCTCCTGTTACTAGCTTGGTTGTGGATCAACCTGCTCTTGCCTCAACCACCAATATCACTCCTTCTCATACAGAGATTGACATGCTTGAGAATGATTTGCTGAAGGATACTGTGGAGACTTTCCTTCAATTTCTGAATCGCTGTATCGATAAAATACTAAAGGGGGTTCCTTTTGCTTCAATCGCCAATGTTCTCAACATTTATCTAACTGGTATTATTAGCATTGGTGGAGAGGATAGAACTGCTCCTTTTAGGCTTATGATAACTCAGCTTCAAAAGCATGCTGAATCTCTGTCAAAAGCCAGAAGTGCTGATAAATCTGAGACAGTGGAAATTATCTTCCAGAAACTGAGAGAGGAACAGTTTAAGTTCCAGAAGGAGACTCGGGAGAGGGAAGATGTTTGCAAGGCCTCTTTAGAAAAGGGTCAATCAGACAGCGAATCTCTGGTTCATCAAGTGGAAGCCGCTGCTTCAATTGTCAAGAGCCATGATCAAGCCATTGCCAAAGCCCAAGCTTTCCTAGTCAAGATCACCAAGGAACGTGATGAGTCGAAGAATCTCGCCGATTTGTCACGTCGGAGGGACAATATATCCAGGGATCTCCAGGTGATGCAAGCTGAATTGGATTTGCTAGAGGCTGCTGCAGCGCAGAATGTTATTGCTAGTGACGAGGAACTGCGTCGCCAAGCTACTGTTCAAGCTTATGAGATCCTTCAGCAAGACATTGATGATGCGGAGGAGAAAATAAAGGCCCTTTTGAACCATTAAATTGTAAAACTCTTGTGTATACTGCTTTTGGTCCACCTTTTTTTTGTAATAGTTCCCTTGTCTTCCGAGGTGTGATTTCACAATCGTTCTTCAAAGATTTGTAACGACCTTGCCGTCTTTTGTCTGAAGTTTGCGAATCATCGTAAAATTCGGGTATCTGGATATCTGTTACGCGACTTTTTTAAGTCACTTGAATTTTAGAGATTCGCGGATTTACACCATCCATATCTGACCCGCGAACCGGGTTCCGGAATTCTGGTTCGCGATGCTTCGTCTGGAAGTTCGCGGAATAGACCGTAGATTTTTTAGAATTTGTAGAGACTTCCGTGAGCCATGGGATGCAGCCGTTTGGGTGTGGAATTCCAAGCGTTGCATGCCTCTATTAATGACGAGATCTCCGGGTCGTGATATCTAAGTGTCCCATGCAACAACAATAAATTCTGTTGAGATCTGAACTGAAGATCTTGACCGAAAATCTCAGTCTTATCTCTTCTAAACTGGAGGTCACAGTTAGCAGCTCGCCTATATAAGGCACATGCTCTCTTCAATGAAGGATCATTCAGCCTTGAGAAGATTTCTTCTTGACTCTCTCCTCTATCTCTCTTTTTGTAGTTGATCCACCAGCGCAGCTATGTTTTCTTCTTCTTCAACCGAAGTGATGGATAAGAGTTGGCATGTCACAAGACCTCCAGACTGCATCAATCTAGCGGAGTGTCCCACCGACAAGGTCCTTCTGATCGTAGTCATTTTCCTTAATTAAAGTATACCTCTTCTTCTGATTCATACCCTCATCTTCCTTCTTTTTCTTTCTTTTTAACAAGGATTTGTTTCGGCTGCAGGAGATAACCGTAGTCATTCTCCTTAACAATGGCCCAGACCCAATGAGCTCGTAATTACTTCCAATGCCTCAAGGGGCTTGGAAGGTCTCATGTATCTTTCATGAGAGAAAAGATTTCGGGTCTGGGGTATTGTTTTTCTTCTTTCCTAGTATCCCACAAGGTTGGGGTACTAATGACCAGGACCTTGAATTTGCGCAACCCGTCAGCTATATAGCTAGGGTTTGCATTCGGTATGCCCAGTTTTGAACTAATCAATTCACTGGCATCATCCCTGGAGGAACCAACCAGGAGGTCCCTGATTGTGGTCGGAAAGAAGAAACAAGATTATGCCTCTTAAGCCATCCTTGAAAAAGGAGGCTACAAGAGCAAATTGGAAGTGGAGGCCATGGAGCAAACTTTTGGATCTGAACCATGCCAAAAGAGGCGGTTACAGAAGTAAGTATGTCATTCCAGAAGAAGGGCCTGCAGAAGCAAACTTTTCGATCTAAACCATACCGAAAGAGACGGTTACAGAAGTAAGTTTCTCTTTTTTTTTATTTGTATTTACTCTTATTGGCTGTATAGCACTTAGAGAATTCTCTGTAATTTTGTTTTGATGATGAAAAAAGAATTTCTTTTCTTTCTATGTAACTGAGAGTATCTGAAAGATGATTCCGATGTTGATTACCAGAGGTAACTGTTAACTTGATAATTTCGAAATGAATCACAATTTTCTAAGTACCCAAAACTACTATGAATGAAAGGACTTCTTGTTGATAAACTTGATTCGCTAAATGTGTTATTGACTTGGCAAATCTTGGTGGATAGGGAAATCTGATTCACCAGAGATAATTTTTTAACTTGGTAAATTTCGATAGAAAGAAAATCTGATTCGCCACAGGTAATTTTTAACTTGGCAAATTTTAGAAAAAGGAAATCTGGTTCGCCAGAGGTAATTTTTTTTAACTTGGCAAATTTGGAATGAAGAAAAATCTGATTCGCCAGATGTAATTTTTAACTTGGCAAATTTGGAATGAAGAAAAATCTGATTCGCCAGAGGTAATTTTTTTTTAACTTGGCAAATTTGGAATGAAGAAAAATCTGATTCGCCATAGGTAATTTTTAACTTGGCAAAAAAATTTTTGGAAGAAGGAAATCTGGTTCGCCAGAGGTAATTTTTAACTTGGCAAATTTTGAAAAAAGGAAATCTAGTTTGCCAGAGGTAATTTTTTAACTTGGCAAATTTGGAAAAAAGAAAAATCTGGTTCGCGAACTAAAGGCTTTTTAGTCCGGAACCAAGAACTTTCATTGACGAAGTTCTGATTACAGAGAAACTATTTGCTCATGAATAGTATAGAACTGCCAGGCCGTATTATAACCGGTGTTCTGCAATTTTGCTAAGGATAATACTTCTTCAAAAACTTGCTGTTGATTGGCATTAGGACTTTGTCACCATTAGGTTTTGTCAACCGATACGCCCCGTTGGAATAGACCGTATCAATGACGAAGGGTCCCTCCCACTCTGGCTGGAACTTTCCCCTAAGCTTCTGGCTTGTTATGATTGGTCTTCTAACTGAAAGGACCAGATCACCTTTCTTAAAAGTTCTTCGTTTAGCCTTTTTATTAAAGGTTCTGGAGATCCGCGTCTGGTATAGCTTGATACTCTGTTGAGCTTCTAAGCGTTTGTCATCCAAAACTTCTAACTCTTGGAGTCTTTGCTGATACTTTTCTTCTTCTGTCATCCTTGTTGTTAACGCGACTCGTAATGAAGGGATTTGGATCTCCAAAGGCAAGACCGCTTCTGATCTATATACCAAGGAGAACGGCGTGGCATTGGTGGGAGTTCGGACTGTGGTTCGGTATGCCCACAGGCACTCTCCGAGCTTTTCATCCCTATCCCGTTGATTGGATGATACAAACTTCTTAAGAAGTTTTATAATGGTCTTATTGAAGGCTTCTGCTAGACCATTGGCTGCAGGGTAGTATGGCGATGAAGCCACATCCTCAATCCTGTATTTGTTGCAGAATCTGGAATACACTTGGCTTACAAACTGAGGTATGTTGTCATGAATTATTCTTCTAGGCACCCCAAAGCGATAAAGCACATGGTGCTTGATGAACTTGATAACATCTGACGATTTTACTTCGGTCAGGGAGATGGCCTCAGTCCACTTTGAAAAGTAATCAGTTATGGCCAAAATGAACCGGTGTCCTCTCGTTGATGGCGGAGAAATTGGCCCTATGATGTCCATACCCCAGTGCTCAAACGGCCATGATGTAGCCGTCGGGTGGAGATATTCTGGAGCTTGATGTATAAAGTTTGCATGCATTTGGCAGGCCCTACACTTCTTGGCCTAGTTAACTGCTTCTATCATCATCTTAGGCCAATAATAACCCATCCTTCGGATTCTATTTCAGAGTTTCGGTCCTGGTTTATGTGCTCCGCAGATACCAGCATGAGCTTCTTCGAGCACCTTTTGAGCTTCGCAGTTGGAAAGACAGCGAAGTAAAACTCCGTCGTAGGATTTTCTGTACAATGTCTGGAGTTTCGCGTTGTAGTAAAACTGGATGGCCCTTCTCTGAATGGCTTTGACTTCTTTTGAACTTTCGGGTAATATCCCGTAAAGGACACAGTCTATATAAGGAAAACGCCAATCCCTTAGCTCTAGGCTAGATGCGCAAGCGTCAGCTTCGTTTTCTTGTGGCTTTTTCGCTTCTTCTTTGAGCTCATCATTTGAACAGAACAACTCCTTGCTGCTTACCATAATTTGCCTTTTAGCATGCTTGGGCAATGCTAATGTAGCAGCCAAGGAAGCTAGCGAATCCGCAAAACTATTGAGGTGGCGCTTTATGTGGCTGATGTAGAAACCAGTGAAACCATTAGCGACCTTGATTACCGAATGATAATACGGCAAGAGGTCTTCATGTTTGACTTCGTACTCCCCTTTTATTTGATTTACAACGAGTTGAGAATCCCCATATGCCTCCAAATATTTGACCCCCAGTTGTTTGGCTATTTTTAAGCCGATTAGGAGGGCGTTGTATTCCGCGACGTTGTTGGAGCACGAGCTTGTCAATGAGTAAGCTTGAGGAATGATATGGTTGCGAGGAGAGATGAGAACAACTCCCACCCCCGCTGTCGTCTTTCCTTTGGATCCCATTCGGGAGGCACCATTAAAGAAAAGTTGCCATACACCTTTCGAAACCGTATTTGATTCGGAAGACCTTCTCGAACCATTCTTTTTTGGAATTAAATCCCGTTTCTCCAACTCTCCTGGGATTTGTTCATATAACCTCGAGAATGCCGGGACTGGATGTTCGGCCAAAAAGTCAGCCACCGCCTGTCCTTTGATAGACTTCTGTGGGACAAAGTGCATATCATATTGTGATAGCAAAATAGCCCAATTGGATAGTCTTGAATTTAATGACCCGGATTTAGTCATTAATATTCTCAGAGGGTTAACTCTCGATACAACGTGGATAGTTTGTCCAACTAAGTAGTGTCGCATTTTCTGTATTGTGAATACCAGCGCCAGACATTCTTTTTCCACGGGATTATACCGGTGTTCCGCCCCGATCATCATTCTGCTGAGGTAGTAAATGGCTTGCTCGTGGCCTGACTCATTCTTCTGTGCTAGCAAAGCGCCCAATGAATGGTCCATAGCTCTTACATATAACTGGAAAGGCCTTTCCGAAACTGGGGACACGAGCACTGGTGGCTTCGTGAGATATTGTTTGATCTCTTCAAAAGCCTTTTGGCATGCGTCATCCCAGATAAATGACACTCCTTTTCTCATCAACCTGGTGAAAGGTTGACATTTACCAGATAAATTTGATATAAATCTATGAATGTACGCCAGCCTGCCTTGTAACCCTCTTAACTCTTTGAGGTTACGGGGAGGTGGCATGTCTTGGATAGCTTTGACTTTATCTGGATCAAGATGTATTCCTTTCGAAGTTACGACAAAGCCGAGGAACTTCCCACTAGAGACCCCCAGGAAAGACTTAGCTGGATTCATCTTGCGCTGGTGCTTCCTCATGAGGTCAAACACTGTCTTCAAATCTTTCAAGTGATCTTCTTTATTTCTGCTCTTAATTGCTAGGTCATCTACGTAGCACTCCACTGTTTTCCGGAGGTGCTCCTGGAAAATTGCATGCATGGCGCGTTGATACGTAGCACCTGCGCTCTTTAGGCCAAAAGGCATGACTGTATAGCAGTATACTCCGAGTGGTGTCCTGAAGGACGTATGCTTCTCATCATCGGGATACATCTTTATTTGATTATATCCCGAGAACCCATCCATGAATGTCATGCGCATAAGTATTATCTATCATAATATCAGTGATGGGTAATGGGAATTCGTCTTTGGGGCAAGCCTCGTTCAAATCCCTAAAGTCTATGCAGACTCAGATTTTTCCATTTTTCTTGGTCACGGGACTATATTTGCGACCCAATCAGGGTGCTGTTCCTCGCGAATAAAGCCTGACGCGATCAACTTTTTGATTTCAGGTTCTATAGCTTCCATGATTTCTGGGCGGAATCTTCGTTGTTAGTGCTTTACTGGCTTAGTTTCTGGTCGGATCTTCTATTTGTGAACCGCCACGCTTGGATCCAACCCTGACATCTCATAACTCCAAGCGAAAATATCAATGTATTCGTAGACGAGGGATATCAATTCTTTCCTTTCTTCCGAGGATAGGTCTTCACTTATAAATATGGGTTTAGGATTCTTTTCATCTCCCATATTGATTTGGATCACTTTATCTTTAGTTGGGGGTTCTCGCTATTCAAACTGAATCTCCCACTGCATATTAAGATGCTTGCTCCAAGGGTCGTCTCTTACTGGCGAGGTTTCTTCCAAATCTTCGTCTTCTTGGATCGCGGAAGCCATGTTCGCGGATACCTCGTGGAAGATCATACTTGTGCTGACATCTGAATCCCAGCATGATGATTCTGATGAATGATCTTACTGTCTTTCCTTAGCTTTGTCGCTTGAGGAGGCCTCGGAAGTTGTGACGCATCCCAACCCCCTGCCGGTTTTCTGGTAATAGTCTGGCGTCTTCCCTTCGGGGACAAAACGTTGAAGGATTGTCTTCTTTCCTTTTTCGAAATTCAACCCCCTGCCTTCGGCCAGATTGTATCCCATTTTCTTCATTATTTCACGGAAATTTTCATCATAATGGAAGAACTCGGATATTCCCTGTTCTTCCTTAGAATCTGAGCATTTTTTTTTGTTCTTGTGACTTACTCTTCCAAATACTATAGTCTTTTGGGTTCCGCTTTTGGAAGGGACTTCAAAAATAGCTTGGTCAGCACTTTCAACATCATCACTTAATTCATATAAGGATGATCGGATTGGTGCTTGGAAGGAAGTCAGAGAATATATCTCATTTACACAGTCGCTAAATGCATCCATGCTAGTGCTTGAGGGCTCAGAATCAACACCAGAAGAATAAGTAATTTCCAAATTTTCATTTATCATCCATTCACTATCAGAGTGAACGGCATTATTTACATCAAGGCCTTCGAGGCTTATCACAATGGGCTCACCATCCCAGATTACATCCTCGGATTTCGAATTTTCAGATCATGATTCTGTATCAGCCTCTTCGCTACTATCAGAGTCATCTTAAACAGACCGATATGCGACGCCAAACGCATCTTGATACAGCAACGCGTCAGTAAAGTAGTTTTCCACTCCTTTGAAGGGTTGTTTTTTCGCAATGAGCGTCTTCACGTTCGCGTCCTCGTCGACATACTTCATGCATTGGTGTAACGTGGAGGGCACAATTAAGTTGCTATGGATCCAGGGTCTCCCCAATAGCAGATTGTATGATGTGTCCGCATCTATCACGTAACACGTGACTTCCGTTTTCACGTCGCCGATTTGACACTTGAGCTTTATTTTACCCAGGGGTCTACTACCGTTAGCATTGAACCCGAAGATAGTAGTGTTGGTTGCGGCTAACCTGTTCATCGGCACTCCGAGATATCGTAACATCCTTTGTGGCATGATGCTCAAAGTCGAGCCTGGATCAACTTGAATACGATCAATCTCCGTAGATCCTATGTATCTTTTGTAATACAAAGGGCGATGATGCTTATTACTTCTGACTTGCATATCTTCCAGAGAGAAGGTGATGCAAGGGATGTTTTTACCAGAGATCTGGTGACATGTCGCGCAAAGAGACTCTCCTTCGATCATCTCTGGTATTTGCACCAAGAACACTTCCGAATCTTACAGAGCCTCTCTTAAAGCTTCCCTAGTAGATTTGGAGAGCTTCAGGAGCTCGTACAAGGTTATCCTTGCAGGGATATTGGCCAACTGTTTTAGGATGTCGAACTGGAATGACTTTCGCGAGTCTTCCGCAAGTTCTTTTCCCTTCTTCCTTAGAGCTTTATCAAACTTCAGCTTCTTTTGCTTGACTTTCTCTGGAGATAGTTGAGAACCTATTGTTTGGCCATAATTCTTTAAGTAATATTTTTCCGAACAGGTCCCCGTGGAGGGAGGGTCTGCATCGGCGACCAAGGAATTGCCGATTTCTTTTTCCGAATCGGTCAGAGCAGAAACGATCTCATCGTCTTCGGGAATTACGGAAACAACGTTGGAGGTGAAGACCCTCTCTGTTCGCTTCTTCCCAGATGAACTAGAACTCCATTGTTTATCATTTACGAGATCAGGATGTACCCAAAGTATCTCTCCCTTATAAGTTTCAAAGGGGAATAGTCTTTTCTTTTGCTGTTGGTGTGGATCAAAATTTACGACTTGCATCGTGCCTTTATGGATGGGCTGCACTCCATCTTGAACTGTTGACTCTATCCAGTGGGGCGCTTTACCGAACTTGACGGTCACCATGTTCGCAGTCACCTTCTTTTGGTGCTCTTGAAGCTTGATGACATTAGTGTCCACTAAGACTTGAATTTTGTCTTTAAGGATGTAGCAGTTTTGGGTGGGGTGGTTAATGCTCATATGGTAGACACAGTAGTTAGGATCATTAACTTTCCCAACTTCCTCTGGACGTTTAGACTCTGGCAATTTCAGCATCTTCTTACTCATGAGGAGATTGAAGATAGTCTTCGTGTGCTCATCCTTAAAGGAGTATTGCTTTTGTAGCATTCACGTCTGAGGATGAAGTTTCGGGGGAGTCTTCGTAGGTTGTGGCGCATCAGTGACCGTTGTTTCCTTTCTCTTATACCCTCGGGGTCGGGACTTATAGCTGTTATCACCACCTTGCTTCGATTTCTCCTCGCCTCCTTCTTCAAATATTTGCGCAATTTCTTCAGCTTGTAGGAAGAGATCCTTCCAAGTTGAGGACTTCACCGCCCCCATCCTGGCTAGAACCTTGGTTGATAAATTATATCGACAGGTTTCTATCAGGGTCTTTTCTGGCATCCCATGCGGACATCTGAGAGAATCGTTCCGGAACCTTTTGATGAAGTCCCGGGCTGACTCTCCTTTCTTTTGTTTAGCGGCTAGAAGCGCCGGCATTGATACCTCCATATCATCTTCATAGAATCTAGTGAGAAAGGCTTTCTCCATATCGCTCCAGGAATTGATGGTTCCCGGTTCTAATCTCCGGAACCATTCAAAAGCTAGCCCGGTTAAGGTACTAACAAATATTCTTGTAATAATAGGGTCATTTCCGGATAAATGCCCTATCTGCGACTTAAAATAGTAGAGGTGTTGGTTTGGCGATCCTCTACCATCAAAAGATTTGAGCTTCAACGGTTTGTAGCTTTCTGGGAACGGCACCGTTTCCCACTCCATGGGATATGGCCTTACTACACCCAGTTCTTGTAGGTCGCTTTTATGCATGAGGGCGTTCAGTTGGTTCTGGAAGCTCTCCATCCAGATAGTATTTGCGTTTCCCTCCTGGTGCATGGAGCGGTTGTCATCATCTTTATGATGTTCTTCTTCTCGATTGTTATGAGGACCATGACCTTCTTCTTCGGTCTTCTTTCCTGCATTCTTCAGTTTAGTTTTTTCTAACTCTATCAGAACGTGTAGCATATCTTTAAGCTCGCTGATGGCGTTCTGATATTGCTGGATATGCCTATCTTGCTCCTCCATTCTCCGCATGAACTCTTCTGGGATATTGTTCTGCGTCATATATGCAGAGGCGGAATCTTCTAAGAATGAATCATACGTCTGTGATTCAGCCATAACAGACTTGGCTATATCTTCTTCATCAGATGAGATCCCCGCCATCTGTTTATAATTCATAGGGATCGCCACTCAACTTTTGAGTCGAGTGTGCCGAAAAACTCCTCGCTCTTTGTTGGATGGGTCTTTCGAACTCGAAGAGAGCTCTGGGTCAAAAGCTTCTTCTTCGGAGACTTTCTTCGCCTTCTTTTTCTTCTTCTTTTCTCCAACGCTTATCATGTTGGAGGTCATCGCGGGGTATTCCGGCTCAGAAAACTCGAGCCCGCGTCGTCTCCTTTTTGCCAATTGGGATGACGATGCTGATGGAGACGATAATCGCCAAAACACCGAGGATCGGGCATGAGTTGAACAATGACAGTGAGACAGTATTGTGTTGATCAGTCGTTCACAGTGGCATTGAGATACATAGGATTCTTCTCTTCTTCTGTTTAGAAGTTCCCTAAGATCTCTTGCACTGGAGTCCCTTGTGATGGGCTCATTTGTGAGAGATAACTTCAGGGACGGTAGAGTTTCAGCCTCGCGGATAGGCATGCACCTTCCGCGAATTTGAGCTTCGCGAGCTTCTTCATATTTTCCCCTTGGGATGCGAATGTATGCTCCGCGTCGACTATGGACAACTCTGACGGGTTCATTCCGCTTCCTGTAGGAAACGTGAGTGAATCCCTCTGCATCTTGACCAACCTTGCCCTTAGGCTTCCATATTTGGATGGTAGGTTTCTGCCGTGATGAGCTGGCCATTCCCTTTTGTTGCGTGTTTCTGTGAAGGGCACGAGCTTTGCTTCTCCTCAGATTTCTTTTCGTTGTACGAGTGGGAGGAGCCTCCTTCTCTGCATGACAGCTTTGCAGAGCGGGTGATGGTCGCTTCCCCTTGTTGAAGTGGGGACTTTGGTCCACTTTGCTTGAGAGATCAATAGTCTTTGTGGGAACTGGCAGAGAGCCCATTGTTAAGGAAGGGGATTTCAGACTATCTTGGTCCGTTGATTCCCTTAACTGGGCTATTTCCATCTCCTTGGAAATTAACCCCTTGGAGGTTTTATGGTATCCCCTTAGGGAAGTAGGGCTCTTGGAGCCTGAAGAAAGAAATTCTTCATATCTTTCTTGGTCGACGGAAATGGTGAGCGAGTCGACCATACTGCCAACTGGAATGTTGTCGGATTGAGCCACCACCAAGTCACCGGAGGTGATGGTAGTCCCCAGCGGAGTCGCCAATTTTCTGTTCGCCATGAAGCTTGCACGCTCTTTATATCGAAGTCTTTTCAATAAAAGGGTTACAATCGGACGGTTTCCCATTTATACAAGATGAGGAAGATAGCTTTTTCTCTTTGTTTAAGGCTGGGTTTCTAGGTAGCTATGGAGGACGATCCTGCTCTCCGTTGACACTCCGTACAATCTCTCTCAGTTAGCTAAAGGAAAGAAAAAAAGAAAGGCTCTTTACTCTTGATTACAAGGGGTAACTTCTAGGAGAAGATGTCCGTCTCTGTCTCTCCGTCTGTCTGTCTGTGTCTCTTTCGCTCCCCGCCTTTTATAGGGGGCTTGGAGTAACGTCCCGCCATATTTGCTCAACCGTTAGCTCTCACTACTCGAGAAGTGCCGCCATATTCGTTAGGCAGTTGCTCCCACGACCGAAGTGACGCCGCTGCATTCGTTTGGCAGTTAGCCCCACAATCCGAGGTGGCAACTCTGCTATTCGGGTCGGGTGACGTTGTATTAAACCCCTACCCGAAACCTATGGGTAGTGTCGCGAATCTCAACTTTAGATTCGCGAACCTGTTCTGTTGTCTGGGTCGCGAACCTCAATCTTCAGGTTCGCGGATCTCAGTTTCTTAGACTCACGGATCTCAGTTTCTTAGATTCGCGGATCCGATGAGTTGCGGGCTTCTGTCTCTGAATTCGTGGATCTGCTTTTCTTTTCCAGAATTTTTCGCCGACAATGGTAGACTCTCACGAGCCAATTCTGAAGGAAATTGGCTTATTCAAGGCCATTAGAAATGTTCAGTTTGGATTACCTTAGAGCTCCTATCATCTCTTCAGCCTCCTGAAAATGTAAAATCCTGAGACCGGCACCTTTTTCACACAAATAGGTGAACTTGGGCTCGCACTTCATGAGATGTATGAGGTCTCGAGTTTATCGATGGGCGAAGTTCCCTATGAGGAATACATCCCCACCACTGAAGAGCTGAATATGCTGAAGGCAAAGGATGAGCGCATCTATAAAACTTATTGGGAGATGATGTGTCACTACCGCATCTGTGCAGACATGACAGTTGTGCGTAACCAAGATATTGACCACAAGAAATTGGCTGATTATCTTTTTGCTAATTTAAACTCAAAGGAGGGTTCGTCAAGTATCAGTGACCACAAGCTTATCGACATCAAAGAGATTGATCATCGTATAGCCAAGACAAGTGCTGTATTCTATACAACTGAATCAAATGAAGGTGGTTTCAGTCCCGGCACCGTCTTCAAGAGCTTCCACTATCATACTCAATTCCCAGTGTCCAACAAAGGCCTAATCGCTAGGTTTATGATACTGTGGTTAAAGAGATGTATCATTCCGTCACTGCCAAAAGATGCTATTGCAATGAACGTGGTCTATCCAGCGGTTCTACTGGCATACGGACGACCATTCGAACTCCTCCCTGCCATGGTTAGAAACCTTCAGAGTGGGCTACGAGCGCTCTGTAATGGTTTCATCCCCACCGACAAGGGCAAGGGGAAGGCCAAAGGCAAGTCGAAAGAAACTGCCACGGTGAAGATGCCGAACCACCCTAGGGTAGAGAGGCCCTATACCTATTTAATGGCGTGGCATGTCATGCACTGCCCCTCTTTAAGGAGTGAGGCAGAATACTCCCCGGCTGACAAGCCATTCCTTGTGGAGCTGTACGAACGCTTCTCTTGGAAGAACCATTACATGTCAATAATCCGGAAGACGCTCCGTCATCATCAGAGCTACGAGATCTTCCGATGTTTTCCCGATTTTTCCGGTGGGGAATACGGGTCAAAATTCCAGGATGCTCGTGGCCCGGATAATTTTTCAAGCTTATCTTCAGGAGTCTTCTGGTGGCTATTATCTATCCGTCCAAGGCACCTGGTGTATAGGCAAGACACAATGTGTTATATTGAGCCAGACACCCCGAGCCGTTTTGCTCGCCAGTTTGGGTAAACACAACTTTACGTGGGTAACCTGAACAAGAAATTGGCATATGAAGGGAGTTTATATGGGAGTGCCCGAGGCTGGTTCCACTTTGTAGCTGGTGGAACCGAAGCTGAATTTATGCTGCCCCAGAAGTTGCCAGAGCTGAGTATGGTGTTAAGCTTCTGCACATAGTACAACATCGCCAACGCTGATGTATCTAATTTCTCTATCAACCACAGCTGCTGTAAGGAGACAGAGGCCTTCTACTCTCGCCGCAAAGGGGCCAAGAGAGTGAGGGTGAAAGGAATGGATGAGTTCCTCGAAGCGGCGGCCGACCCATCAGATTCAGGCGACTCTAATGGTGATGATGACGGCGATGGCGATGATGCTGATATCGGCGATGCTCCTCAGCCCGTCGTCATTCATTCCCAGAGCCCGACCATTAAGCGTCGTGGACCCGCTAGAGATGGGCCAGCCCGCAAGAAGAAGAAGCTGGCCGGGGAGACTCTAGTAATCCCCGAAGAAGCAGCGGTCCAGTTTGCTACGGACTTGCTTGCTTCAACTCTGCCAACAACACCGGTAGAGGAAGACAGGGCTGCTGAAGTTTCAAGTGCTGCCGAGGCCCCGATCCCGCCGGCCACCGAATCTGCTGATCATGCCACGACGCAATCTCTGGGTAGCGAAACGGGCGTGCTCCTGGAGACAGCCGCAGCTCCTCCTTGAAGTCCAACCACAGGACTTGTATCTACTGGTATGGTTCTGCACTTTTAATTTTATATTCTAACTTCTTTTTCCTTGTACGTGACACTTCCTGTTTGCCTTTTTGAGATTCAGGTAGTGAGCTTCACTCGCCCATGCATTCAACTACCAAGGTGGATTTCGAGAAGCTTGTGGATTATTCTGGCATTACAGGCTCAGTGGGTGAATTGGGTAGTTCTGCAAATGAATTTGATGCAGACTACTTCACACTGGCCCCGTGTTCTGTTCCTTCATCAACTCCTCCAATCGACGAATTAGGGAGTGACAGGACAGACATTGTCACTGCCTCGCCAAGAGTGGCTTCCCCCTCTCCGAGCCTACCGTCACCGACACCGGCCGTCTGTTCCGAAGATACGTTCTCGGTCGTCATTGACATGCCCTCTACTCCTCAACCAGCGATATTAACGCCATCGACAATTGTGGCTGTTGAGACACTGGTGGCCCCTCCTGCTCCAACTCGCCTACCAGCAGGGGATGTAAAGTTTTCGTTTGAGGCTACTTCTGCTACAGGAGGAGTTTCAGACGGAGATACACCATCATCCACCCCTGTTGGCAGGGCTGCTCGTCTTCCTAGTACCGACGATACTTCACCTCGGGTTCCCAGTTCTGCCAAGTCTTTATTGGTTTTACTAGCCCCGCATATTATGAGTTTGGTACAAGGGCGAGCTTCTTTTTCCTTGACTCATACAGAAACCACTCCTCCCCTGGTGACATCTTCCTTGGTACTGCCTGCTCTCAATTTAGACATTACTGATCCACTTGAATAATTCTTCAACCACAGTGTTAACGATTTTATACGGTTGCTAAGAAGATGCATCGGAATGATCATGGATGGGAAGGACTTCCTTGAGCTTGGACGCCCAATATTGTCCAGTTATTTGGATAATATTGAAAGGATTGGAGGCAGTGAGCGAGCAGCTCCTTATCAAGCCCACCTAAAAGTTTTAGAAGAGCAGGTGCAAACGATAAACACAATTCGCCAAGCGGATATGGAAGAGATCATCGAGATTGAACTGGCGCGGCTACGAGTAGAGTTGATAGCTCGTCAGGAGGAGCTGAGGCACCAAGAGGAAGACTGGTCTTGGGAGTTGGAAGAACTACGAGCCAACTAGGAGTCAGTTCTCAGGGGACTGGAGATGGTGGATTTCAAAATAGAGGGGAGCCAAGCAGCCATTCTCAGAGCCAAAGAGACCATCGCCAAGGCTTAGGTTATCTTAGAAGCCAGTGAGTCTCGGCTAGGAGAATCCGTGAAGAAGTGGGAAGAGCTGATCCTTCAATAAGGACAGCTTGAGCAAGAACGCATGATGAGGAGCCATTCTATCGAAGAATCTCGTCAGCGGTTGGCCCAGCAACTTACAATAAATGACGATGATTTACGCAGGCAGGCTCAACATTCTGTGGAAGAAACCCGTCGTCGAGTTATCGATGAGATGACAAATAAGTTGAAACTTTTGGGAGAGCCTTAACTCTCCTGTTTTCTTATACATATTTATTTATTCTTTTGTAATAAAGAACTCAAACAATTCTTTGAATTCTTTTGTTTTTGTAACTTTATTCTTTCAATTCATGAATAAAGATAATTCTTTTGATTCTTTTATCTGTTGGCTACAAATAGTTCATAGTTTCGGTAAAACAATCCAAGGTTGATCTGCGTAACTTAGATTGCTGATACCAACTGGGTCTCAATTATTAACCATGGTAAAACTCTTTAATAGAGCAAACCGATAGTTTGGTGAAAGCGTTTAATCGCCTACACCAGAATGATCAGATTAGGATCATTATCTTAGACAGAGGCGCCTAATTGCACATACTTTAGTTTGGTAAAGAAGTTCAAGTGCTCATATGCGTAACTTGAACAAGTGGATGGTTATACTTATAGGGATATGAATCAGATGTGACGGTAAATAATAACTTTTTTTATGCATAATACTTTTTCAAAAATTTACCGTTAATCAGCATCATCATTCTGTCGCCATTCTGATTTATTAAGCGATAAGCTCCACTAGAGTATACCGTCTCTACGATGAACGGTCATTCCTACTTGGGTTCAAATTTACCCTTAGTTTTGTGGGTCAGAATCATTGGCCTCTTAATAGTCAGAACCAAGTCTCCCTGCTTAAAGGTTCTTTTTTGAACGTTCTTTTTGAACGCTTGCGAGACCCGGGCTTGATACAACTCAATCTGTTGTTAAGTCCGGAGACGCTTTTCATCGAGCGTTTCTAGTTCTCGTAATCTTTGTTGATGACATTCTTCTGTCGTCATCTTTGTGGCTAATGCTACTCTTAATGATGGTATCTGGACCTCCAGAGGCAAGACGGTCTCGCTTCCATATACCAAGGAGAAAAAGGTAGCTTTTATTGGGGTGCGGACGGTGGTGCGATAAGCCCACAAATACTCTCCTACCTTTTCATCCCAGTCCCGTTTGTTGGAAGAGATGAACTTTCGAAGGAGTTTAATAATGGTCTTATTAAAGGCTTCGGCCAATCCACTCGCCGCGGGGTTATATGGTGTTGAAGCGACATCTTTGATTCTGAACTTTAAACAGAATCGTGAAAATCCCTGACTAATGAACTGCGGTCCGTTATCATGAATGATTCTTTGAGGAACACCAAAACGGTAAATGACATGATGTTTAATGAATTTAATAGCATCTGTTGTCTTTACCTCCCTCATGGGTACGCCTTTAGCCCATTTTGAAAATAATCGGTTATCGCAAGTATGAACCGATGTCCTCTTGATGACGGAAAAATTATTGGCCCCAAGATATCCATTCCCCATGCTTCAAATGGCCAGCTTGCACCAATATTGTGCAAGTATTCTCGGGGTTGATGAATAAAATTGGTATGTACCTGACATACATGACACCGTTTAGCATATGCCATTGCATCGGTAATCATCTTCGGCCAGTGGTATTCTAGCCTTCTTATGTGGTCCCCGAGTTTTGGCTGATGAGCTCCACACACTCCATCATGCGTTTCTCTCAGCACTTCATCGGTTTCTGCTCTTGATATGCAGCGTAGTAGCAGACCGTCATTTGACTTTCTATATAAAGTCTGAAGCGTCGTATCATAATAAAATCTTTGGGCCTTCCTCTTTGTTGAGGCGGCTTCTTTTGGATCCTCTGGCAGCGTACTCCACGAACAGAAATCGCCAATCACGGGGTTCCAGAGTTAAGCTCGTTTGGTATACTTCCTTGATTTGGAATACCATATCCGGATGGAGAAGTTCTCTACTTTCAATTGTGATACTTTTAGTTGCGCCTGGCAGGATTGCCAAAGTTGCGGCCAGTGCGGCAAGAGCGTCCGCGTAGATATTCTCGTTTCGAGGTATATGATAAATATAAAACTTTTCGAAGTATCCTGCCAACTCAATGGCTAGTTGATGATAGGGGATAAGGGCTTCATGTCTGACCTCGTACTCACCTGTCATCTGATTGACGATGAGTTTAGAGTCTAAATATGCCTCTAGATAATTCACCCCTAGTTGGAGAGCCATTTTTAAACTAATAATGAGCGCATTATGTTCCGCTATATTATTTGTGCACGGTTCTGTTAACGAGTAACCGTTATGCAGTATGTGTTTATGTGGAAAAATTAGTACCACCCCCACTCCGGCAGCAGATCGTCTTGCAGCACCATCAAAGAATATCTGTCATGGTTGTTCTTTGCTAATTGCATTGATTTCTGACGTCTGTTTGGAGATATTTGCTGATGATTTAGAGTTGAACTAAATTAGATGGTCTGCTAGAAAATCAGCGATCACTTGTCCCTTCATGGCCTTTTGAGAAACAAAGTGGGTGTTATATGGCAATAGTAGTAATGCCCATTTTGCTAATCGGCAGTTTAAAAATCCTGATTTTGTCATCAGGATTTTCAAGGGATTGACCCGTGATATGACATAAATTGTTTGCGCTGAAAGATAGTGTCGCATTTTCTGGATGGCGAACACTAGGGTTAAACATTCTTTTTCAATCGGAGTATACCGATGCTCGGCTCCGATCTTTGTTCGACTTAAGTAATAAAGGGCATGCTCATGACTGTGCTCATTATATTGAGCGAGCAACGCTCCTAACGCATTATCCATAGCCCTTACATATATAAGAATGGTCGTCCAGGGACAGGTGCCATGAGGATGGGAGGTTTCGTAAGGTATTTTTTAAGGTTATCAAACGTCTATTGACATGCATCGTCCCATACGAAGGAAACCCCCTTTTCATGAGTCTAGAGAATGTCTGGTATCGTCCTGATAAATTGGAGATAAAGCGCCGGATATAATCTAGTTTTCCTTGTAATCCCCTCAACTCTTTAAGGTTGCGGGGATGTGGCATCTCCTTGATCGCTTTTACCTTTTCGGGATCAAGGAAAATTTCTTCCGAAGTAACTATAAATCCAAGGAATTTTCCAACTGGACACCCCCATGAAGGACTTGGCGGGATTCATCCTCAAGTGATATCTTCGCATAATATTGAAGACTGTTCTTAAATCCTGAAGATGGTCATCTTTGTTTTTACTTTTTGACTGTCAAATCATCCACATAACACTCCACCGTTTTGCGCAGATATTCTTTAAATATAATACTTATCGTGCGTTGATAGGTGGCACTGGCATTCTTCAATCCAAAGGGCATTACTGTATAACAGTACACCCCCAACGGCGTTCTGAAAGCAGTGTGCTTATTATCGTCTGAGTGCATTTTAATCTGATTGTAACCTGAGAAACCGTCCATAAAGGACATCCTCTTGTAACCGCATGTGATGTCACTCATTACATCGGTAATCGGGAGTGGGAACTCATCCTTATGGCATGCAGCATTTAGATCGTGAAAATCGATGCATATTCGGATCTTGCCGTTCTTCTTACGAACTGGCACTATATTGGCCACCCAATCAGGATGTTGCTCTTCACGAATAAATCCTGATTTTATAAGCTTATTAATTTCAGCAACTATTGTCTCCATTAATTCTGGTCGAAAATGCCTTTGCTATTGTTTAACTGGCTTGGCGTCTTCTTTAATATTTAATCAGTGTGTGGCAATTTGAGGATCAAGCTCGGGTATATCTTCATAGCTCCATGCGAACACGTCTATATATTCCTTGATAAGGGATATAAGTCCTTCCTTTTCTAAAGGAGTTAATGTGTCGCTTATGAAAATGGGCTTCGGATTATCTTCCGTACCCATGTTAACTTGTACTAACTTATCTTCTATAGGCGGGTCACGCTGTTCAAAACGGACATCCCAGAGCGTATCCATGTGTTTAGCCCAGGAATCATCTTGAGTATCAATTGGTTCCTCGTCGCTTTCTGGTGCGGCTGAAACCATATTCGCTGTTAAATATTGAAATCAAGTGCCAGTACTTAGATCCGAATCATGATCAAACGGATGTAAATTCTCATTGGCCGAAGAGCTCTCTTCGTATTTGTATGGCGATGAGGGAGGAGTAAATACATAATCTAACCCCTTTTGAGTTTTCTGATAATTCCCTCTTGGTCTAAACGAGGGTATGAGATTTTGCCGCCCTTTCCCAAAGTTTAATCCTGATTTTTGAGTAAAATTATAACCCATCTTTTCCATCATTCGCCGGGATTTCTGCTCGTATAAGTGAAATTATGGCGATATTTGTTCATCACTTTCACTACTTATCTTTAGTTAGGTGACGCGATCACTTTGGCGAAGACAATTGGTTTTTGAGATACCTGTCGTGGAGACACTTCAAAGAAGTGATCTCGTCCTTTCGTTATTTTAGACTGAGAGATGAGGGATGACCTGATTGGCAAATGATATGCCGCTAGAACTTCAAGTTCGGACAGGTCATCGACCTCGGTGGAAGTACAAGAAGGCTCAGACTCTGTAGCAACAGCAGGCTCGTAGACTAATTCTATATTTTTATTAATAATTCACTCATCCTCTACTACATCAGTTACATTATTATCAAGATTCACATTAAAATTTATGTGAGGGTTTATCTCATAGTCACCCCCATCATCCTTTTTCGGAGATTCGTGTTCAGTATCTGCCTCATTTCCGCTATCGTCAGGTTCTTGAGGCTGTTTGCGGTTGTTATTGGGGACTTCATGGGCCGGCTTGTAGAGCATAGTATCAGTGAAGTAATTTTCTAGCCCCTTAAATGGTTGCCTATCTGCAACTAGCATCCGGACTTCTCTTTATTCATCGCAGTACTTCATACATTGATGGAGAGTCGATGAGACTATCATATAGGCATGGATCCATGGTCGTCCCAATAGGATGTTATAAGATGTATCTGCGTCTATAACATAGCACGTGACTTCTGTCCTCAAATCTCCGATTTGACATCGAAGTCGGTTCTTCCCGAGGGGACAGCTATTATTAGTGTTGAACCCATATATCGTAGTATTTGTAGGTGTCAAACGATAGGGGCGAAATTCCCAATAGCTGCATCAATATTCTGAGAATGACGCTTAATGCAGACCCCGGATCGATTTGAATATGGTCCACCTTTGTAGATCTGATGTATCCGGTGAAATATAAAGGTCTATTATGTTTTATATTACTCACATGCATATCCTCTGGGGAAAAGGTAATCTGTGGGACCTGCCTCCTCACTTGATGACAGCGGGGGCAGGAATTCTGTTTTTCATCGGCTGGCTCGACAATCTGTGCTAAGAACGACTCAGAGTCTGCCAAATCCTTTATTAATGCTTCACGAGTTGATTTTGATAATCGCAGCAATTTGTAAAGCGTGACTCGAGCTGGGATATTTGCCAGCTGAGCTATTATATCAAATTTAAACGGAGCATCCTTGACCTCTTCGTCTTTTACAGGATTTTTCTGAAAACGAAGCCCCTTTTGTTTTGCAGGCTTCGCGAGTTCCCCGTATATATTCTTCGGGTCTACTCTGATGTAGTATTTGAGATAGGCTTTACCGGATCGAGTGCCGGAGGGACTTGCCTCATCTTGGTGAGTGGCCATAGTTTCGGCCTCCTCTTCAGAGTCTATGAATGCTCCTGTGACTATGTACTCTTCTTTTATTTTTGCAGAAATAGTATTACTGGTCCGCTTTTTCCTCTGGCTCCCTGAGGCGGTCCATTGTTCATCCTGTAATAAATCAGGGTGGACCCACATGACTTTCCCTCTCTGTGTAGTTACGGGGACAAGTCCTTTCTGTGCTCTTTTATGTGGGTCATGATTCTTCATGACCAGTTTTCCTTCTGGTATCAGAGTTACTCCTGCAGGGAACTCATGGGTCCCTACCTCCAGGGTAGCCATATTAGCAGTGACTTTCTTTTGTTCCTCTTTCAGTGTCAAGATTCCAACTTCTATCAATGCCTGGATTCTGTTCTTCAGAGGGTAACAGTCCTTAGTAGAGTGTCCAACATTTTTGTGGTATAAACAATAATCGGGGTTGTTGGTTTTACCAGCGTCCTCCGGTTTTCTATTTTCTGGAAGTTTCAACATTCCCTTTCTAAGGAGCAAATGGAAGAGTGTAGGTGTATGTTCCGCCTTAAAGGTATATGTTCTCTCTTGTTGGAGCCTATTTTGTCTTGTGCCCTTTTGATTTTAGGGTTTCGGGTTTGGAAGATTTATTTTTTGTGGAGCGGCATCTGACGCCATTGCCGCTTTTCCCTTATTTTTATTGTTGTTTTGCGTGTGCGGCCTATTATTCCCAAGATTCCTTGCTCCACGGGATTCTTCAACTAGGCAGATCAAGTTTTCGGCTTGCTCCTCCTGTTTAAGTAAATCCTTCCAAGTCTTGGATTCTACGGCTCCTATTTTTAAGAGCACGTTGGTCTTGAGATTATGCCGGCAAGTTTTCACTAGAGTTTCCTGGACCATTCCATGTTTACAGTGTACGGACTTCTCCCGGAACCTTTGTATAAAGTCCTTCACCATTTCTTGTTCCCCTTGCTTTGTTGCGAGGAGGGAATGAACTGATATTTCGGTATCATCCTCGAAGAAACGTGCAAGAAAGTGTCTCTCAACGTCTTACCAGGTATTGATAGTACCTGGAGGCAACTGTATAAACCATGTGAAAGCAGACCCTCGCAAAGTACTTGCAAATACCTTGGTCATTACTGGGTCAATGCCTATCAAATGCCCTGCTTGAGACAAGAAATAGTACATATGTTGGCTGTGGGATCCTTTCCCGTCATACGGCTCCAACTTGAGCGATTTGTATTTTTCATGGTATGGTGCCAGATCCCATTCAGGCGGGTACGGTCGTGAAACCCCCGATTCCTTCAGTTCTTTCTTGTACATCAAGGCATCAAGTTGGCTTTGTAACTTCTCAATTTTTTCTTCATGAGGGTCATGGAAAGAATATTTATTCTCGTCCTCATGTGCCGAGTATGCCTTTTCTTCTTTATCTTCTTCATTTATTTTGCACGGAATCTCTTATCCGTTCTTCCGTGGGACTCTGTAGAAGTCTTGGCTTTATCTTCGATCATTTTTTTAATTACTTTCGACCACCTTTAAGAGCAACATTTTGAGATCCACGATCATTTTTTGTTAATCTCGGATCATCTGTTCTTGGAACTCCAATCTTTGATCGATATTGTCAGATTTATTCATCATATGTGATGCTGACTTTTGTGGCCGGGACGATGCAGAAGAGCGAGGTAAAGTTACGACCGAGTTATCGCTGGCATCGTCATAAGAATCTTTTACAAGTTTCTTATAATTTCGAGGTGGGATAATGCCTGATTTAAGTCGAGTAAGATGATGAGATTTTTCATCACTTGATTCTGAATCACCATTCCTATCTATGACTTTCTTCTCCTTTCCGACCATATTAGAAGTTACAATTCTCCATTCTTTTTCTCGGAGAGTGGTCTTTGTCTTCTTAGCAGGATTTTTATCCGACTCAGTTAATCAGTTGAACACCGATACCCTATTCTTATTGCAGTAACAATTATTCATCACAACAGATATTGCTGTCATAAGCTGCTCGCAATGACAAATATGATCAGACTGAACTTGATTTATACTCCTTTTCTTGGTTAGGTATTCTCTGAGGTCAGTGGCCTTGAATACGGAATTGTGGGGCCCACTCTTCTGTTGAGAGGGTTCAGAGGCCGACTAGAGCTTCTTGGAATCACTGGTGTCAAGTTCTGGTTTAATAGTGCAATTATCAACCCTGATTCTGTTTTCAGGTTGATTTACACGGAGCTGAGAACTAGCTTCGCGTTCTGGTACGCAGAGCTGAGAAGTAGCTTCGCGTTCTGGTACGCGGAGCTAAGAAGTAGCTTCGCGTTTTGATATGTGGAGCTGAGAAATAGCTCCGCATTTTGATACGCTAGCCTCGCGTTTTACGCTGGGTTGGCCTTTCTGCAGAAGTTTAATTTCTGGAATATTAGTCTCACGTGGAATAAAATTATTGTACGCTGGTTTATTTTTGCGATTTACGCAAGTCATAACTTCGTGTTTAATACGATTCTTGCAATTAACGCAAGTCTGAAAATCATCTTAAGATTTACGCGAAGGAGTTTTGCGATTAATGCAAGTCTTACTGGCTTCGCGTTTAACGCTAGGCTCAGTTTTAGTCTCAAGTGGAGAATCATCATCACACGCTGGCTCTGTCAACATTTTATCCTCGCGATTAACGCGAGCTTCTCTAGTTTTAACTCCAGATAAAATAGTCTCGCGTGGAGAATCACACGCTGGCTTATCCTTGCGATTAACGCAAGTTGCAACTTATCGTTTAACGCGATACTGACTAGTCTTGTGATTAACGCAAGCCAGTTCGCGAGGTACTGTAGCCTTGCGTTGTACTACATGATTAGCCTCGCGTTTAACGCGGGCTTTAAGGGCCTTTCGACTAGCTCTCCGATTTCTATTACGGAGTTGGGTTCTGGTCAATCCAGTTTCCGAGCCTTTTTCGGCAGTAGAGAGGTCATTCTCTGCTAGGATTTCCTGCCCAAACGACGGCTCTATGGCCGCGGTCTCCAAAAGTCCCCGATTAACGGTGGATTTCCGATTACCCGATTTATGAGTATTGGAGCGCACGCGACGATAGCACCGCGTTTCGGTCAGGTCACCTGACTCAGAGGAGAGATACTCCTCGTACCTCTGCTGGTCGATCTCCACGACTAGCATGTTAACGTCGGATCCGATCCTCTCGACGTCAGATTGCGCCACGATTTCTTTTTCTGTGAAAGAGACTTCTCCCACTGTGGTCGCTAGTTTGTTCGTAGCAAAATCGTTGCCTCTTTCCATTGAATACAATTTAGATTACAATGAAAGTGAATAAGAAAAAAACACACGAGAGGATTTATAATTATCCTCTCTTTTACAAAATAAAAGTGGGTTCTCGCAGTAATGGGATCTATCTAGTAGCTTCTTTGGACGATCTGATGTCGATAATCTTCTTGCTTGATGAAGACAACGGCCGACTCTTGATCTTTCTCCTCTGGTCTTGATTCGTTCAAGGCTCTCACGCGTAACTTGAACTCTTTTAATGCTCGAAAAAGATCCTCAAAGGTTTCCTCAAGAGGGTATTTATAGTCTTGGGCCATATGAGAGTTTCTCTTTAAATAGAATTTGTATTCATCAAGGATTCTAATCAAATATCTTAGTTTTGATTTAAATCGCTTGATTTAGAGTTCTGATTGGACTCAATTTCGTATTGAATAAGCCCAAATCTCAATCTCAATCAATTTATGATTCTGATTATCTGCTCACGCGGAGCTAATCGCATCAAAATTCGGAGCTAGTAAACTAGAACACGGACCTATTGATTAGCTCCGCGTTTTGCTCAAACGCGAGGCTAAATAGTCAATACGCAGAGCTACAGAGTTATCTTCGCGTTCTGTGTGGAAAATTCCTTTTACTTGAAAATTTTCACTACCAACAGAATTGGCAGCTCATATAATATCCTATGTTTTAGTAAAGTAACGACATTGTAGCGGTGAATCTAGGGTTTATCCTTGCAACAATACTGTAGCGGCAGATTTGCTGTAGCGATGTGTAATGCCCCACTTCTCGGAGAGTACAAAAATGGAGTTCGCGACTGACAGGCAAGCACAATATGTAATACACGAGGTTGGCCTCTATAGTAAAGTAGATCAGGTCTACACCAGAATCTAAGGAAGTTAGTTCTAATGCCATATAGAGAAAAGATAAAATGTCTATAATAGAACTGACAAAAATAAGCCAAAACTATACAATATATAATTTACTATCTGGAAACTAGTACACAACATAACAGAAAACAAGTATAGAAGGATAGTCACCAACAAAAGAATAAATACAGGCAACGTTTGGTAACTACAAATTATAACAAGAGTCAGAGGTGCAAAATAAAGAGTCCTAGGGGATAACAGAAAACAAGTATAGAAGGATAGTCACCAACAAAAGAATAAATACAGGCAACGTTTGGTAACTAAAAATTGTAACGATAGTCAGAGGTGCAAAATAAAGAGTCCTAGGGGTCTACAGCTGCTCTAACCGCTCTAAGAAGTATGGGTTGTTCACTGGTGGCTCCATCTCAGTGTCTCCTGAACCGAAGTGTGTGGGGGCAACTCAGGAACAAGCACAGATCGGGGAATGTGAACAAGATTGCTGTGTCCCATGCCCGTGTCCATACCGTATCCTTGCCCTTGTCTGTTGCTTTGCAACTCCAGAATCTTCAAGCATGATGAACGATCACTTTTATGCGGAGATTGAAGCATCGATATATTTTTCAGCATTACTCTACCGCCTCCTCTCCTGTTCCATTCAGTTCCAACTCCATGATTTACCACATAATATCTCTGCTTTTGCTGTAAACACATTCAAATGTACTGCTACCTGAATTTCTCAAGTTAACAAATCGGACAGGGTTTATAGATTCTATATGTATCAATATTTGCAATAATACTGATATTTGAAACCTAGATAAGAAGAATTGGCTAATAAGGCATTAGTTTATAAAATTTCACTTCTCTGTAAGGAGTGGCACAACACATGGAAAAGTAATAATGCCAAAATGTCTCTCAAAAAATTGATCAATTAATAGTGCTCAAATTTGCAAGTCATAAACAAAAAATTTCCATGAAGTTAACTAGTAAAAGTAATGCATCTGGTGTTGTCAATATGCTACATCTGATATTGCTGACATTGCTGACTTAAATACCATAAACTTATTATTTATTTATTTTTGGATAGAGAATGCTATAAACTTTGACGACTATGGATTCCGAGAAATTTTTTTTATATGGTGAAATGGACAGCCACTTGCCCAGCCAATGTATATCAATTAAAAAAATGGTATGGCTGATGATTACCTGAGAGATGGATTCCAAGATTTTAAACCTAGCTTTTTTTTGTTTCCTTTCTTTTGCACAGGCACTTTGATTACCCATATCTGTAATTTGCACGTACAGTATAAGCATTGGCAGATACGGAAAATTCTATTTACACACGGAAATTTACTCTTCACACACGGTTTTAAAACTTGTAAATAATTACAAGTTTACCATTTATTTTTTTTACTAAATTACCCTTTTAAATCACAAATTAAGACTTTTTAAAATTTAGAACTATAACTCATTGTCTTTCTCCTCTGTTTTTTCTCTAAAACGTTTAAAAATATTTTTTAGTGGAATTTAATTTTTAAAAAAAATACATCTCTCACAAATCCATTGATTTGATTTCTTAACCTCTTAAATATTTTAAATTCATGTTCCTAAAAAGACCTGGAGCATTTTTAAATTCTTCGAATTCACTATAGCAAATAAAATAGGGTTTGAAGTTTTACTTTGAGTTTTTTTTTATTTAAATGGAAAATTCCAACATGCAATTGGTATCGGAGGACAAATATAAGGTACAATTTAAATTTATTCTTAGTTTTTTATGTGTATTTGTTTGTAATTTATTATTATTTATGATTTTTTTGTGAGGGAGACGTCGGCTGCTGGTCGGATTTTAATATCCGACCAAGCGATTCTTTGGTTGGGTATTAATACCCAACCAACATATTTTTAGTTTGAGAATTAATATCCGATTCAAAAAATTTGGGACATAAGGAGATAGAGAGAAGGAGGAGAGTTAAACTTAGAAAAAAAATTTGGGTGAATAGAGGAAATTTGTGACATTTCAAAATGAAAGTTTAGTGTAAAAAGCACTCATGACGTCAAAAATAAATTGCAGTGTGTAAATAGAATTTCCCGACAGATACGTACTTCTAAAAGTTGCAGTTTGATATGATTGTTGGCAGTGAAAATTTCTAAGTAAAAATAGAGTTTTCCACAACGGAACGCGGAGCTAACTCAGTAACTCCGCGTTTGGCTATTTTAGTCTCGCGTTTGATCAAAACGCAGAGCTAATCAATAGCTCCGCGTTCTGGTTTCTTAACTCCGCATTTTGATGCGATTAGCTCCACGTGAGCAGATAACCAGAATCCTGAATTGATTGAGATTAAGATTTGGGATTATCCAAATACTCAAATTAAGTCCGATCAGAACTCTAAATCAAGATATTTAAATCAAAACTAAGATATTTGATTGGAATCCTTGATGAGTACAAATTCTATTTAGATAGAAACTCTCATATTACCCTGAGGCTATAAATACCCCTTTGAGGAAGCCTTACGGGATCTTTTGGAGGTTTTTGAGAAGTTCAAGTTATGCGTGAGAGCCTTGAACGAATCAAGACCATAGAAAATCATCCAAAGTCGGCCGGCATCTTCTTCATCAAGAGCAAGATGACTATCGTCGTCAGATCGTCCAAAAGAGCTACTTCGATAGATCCCATCGTGACATAGATCTCACAATTCATTGTAAAAGAGAGCGATAAATATAAATCCTCTCGTTTGTTCTTTCTTGTGATAAATATAAATCCTCTCGTTTGTTCTTTCTTGTTCTTTTTCTCTTTCGTTGTAAATCAAGTTATTTCAATGGAAGGAAAGCAACGAATTTCTGCTGCGAACAAACTGGCGACCACAGTGGGAGAAATCTCTTTCACCAAAGAAGAGATCGTGGCTCAATCTGACGTCGAGAGGATCGGATCCGACGAGGATATGCTAGTCGTTGAAATCGACCAGCAGAAGTACGAGGAGTATCTCTCCTCTGAGTCAGGTAACCTGACCGAAATGCGGCGCTATCATCGCGTGCGCTCCAATATCCGTAAATCGGGTAATCGGAAATTTACCGTTAATCGGGGACCCGTGGAGACCGCGACCATAGAGCCGTCGTTCGGGCAGGAAACCCTAACAGAGGATGATCTCTCTATGGCTGAGGAAGGCTCAGGAATTGGATTACCAGAACCCAACTCCGGAACAGAAATCGAAGGGCTAGGCGAAAAGCGCTTAAAGGCCACGTTAAACGCGAGGCTATTCATGGAGCAGAACGCGAGGCTACAACACCTCGCGAACTGGCTTGCGTTAATCGCAAGACCAGTCAGTATCGCGTTAAACGCGAAGCTGCAACTTGTGTTAATCACGAGGACAAGCCAGCGTGTGATTCTCCACGCGAGGCTATTACTGGGCTTAGCGATAAACGCAAAGCCAGTAAGATTTGCGTTAATCGCAAAATTTTGACACTCGCGTTAATCGCGAGGATAAAATTTCCTTAGAGCCAGCGTGTGATTCTTCACACGAGGCTATTACTGGGCTTAACGATAAATGCAAAGCCAGTAAGATTTGCGTTAATCGCAAAATTTCTGACACTCGCGTTAATCGCGAGGATAAAATTTCCTTAGAGCCAGTGTGTGATTCTCTACGCGAGGCTAATACTGAGCTTAGCGATAAACGCGAAACCAGTGAGACTTGCGTTAATCACAAGAGTCCTTACCCTAGCGTAAATCGTGAGGATGATTGGTAAATTTGCGTTAATCGCAAAAATCGCGCTAAACGCAAAGTTATAACTTGCGTTAATCGCAAGAATAAGCCAGCGCGCAAGAATTTTTTTCCACGCGGGGCTAATATTTCAGAAGATAAATTTCTGCAAGAACGTCAAGCCAGTATAAAACGCGAGGCTAGTATAGTAAAACGCGGAGCTATGTCTCAGCTCCGCGACGCAAAATGCGGAGCTATTTCTCAGCCCCGCGATGCAAAATGCGAAGCATCTCCCAGCTCCGCGTAAATCAACCCGAATACAAAATCAGAGTTGATCACCACACCAGTGGACCAGAACTGGACTCCAGTGATCTCAAGAAGTTTCAACAGGTTCCTGGACCCTCTCAACAGGCGGAGGGGCCCCACCACCCCATATCTAAAGCCATTGATCTCAGGGAGTATCTAACCAGGAAAAGAGCTATAAATCAAGTTCAATCTGAACCTACTTATCATTGCCAGCAGCTTATGACAGCAGTATCCACTGTATTGGACAATTGCTGCTGCAACAAGAACAGGGTATCGATGTTCGAATGATTAATTGAGTCGGACAAAAATCCTGCTAAGAAAACAAGAGCTATTCTCCGAGAAGAATGGAGAATTGTAACTTCTAATATGGTTGGTAAGGGTAAGAAAACCATAGAAAGAGATGATAACTCAGAATCAAGTGATGAAGAACCTCATCACTTTACCCGACTTAAATCAGGCGCTATCCTGGCCCTAAACTATAAGAAACTCGTGAAAGGTTCTTATAACGACGATAGTGATAATTCGGCCATAGCCTCTCCTCGATCTTCAGCATCGTCTAAATTACAGAAGTCAGCATCATATATGATGAATAGATCTGACGATATTGACCAAAGATTTGAGGCCCAAGAACAGATGATTCAGGAGCAACAAAAGACAATTGAGGATCTTAGAATGATACTCTTAAAAGTGGTCGAAAATACTCAGAAAATTGTCGAGGATAACACTAAGAAGGAAAAAGAAACTTCGTTCAACAAGCTGAACGAGGAAAATAAAAAAGAAAAGGCTCACTCGACACATGAAGACGAGGATAAATATTCTTTTCATAACCCTCATGAAGAGAAAATCGAGAAGTTAGAAAGCCAACTCGAGGCATTAATGCACAAGAAGGAGTTGAAGGAATCAGGGGTCTCAAGACCATACCCGCCTGAATGAGATTTGGCACCATACCCTAAGAAATACAAACCGCTCAAATTGGAGTCATATGACGGAAAATGATCTCCCAGTCAATATATTTACTACTTCTTGTCCCAAGCAGGGCATTTAATGGGCAATGACCCAGTAATGACCAAGATATTCGCAAGTACCTTACGAGGGTCTGCCTTCACTTGGTTTATGCAGTTGCCCCCAGGTACTATTAATACCTAGTTTGATGTTGAGAAATAATTTCTCGCACGTTTCTTTGAGGATGATACCGAAATTACGGTTCATTACCTCCTTGCAACTAAATAAGGGGAACAAGAAACAATAAAAGATTTTATAGAAAGGTTCCGGGAGAAGTCCATGCACTGCAAACACGGAATGGTCCAGGAAAATCTGGTAGAGACATGTCGACATAATCTTAAAACCAACGTGCTCTTAAAAATGAGGGCCGTAGAGTATAAGACATGGAGGGATTTGCTCAAACAAGGAGAGCAAGCCGAGGACTTGATCCGCCGAGTTGAAGAGTCTCGTGGGTCAAAAAATACTGAAAATAATAGGCCATATATGCAAAATAATAATAAGAATAAAGGTAAAGCGACAATGACGTCAGAGGCCGCTCCACAGAAGACAAATCCTCCTAGCCCAAAGCCCCAAAATCAAAAGGGCGCGAGACAAAATAGGTCCCAGCAAGAAAGGACTTATACTTTTAAGGCAGAGCAAACGCCTACACTCTTTCACCTGCTCCTTAAGAAGGGAATGTTGAAACTTCTGGAGAATAAGAAACCGGAGGACGCTGGTAAAACCAACGACCCCAACTATTGTCTCTCCCACCGGAATGTTGGACACCCTACCAGAGATTGTTACCCTCTAAAGAACGGGATCCAAACATTGATAGAAGCTGGAGTCCTGACATTAAAAGAGGAGCAAAAGAAGGTCACTGTCAATATAGCAACCCTAGTGGTCGGAACCCATGAGTTCCACGCGGGAGTGACCTCAATACCAGAGGGAAAGCTGGTTGTGAAAAATCATGACCCACACAAAAAGGCCCAGAAAGGACTTATCCCGGTAACAACTCAAAGAAGGGAAGTCATGTGGGTCCATCCTAATCTACTACAGGATGAACAGTGGAAGGCCGCAGGGGGTCAAAGGAAAAAGCGGACTATTAATACTATTTCCGCAAAGATAAAGGAAGAATACATAGTCTCGGGAGCCTTCACAGATTCTGAAGAAGAGCCCAAAATGATGGCCACTCATCAAGATGGGGTGGACTCTTCCAATACTCGATCTGGTAAACCATATCTTAAGGATTACACTAGAGTAGACCCGAAGAATATATACGGGGAACTCGCGAAGCCTACAAAACAAAAGGGGCTTCGTTTCCAGAAAAATCCCGTTAGAGAGGAAGAGGCCAAGGAAGCTGCATTCAAGTTTGATATAATAGCTCAGCTAGCTAATATTCCAGCTCGAGTCACGCTTTACGAGTTGTTACGATTGTCGAAATCAACTCGAGAGACGTTGAGAGAGGCCTTGGCAGATTCTGAGTCATTCATAGCTCAGATTGTCGAGCCAGCCGACCAAGAACAGGACTCTTACCCCCGCTGTCATCAAGTGAGGAGGCAGGTCCCACGGATTACTTTCTCTCCAGAGGATATGCAAATAAGAAATATAAAGCATAATAGGCCTTTATATTTCACCGGATATACCGAATCCACAAAGGTGGACTGTATTCAAATCGATCCGGAGTCTGCATTAAGCGTTATTCTCAGAAGGCTGATGCAACTACTGGGAATATCTCCCCATCGTTTGACGCCGACAAATACTACTATATACGGATTTAACGCTAATGACAGCTGTCCTCTTGGCAAAATCCGACTCCGGTGTTAAATTGGAGATTTGAGGACAGAAGTTACATGCTATGTTATAGACGCAGATACGTCTTATAACATCTTACTGGGGCGACCATGGATACACGCCTATATGATAGTCCCATCGACTCTCCACCAGTGCATGAAATACTGCGATGAATAAGGAGAAGTCCGGACTTTAGTTGCAGATAGGCAACCATTTAAAGGGCTGGAAAACTACTTCACGGATGCTATGCTCTACAAGTCAGCCTACGAAGTCTCCAACAACAACCTCAACAAGCCTCAAAAGCTTGACGAAAGCGGTAACGAGGTGGATACTGAGTATGAGCCTCCCGAAGAGAACGATGGGGGTGACTATGAAATCAATCCTCACATAAATTTTAATTTGAATTTTGATGATAATATAGCTGATGTAGTAGAGGATGAGTGGATTATCAATGAAAATATAAAGTTAGTCTACGAGCCTGCTGTAGCTACAGAGTCTGAGCCTTCTTGTACTTCCACTGAAGTGGATGGCCTATCCGAACTTGAAGTTCTGGCAGCATACCATTTGCCACTCAAATCATCCCTCTCTCAATCAAAAATAACTAAGGGACAAGGTCACTTCTTTGAAGTGCCTCCTCGATAGGTGTCCCAAAAGCCGATCATCTTCGGCAAAGTAATTATGTCACCTCGACAAAGACAAAGCAGTGAAAGTGATGAACAAATATCACCTCAATTTCACTTATATGAACAGAAATCCCGACAAATGATGGAAAAGATGGGTTATAATTTTACCCAGAAATCGGGATTGAATTTTGGGAAAGGGCGACGAAATCTCATATCCTCGTTTAGACCAAGAAGGAAGAGCCCAGACTATTATCAGAAAACTAGAAGGGGGTTGGGCTATGTATCTACTCCTCCCTCATCACCGTACAAATACGAGGAGGATTCTTCAGCAGATGAAGACTTACACCCACTGGACCACGATTCGGATCTAAGTACCGATTCCTGGTTTCAATCTCTAACAGTAAATATGGTTTCAGCAGCACCGGAAAGCGACGAGGAACCAGATGATGTTCAAGATGATTCCTGGACTAAACACATAGACACTCTTTGGGATGTCCGCTTTGAACAGCGTGACCCGCCTACAGAGGATAAACTAGTACAAGTTAATATGGGGACGGAGGAGAATCCGAAGCCCATTTTTATAAGCGACATGCTAACTCCCTTGGAAAAGGAGGAACTTATATCCCTCATAAAGGAGTATATAGATGTGTTCGCATGGAGCTATGAAGACATGCCCGGTCTTGATCCTCATATTGCCACACACCGGCTAAATATTAAAGAAGATGCCAAGCCAGTTAAACAACAACAAAGACGTTTTCGACCGGAATTGATGGAGGCGATAGTAGCTGAAGTCAATAAGCTTATAAAATCATGATTCATCTATGAAGAGAACATCCTGATTGGATGGCTAATATAGTGCCGGTTCGTAAGAAGAACGACAAGATCCGAATATGCATCGATTTTCGGGATCTAAAAGCGGCATGCCCCAAGGACGAGTTTCCACTCCCGATTACTGACGTAATGATTGACAACACCTTCGGCTACGAGAGGATGTCCTTTATGGATGGCTTCTCAGGCTATAACCAGATTAAAATGCACCCGGATGATGAAAAGCATACAGCTTTCAGAACGCCGCTGGGGGTATACTGTTATACAGTAATGCCTTTCGCATTGGAGAATGTCGGTGCCACTTACCAACGTGCAATGAGCATAATATTTAAAGAACATCTACGAAAAACGGTAGAGTGTTACGTGGATGACTTGACAGTCAAAAGCAAAAACAAACACGATCACGTTCATGATCTGAAAACAGTTTTTGACCTTATGCGAAGACATCATTTGAAGATGAATCCTACTAAGTCCTGGGGGTGTCCAGCGGGAAATTCCTTGGGTTCATAATTACTTCAGAAGGAATTTTCCTTGATCCTGAAAAAGTAAAAGCGATCAACGAGATGCCGCCTCCCCGCAATCTTAAAGAGTTAAGGGGGTTATAAGGAAAACTGGCCTATATCCGGTGCTTTATCTCTAACCTATCAGGGCGATACTAGCCGTTCTCCAAACTCATGAAGATGGGAGTTTCCTTCGTATGGGACGAGGCATGTCAACAAGCCTTTGACGATCTCAAAGAATACCTCACGAAACCTCCTGTCCTCATGACACCTGTCCCTGGGCAGCCATTTCTTATATATGTAAGGACCATGGATAATGCATTAGGAGCATTACTTGCTCAGTACAATGAGCACGGCCATGAACACGCCCTTTATTACTTAAGCAGGACAATGATCGGAGCCGAGCGTCAGTATACCCCGATTGAAAAAGAATGTTTAGCCCTAGTGTTCGCTGTTCAGAAGATGCGACACTACCTTTCAGGGCAAACGATACATGTCATCTCACGGATTAACCCCTTGAAAATCCTAATGACAAAACCGGGATCCTTAAACGGCCGATTGGTAAAATGGGCATTATTGCTATCGCCATATGATATACATTTCGTTCCTCAAAAAGCCATGAAGGGACAGGCGATCGCCGATTTCCTAGCAGACCATCCAATTTGGTC
Source organism: Dracaena cambodiana (assembly GCA_036321105.1). NCBI lineage: Eukaryota > Viridiplantae > Streptophyta > Magnoliopsida > Asparagales > Asparagaceae > Dracaena > Dracaena cambodiana. Next base: position 16,478,521 of record JAYEPQ010000011.1, on the reverse strand, counting down.
TAACTCTAAACAGACGTCAGAGGTTAACACAACTAGTAAAGAACAACCATGGAAGATGTTCTTTGATGGTGCTGCCAAACTATCTGCTGCTAGAGTGGGGGTTGTACTGATATCCCCATATAAACACATACTGCCTAACGGTTGCTCATTGACAGAGCCGTGTACAAATAATGTGGCAGAATACAACACGCTCATTATTGGCTTAAAGATGACTCTGCCGCTGGGGGTGAACTCTTTAGAGGCATATGGAGACTCTAAACTCATTGTCAACCAGATGACAGGTGAGTATGAAGTCAGACATGAACCTCTCATCCCCTATCATCAGCTAGCCGTCGAGCTAGCAGGATACTTTGAACAGTTTTATATCTATCATATATCTCGGAATGAGAACGTCTATGCAGATGCTCTTGCCGCACTAGCTGCAACATTGGCAATCCCGCCAGGTGAAGCTAAAAGCATCACTATTGGTAGCAGAGCTCCTCCAACCAGACACGGTATTCCAAACCAAAGAGGTGTACCAGACAGGCTTAACTCTGGAACCCCGTGATTGGCGATTTTCATTTATAGATTATGCCTTATATGGGATACTGCCAGAGGATCCAAAGGAAGCTGCCTCGATAAAGAGGAAGGCTCCGAGTTTTTATTATGATCGTACACTTCAAATTTTATACAGAAAGACAAGTGATGATCTCCTGCTACGCTGCATATCAAAAGCGGAAGCTGATGAAGTGCTGAGAGAGATGCATGATGGAGTGTATGGAGCTCACCAGTCCGGTCCAAGACTCGGGGACCGCATAAGATGGCTAGGATACTACTGACGGAAGATAATTACAGAGGCAATGGCGTACGTAAAACGGTGCTATGAATGTCAAATACATGCCAATTTTATTCATCAACCCCCAGAATACTTGCACAATACCGTTGCTAGTTGGCCATTTGAAGCATGAGGAATGGATAATGTGGGGCCCATAACTCCCCCGTCATCCAGAGGACATCGGTTTATCCTCGCAATAACTGATTATTTTTCAAGGTGGGCCAAAGCCGTGCCCATGAGAGAGATAAAAATGACAGATGTGATTAAGTTCATTAAACATCATTTCATTTACCGTTTTGGCATCCCCTTAAGGATCATTCATGATAATAGACTGCAATTCATCAGCCAGGGGTTCTTAAGATTCTGTGATAAGTTCAGAATCAAAGATATTGCTTCAACGCCATATAATCCCGCGGCAAATGGATTGGCCGAAACTTTTAACAAAACGATTATTAAACTCCTTCGGAAATTTGTCTCCTCCAATAAACGAGACTGGGATGAAAAGCTAGAAGAGTGTTTGTGGGCTTATCGCACCGTTCGCACCCCAACAAAAACTACCCCTTTCTCCTTGGTTTATGAAAGTGATGCCGTCTTGTCTCTTGAAATCCAAATACCATCATTAAGAGTGGCCCTAACCACAAAGATGGCGACAGAAGAACGCCATCAGCAAAGATTGCGAGAACTAGAAGCGTTAGATGAAAAACGTCTCCGGGCTCAACAACAAATTGAGTTGTATCAGGCCCGAATCTCGCAAGCATTCAATAAGAATGTTAAACCAAGAATCTTTAAACAAGGAGACTTAGTTCTAGCTATTAAAAGGCCAATGATTTTAACCTACAAGACTAAGGGTAAATTTGAACCTAAGTGGGAAGGATCGTTCATTGTGGAGACGGTATACTCTAGCGGAGCCTATCGCTTAATGAACCAGAATGGCGATAGGATGATGATGCCAATTAACGGTAAATTTCTGAAGAAATACTATGCTTAATGAATCAGAACGGTGACAGAGTGACTCTCACATCTGGTTCATTTCCCTAGAAGTATAACCATCCACTTGTTCAAGTTACGCAAATGAGCACTTGAACTTCTTTATTTAAACTAAGGCATGTGCAATTAGGCGCATCTGTCTAAGTTAATGATCCTGATTTGATCATCTTGGTGTGGACAGTTCAAGTTACGCAAATGAGCACTTGAGTTTCTTTTATCAAACTAAGGTATGTGCAATTAGGCACCTCTGCCGAAATCTGATAATCATCACTAGATTATTTTGGCATGTGCAGTTCAAGTTACGCATCATAGCCTTGAATTACCTCCATTAAACTAAGGCATGTGCAATTAGGCGCCTTTGTCTAAGTTAATGATCCTGACCCGATCATCCTGGTGTAAGTGTTTAAATATCTTCACCAAACTATCATTGAGCTCTATATAATGGGCTTTACCGAGGTTAATAATTATAATCTGGTCGGTATTAGCAGTCTAAGTTACGCAGATGAGCCTTGTATTGTTTTACCAAAACGGTGAACTATTTTGATGACAAGTTATTTGTTGTGCAAACAAATTTTTGAAGCCAACAGATAAAAGAATCAAAAGAATTATCTTTATTCATAAATCAAAAAAGAATAAAGTTACAAAAGAATGAAAGAATTCAAAAGAATCATTGAGTTTTTTTTAAAAGGGAGTTATGGCTCTTCCAAAAACTTCAATTTATTTATCGTCTCATCAATTACTCGACGACGAGTCTCCTCCATGGAGTGTTGAGCTTGCCGGCGCAAATCATCATCATTTATTGCAAGTTGCTGGGTCAACCGCCGACGAGATTCTTCAATAGCGCGGCCTCTTATTATGCCCTCCTGTTCGAGCTATCCTTGTTGAAGGATCAGCTCTTTCCATTTTTTAACGGACTCCCCTATCCGAGACTCGCTGGTTTCTAATACAGCTTGGGCCTTAGCGATAGTCTCTCGGGCTCTTAAAATGGCGGCCTGGCTCTCCTCAATTTCAAAGTCCATCTCCAGCCCCCTCAGAACTGACTCCTGACTAGCTCGTAGATCTACCAACTCCCGAGACCAGACTTCCTCTTGGCGTCTCAGCTCCTCTTAACGAGCCGTCATCTCTACTCGAAGCCGTGCCAATTCAATCGCAGTGATAGCTTCCACATCCGCTTGGTGAACTGTGTTCAGCGTATTCACCTACTCTTCTAAGGCTTCTAAGCGGGCCCGATAGGGAGCTGCTCGGTCACGTCCTTCAATCCTCTCGATATTATCCAGATAACTGGACAACATTGGACGTCCAAGAGCAAGAAAATCTCTTCCGTCCAGGATCATTCCAATGCATCTCCTTAGCAGCCGCATGAAGTCGTTAACACTGTGGTTGAAGAATTCTTCAAGAGGGTCAATAGTGTCTAAGTTCAGGGCGGGCAGCGCCAAGGATGATGTCACCAGGGGAGGAGTGGCTTTTGTCGGAGTCGATGAGGAAGAAGCTTGCCCCTGTACCAAATTCATAACATGCGGGGCCAGTAAAGCCAGTAAAGACTTGGCAGAACTGGGAACCCGAGGTGAAGCGTCATCGATACTCGAAGGACGAGCAACTCTGCCAAAAGGAGTGGATGTTGGAGTGTCCTCGCCTGAAACTCCTCTCGTAACGGAAGTAACATCAAAAGAGAACTTCAACTGGTCTTCATCTCCTGTTGGCAAGAGAGCAGGAGCAAGAGGGGCCACCGGTGTCTCAATAGCCATTATCGTCGACGACGTTAATATCATTGGCTGAGGAGTAGACGGCACACCAACCACGACAGGGAAAGCCCCCTCGGAGCTAATAGGCGGGGTTGGAGACGGCAAGCTCGGAGATGGGGGAGCATCCCTTGACACAACAACAATCCCCGTCCGGTCATCACTCCCTAATTCGTCAGCTGGAGGAGTTGATGAAGGAGCAGGGCATGTGGCCTGCGTGAAGTAATCAGCATCGAACTCATTCGCGGAACTACCAAGACCTCCCACCGAACCGGTGGTGCCAGAGTAGTCGACCTGCTCCTCGGACTCCACCCTGGTAGTTGAATGCATGGGAGAATGGAGTTGACTACCTGCATCTCAGAAAGTAAACAAAGAGTGTTATATATAATAAAGAAATGAATAATGAACAGAAGATAGAATATAAAAACTATACTAGGGGATACAAGTCCAGTGGTCGGACTTGAAGGAGGAGCCGTCGCTGTTTCCAGAAGCACACCCGTTTCGCTACCCAGAGGTTGCGTCGCGGTGTGTTCGACGGATTTTGCGGTTGTAGGAGCCGGGACCTCCGTAGCACCTGGGGCTTCAGCAGGTCTACTCTCCTCTGCCGGCGCCGGAGGTAGAGTTGAGGCGAGCAGGTCAGTAGCAAACCGAACAGCTGCCTCTTGGGGGAATACCAGGGTCCCCGGGGCCAACTTCTTCCTCTTTCTGGCAGGTTCTTCTCTTAGGGCTCCGTGACGCTTGACAGTCGGACTCCGGGGGCGAGTAATTATACGTTGGGGAGCACCTCCAACGTCAGCGTCATCGTCATCACCATCATCGTCATCTCCATCAGAGTTGCCAACATCTGATGGATCGGCCGCCGCACCAAGGAATTCATCCATCCCTTTTACCCTCACTCTTTTATCCCCTTTGCGGTTAGAGTAGAAGGCCTCTATCTCCTTACAGCAGCTGCGGTTGATAGAGAAATTGGGCACATCAGTATTGGCAATGCTGTACCAAGTGCAGAAGCTTAACACCATGCTTAGCTCTGGCGATTTCATGGGTAGCATAAATTCTGCTCTGGTTCCTCCAGCAACGAAATGGAACCAGCCCCGTGCCCCTGCATACAGATTCCCTTCGTACGCAAGCCCTTTATTAGGATTTCCTATATAAAGCTGCGTATACCCGAATTGACGAGCAAATCTGCTGGGGATATATGGCTCTATATAGCACATGGTGTCTTGCCTGTACACTAAGTGTCCGGGGCGAATGTTCAGCAACCACCAGAAGGCCCTTGAAGATAAGTTGGTGAACTTGTTTGCTCCCAAAATATCTTTAAACTTAGATCCATACTCTCCTCCAGGGAAGTCTGGGAAGCAGCGGAAGATCTCATAGTTCTGATGATGATGGAGTGTTTTGCGGATTACCGACATATAATTGCTCTTCCATACAGAACGCTCGTACTTCTCCACGAAGAACGGCTTGTCGATTGGGCAGTAATCCGTAGCACTCATCAGCGACAGGCAGTGCATTACTAGCCACGCCATTAAATATGTGTAGGGCATCTCTACCCTTGGGTGCGGTGTCTTCACCGTAGCAGTTTCTTTGGCTGCTTTACCCTTTCCATCTTTGCCCTTGTTCTTCTCTGCTGGTATGAAGCTGTTGCAGAGGGCCAGGAGTCCGCTTTGGAGGTTGGCAACTATTGCTGCTAATAGCTCGAGCGGTCGCCCGTAAGCCAATAAGACGGCAGGATAGACGACGTTCTTTGCGATGGCCTCCTTGGATAGTGAAGGAACAACGCATCTTTTTAACCAAAGCATCAGGAAACCCGCAAGTAGACCTCTATCTGAAATTGGGAACTGTGCCTGGTAATGGAAGCTTTGAAAAATGGTGTCTGGACTGAATCCCCCTTCATTGGAGTCAGTCATATAAGTCGTGGCTTCCAGTTTGGAGATACGCTCCTTTATTTCTTCAACACTAACAGGTGGGCGTCCACGAACCATTGGGGGACTCTCCTTCAAGTTAATAAAGAGGTAGTCAGCCCACTTCTTATAGCCAACTCCCTGGTTCCTCACCCCGGCCAAGTCGGCACAAATGTGATAGTGGCACATCATTTCCCAATAGGTTTGGTAGATGTGTTCGTCCCCAGCTTTTAGCATTTTCAATTCTTCAGCGGTGGGGATATATTCCTCATAAGGGACTTCGCCCATTGACAACCCCGACACTTCGAACATCTCGTGGAGAGCGAATCCCAGCTTACACACTAGTGTAAAGAAGGTACCGGTTTCAGGATTGTACATCTCCAGTAGGCTAAAAAGATGAAACGAACTCTGAGGTAGGCCAAACTGGACGTTCCTAATGGCTTTGTATAAGCCAATCTCCTTCAAGGTCTGTTCATGGGTGTCCAGCACATATTTTACGAGTCTGAACCACCACATGTTGCCCGAGAAATGGATCCACCCGGGCATTCTGAAATCTTTGGCAGGGTACTGACGACCCTTGGCCAAGAACTCGCTTAGAAAAGTCTTGGCACGAGTCGGAACTTCGCCAACGGGGTGCTCCTTGGTGACTCTACTAGGAAGCAGCTCCGTAACACATCTAGGGGGACCATCTTGAAAGGCCCCATTTGCACCGAACTTGCCGGTCGCAACTCCGTCATATTCACGAGTTAGCTCACATTCTAACTCACGACGGGATGATAGTCTCTGGAGGTATACCAAAGGGTAGCTACGCTCCATGTCAGGCAGAAACATGAGCAGATCTCCGGCCTGGTACAGCCACTTGCTCTCTTCTTCAAAGAGGATCTCGTCCGAATGCTCCAAAGCATCTCCAAAGAGGAATGAGGGCTTCTCCAGTGTCTCTCGGTTCATCGCCTCAAAAGGAGCATCAGTGATAATCTCCCTCGCAGTCACAGGGCTGTATCTTATCAGTTTCTCCCTGCGTTCTCTAAGGCCTGGCTTGAAGGCGGGAAGGTCAGTAGTGAAACGGAACTGAGTTGCTGAGTCTGCACCACCAACGAAACCGAAGTAATGCCCTTGGGAGATTGGATCCACCGAATAGCCAAGAGAAAAAATCAAGAATTAGAAAAATTTTTGCGAATCAGAAAATTTTCTAAAGTAGAAAAAACGCGGAGCTAGAAGTAACTCCGCGCGAAGCTAAGTAAGATAACTTCGCATTTACACACGCGAAGCTAAGTTCGATAACTTTGCGTTTCCACACGCGAAGCTAAGGTTGATAACTTTGCGTTCACAAATGCAAAGCTAAAATTGTAACATCGCGTAAAAAACGCGACAGTTAGTAAAAGTAACTTCGCGATTCAAAACGCGAAGATAACGCGATAGCTTCGCGTAGAGGAAGACCAGAGATCTTCTCCTTCTCCAAGTCATTTGGCCGGAGTACGGCGTTTTTGCCAGTAAAAAAGATGATTAGCCGGTTAAAACTGAGCCAAATCACTCCTAAATGGTTCCTAAGAGTCCAAAAATGAAGATTCTTACCGCCGATAGGCGCGGCGTGGACTGGCTCACCGCTGCGGCTGCTGCCACCGCTGCTTGCACCGGCCGCCGATGGCGAGGATGCGCGAGAAGAACCGCGAGTCTTGGGTGCCATTGATCTTCGAGGAATTTTGGTGAAATTGAAGGAAATCAGTCGAAAGTCGATCGGGCCGCTGGTCGTCTGGATCGCCTGAGCTCTGGAGTTCTTAAAAATTCTTGAAAGAGTGAAGAAGAAGAAGAGTTAAACTCTCTATTTAAATGAAAGAACCCGCCTCTTGGTATCCAACGCGAGATTCAGTGCAATCACTGAGCAGTTACTCACTGAAACGCGAAGCTATTTAGTCCGTGCAAGTATGCAAAACGCGAAGATAACTTGGTATTTTAACTCTGCGTTTCAATTTGAAGATCCAAAGTATTTCAAAATTTACTAAATTCTAAGCCATTTTGAAAACTTTGGAGGGGGTTCTGTTGGCAGTGAAAATTTCTAAGTAAAAATAGAGTTTTCCACAACAGAACGCGGAGCTAACTCAGTAGCTCCGCGTTTGGCTATTTTAGACTCGCATTTGATCAAAACGCGGAGCTAATCAATAGCTCTGCGTTCTGGTTTCTTAGCTCCGCGTTTTGATGCGATTAGCTCCGTGTGAGCAGATAACCAGAATCCTAAATTGATTGAAATTAAGATTTGGGCTTATCCAAATACCCAAATTAAGTCCGATCAGAACTCTAAATCAAGAGATTTAAATCAAAACTAAAATATTTGATTGGAATCCTTGATGAGTACTAATTCTATTTAGATAGAAACTCTCATATTACCCTAAGACTATAAATACCTCTTTAAGGAAGCCTTACGAGATCTTTTGGAAGTTTTTGAGAAGTTCAAGTTACGCGTGAGAGTTTTGAACGAATCAAGACTAGAGAAGATCATCCAAAATCGGCCGGCATCTTCTTCATCAAGAGCAAGAAGACCATCGTCGTCAGATCGTCCAAAGGAGCTACTTCGATAGATCTCATCGCCACATAGATCCCACAATTCATTGTAAAAGAGAGCGATAAATATAAATCATCTCGTTTGTTCTTTCTTTTTCTTGTTCTCTTTCGTTGTAAATCAAGTTATTTCAATGGAAGGAAAGCAACGAATTTCTGCTGCGAACAATGATACAGTCATAAAATTGGAATTTATATGTTTAAATTTCTTACAGTGGGGAGAACACAAAAATCTGATGTGATGGTTCAAGGGAATATGAGTTCATTTTCCCAAAATTTAGCAAGCAAAACTAAATGTTCCTCTAACTCATGTAAATCTTATTCTTGCAAGCTCTGGTTATTGTTTTCAATTGCTCATGCATTTTGTTGTTTATCTAATGCAGGCCTTGAACAATCATGGAAGTGTCTATGTTGATTGTGGCAAGCCAGACTTTGCTGCTGATTGCTATATCAACGCCCTCAAGATCCGGCACACCCGAGCACATCAGGGCCTTGCTCGAGTACATCTCCTTAAGATAAAATTTGAAAATGTCGGTATTTTCTTATAAAGAACGTTTAAAGCAAAATATTCAAATTATTTTCTTTGTAATGTATTTGTGCAAGCCTCTTTAAACTCCTAACACCTTATTTTTCAATTTTCAATGACTGTCAGCAGTTTTTTTTCCGCACATCTCCATTAACATTTTAAGCCTATAAATCACTAAAATCATATTTGAACAAGATATACTTGTTGGATTTGTGTCTCGCATTCGTTTAGTATTCAGATGTGATTAAGAATTACAAAGAGTTCCATTTGGATTTATGTTAGAAAACTAGAGTTCTAATTGGATTGGAACACCAATTAGATACTGATAGTGCTATTCTAATAGGATTAAAATAGAAACACTATATATATTTCTTGTATGTGATACGAGAAACGTGAGCAATTGGATGAGTGATATGATTTTATTATTATGAGATATGCGAGAGGTAGAGAAATACTTGGATATCTTCTTGTAATATTTTTTTCTCATAATGGATATTTCTCTCATTGTTCCCGTGGATCTAGATCGAAATTGGTCAGCCGAATCACGTTAATTCTTGTATTTGTATTGTTTCCTTCGTCTCTACGATCTCGATGGAAAGTGACTTTCTATTTGATTGGTACCAGTTCTGATGGACAACCACAAGGAGAAGGAGGCGATAACGGAGCTAACAAGAGTGATCGCCTTCAAAGCAGACCTCCACCTGCGAGCTGCATTCCACGAGCACATTGGGGATGTCCAGGCCGCTCACCAAGAAATGCTGGAAATTTTGATACGTGGATGAAATGAAAGTTTAAAAACTTGAGTAATAATACAAGTGGTTTGTTAGGTACTCAAATTTTTCTTGGCAATTTGCGATCAATTGTTCCTGGATGTGGACTGTGGCCAGCTAGAGAAGCTATTTTGTTTGTTGTGTAAGCTGTGAGATCCAACTTGATCTCGAAAGTTCTCTTTAATTATTTGTTAGTGGAATGCAAGTGATAAAGCATTTCCGTCCTATTTCCTAATGCTTTGGTGCATAAAATCTCTTTTTCATCATTTTCCCACCATCAAGAATGAAAAAGATAAAAACAGAGAGTTTTTCTGCTGGAGGATTTAGCGTTGCATCAAGACAAACAGATATTTCTTCATTCTTATGGTGTTTTCTCATTGAAGGGTTTAGCACCACAAATCAATGTCCATACAAATAAATTTTCAAAATCACTATAAAAAAATAAAAAATTTCATAAATTAATCGTAAGGGAAAATAATTTCCAATCATTACAAATCTGACTTGATAAGTCCAGTCTAAGCTTAAATGCTAAATTTGTACTTGTCAAGTTCGATTTTATAATTAGACTAATCTGGATGTGATAAGTGTGGTTGGTTGACAATTCATTGATTCATAAAAGGTACTATTTATATTTCTATTAACGTAGTCTATAATGATAATTTATTCAAATGCAAAAGCAAAAAAAAAATATTTTATGTTAAAAACTATTTCAGTAAAAAAAAAAAATATTTTTTAAATAAATAGTTATAGTTTATTAACTATTAAGAAATAAGAAAATATGATAACGCATTCTACTACTGATGACATAATTAAATTAAACAGTGACTATTAAATTTTGTAAAATTAATAAATAATTGGTGTTACTCATAATGTATTAATGAATTCGGATTTAACAAGTTCAGATTTGATATTTTATGTACTTTAGTGAGTTTGGATTCTCAAAACGTTAAATGCGGACTTTATAGGTTTCGATGGAAAATTTTGAAAAATTGATCTTTTTGCATACACTATTTTAAAAAATTTAATATTTTTATAACTAATTTTATAACTATTTTGAAAAATTGATCTTGACCATACACGTGGCAGTGGTCTATCAAAAAATAAAATGAGCTTGTCGGATTGGGTTCTTCTTCCATTGCCTATATATGTGGAGGCAATTTTCCAAAGGACCCATCAATAACGAAACCCTAAAATTTGAGTTGAGGTGCTGAGGAGAGGGGAATACTTTAACTATGGGTCTAGAGGTACGAATAGTGCTTTTTCCCTTCTATATTCTTAATGGAGTTAATTTACTCAATGAGCATTTTATTTTTATTTTTATATATATATATAAATTTTATTGGACCTAATCTTAGATGTTGGTTTTTTTCACCCTTTCGTTGTAAGGCTTGGTACATGGAGGAGAGTGATCAGGACAAGAGCCTTCCTCACCATAAGAATCCAAAGGAGTCTGTCTCCCTAAGCAAGCTTGCAGGTATTCATCTCATACAATTATTGTTCCCTCTATCAATTTATTTAGGGATTTGGGACTGGAGATTTGGGGAAGTAAAGTTGGTTAAACTTGATGAATGTGAATTTGGAGTTTTGCTTGGTTATCAGTAAGTTTGTTAGTGGCTTGGTGGTGATAGATGGGGGAAGTGGTTAAACTTTGACATCAATTAGGTTTGATCCTTTGTTTATATAGGAGATCAGCGGACTACTCTATTTCAAAATCCTGGAAGAGTACTCCTCTTTGTGCTAAAGAAGTTAATTCTTGCTTCAAAGTAAAGGAACTAAACATTTTTTTTGGTTATCTGTTGGACTCGGATGTAATTGGATTCCTGTTTACCATGTGGGATGTATAGACCATGCTGCTTGCTATGCTAGACCAACTTCCTGTTGAGCTCTCTCCACTGTAGTTTGTAACCACGATCTGATTTTCTGGCTTAATTTAAAAATGGGGATAAATGAACCCTTTTAATGTTGGGTGGTTTGCTATTTAGTCATAAATGGGTAACATTTTCATCTGACTTTTTCTAATACTTAATATTTACTCTCTCTCATCACAAACAACCAAACATTTATGTGTTTCGTCCACTAATACCCAAAATAGGTGTCTGTTAATGACCATCACTGTTGGAAATAATGCGTTTTGGAATCCGTTATACTGCATTATGATAAAACACAAGCCCAACACCATCTAAGAGTTGAAAATAACTAAGTGCATCGTAGTGGTGCATTTTTTTACGTTATTTATGCTATGCTATGTCATTTTTTGTTATTTTGACGAATTTTAAAAGTAATTTTCAGAGTTCTGTTAATTATTTGCTTTAATTGTTATCTGATTGTTGCAATATTCTTACTTGATTACTTGTTGTTTGTTTGTTTGATTGCTTTTGAAATTACTAGCTTATTTGCTTGCTTTAATTTCTCACCGATTATTAGTATTTTTTACTTATTGATGATTCTATTGAACTCTCAACTGAACTGAATGTATAATTACAAATAAGAGGAATTGTGCATCATAAAATATAAATGGCAACATTAGTGAGGATTGAAACTGAAATAAATAAATTTTAAATTTTATTTTCTTATTTGATCATGACTAAAATTATAGCTGTGAACTTAATATAATTTATAAGAATAATTGTGTAATTTATAGTGAAACTTGTTAGAAACTTAAAATAGTTTCTATGTGTTATTGAATGTTTTTATATATACATATATTTAAAAAAATTAATTTATTTTCCAACAAATAAAAATAACTATATATAGTTTTTTACTTATTTTTATTAAATAAATAGAAAATTGCATAATCTACGTTATGTAGTAAGCTAGTGCAAGTAATCTGATGGGGGCAAAACGTTACGTTACTGTTATATCTATTTTAAACATTAATGACCATTTATATCTATATATTAATACAGGACTTTTCCATTTTATGTAGTTAGTTCATGAGCTTTTGCACATCAATATTTATCTACAATGCTGATGGCTACGTTCTTGCAGAAATCGGGATTTTATATTGGCATTTGAATGCAAAAAACTACGAAAATGATGAAGAACTGAAGGAAATTCGTGAAACCAGAGGATATAACTATATGGTCTGCTCTCTCCCTCTTTGCTTAATTCTTTCATGTTCTTCAACATATGTGCTGATGGTTTTTACGTTAATAATTCTGTTAATTTTTGTTTAATTGGTACAGTTTTGCAGTAAAGACTTGATATTTCAATAAGTTCATATTACAAGTTCTGCAGTCTACACTCGAGATCTACAAAAAAATAACAGGAATCTACTAAAAGTTATATCTTTTTTTAAAATAAAAAGATTATAATACGACATCTAGGATATGGTGGATTGAGGTGACTAGAGTACATTTGTCCTTTTTTTGTCTTGATGGTAATTGGACTTTTCAGTAATCCACAGTTGGCATCTGACCCAGCTGCCATTTCCAAAATTTAGTCATCTCTCCTAATTTCAAAAAACTCCGGACTAGAGGTCTTTCCCATGGCAAACATAAACTATATAGTTTGTAAAATTGTCCTTCGATTTATTGTGCTGTAAAAAGTAACAAGATTTTAAATTGACAGTTGAACTTTTGAAACCTACTTTAATCCCTGGAACTGATATCATTGAATTTCTCTATGGTAGTTTGTTGTGTATGCTAGAAAGCAGTTTGTTGTGTATGCTAGAATTGTGTATGCTAGAAAGCAAAGGAGATTTATGGATTAACCAGAAAGTCAAATAAAATAATTTTAGTAGTAACCTGAGCTCAAGTCGACATGATAAAAAATTGCTGTACTTGAGATTGGTATATCCATGATGATCCCATCTAACATGGAAATGTTGGGAACGGTATAGTAGAGATAAGCAAGCTTAGAGGGGGGTTGAATAGGTTTGCTACCAATTTTATCTTAGTTAATAAATAAACAGAGTTGTTTATGCAATGGAAAATGAAGTAACTATAGAAATAAACGTTATGCAGTAGAATATACGAGATTTTTATAGTAGTTAAGCAATTCCTTACATCTACTCTTCCTCTCGGCAGAGGCTTTCGCAACTAGTGAGGGAAATCCTAGATCACAACTCCGATCTAGTATGTTGATGCAAGGATGAACCCTAGTCTATCCACTAGTCATCTAATATAAAGTATTCCAGCACAACATGGCACGCTAGAATCCTGCTGGTGTTAATTCCCATAGGCGTAGGTACACCATGTAAACCCCCAATCACAAACGATTGTAGACCTCAATTAATACCGGCTTGATTTGGCCATAAATCAATCACACGATTATAAAGAAGCAGTTTTAAAACTAACACTAATATTATTAGTTAATCACAAAATAGAAATTTCTTACGGACCTTGATGATCATCTTTGAAAGATGTATATTGGATGATGATTGAAGATTTTGTACTCCGGCTATGGTGCACTCATAAAACAAAATCCATAGTGCGACTTTGGTAGTGAATGAATACTGAAGAATCATCACATTCTTCTTCGAGAATTTGCCAAAAAGTTCTCTTTCTTCTCCTCAGAATCCCTTTTATATAGTGATTCATCTCTCCAGTTAATCCAATCTATTGATTTTATTGAGGTTTAATCATAGTCATCAACTCTAAAAGTCTTGGTAAGATTTGGATTGATTTGAGACAAATCCAATCAAATTTACAATCCAAACTTGGCAAATAAATACTCAATCCCGTGGCTGGAGAGTAGGTGCACTATTAGGTGCTCTCGGTGGCTGGAGAGTAGGTGCACTATTAGGTGCTCTCGGTAGGTGCTAGCTTACTGTAGCTTCTTGCTCTAAGCTACTCATAGGCCTACTGATAGCTACTCAATCTGTCTCCAGCTACTGATTGACTAGCCAATACTTAGTCTTTGTCTAGCTCAGTAGCAGTAGAATAAAACATTCATAACTTTCTTGTTTCAAACCCAATTTCGCTCATCTTAATGCCCTTAGAAGAGCATTTATAGTACTACATCTTTATAATTGATTCTATTCTTTGATACAAATTGTAATTGTTTCTAACTTGATCATGAAGTGTTATCAACATCATTCCATCAATATCGAACGTATCGGTTGTATCGATTGTTATCGTGCTTGATTTGTTTGCATCCATCTAATATGTGCATACTCTATTAAACATTTCATACTACAAATAGAGCTTGGTATTAATCAAATGTCATATTTGGTCATACATCCAACAAGAACAAAATGGTTAGCTGCATAATGAGAATAGGTAAAGGTATACTCAGCATCGAGAAGTGGTGCTCACCATGTAAGGACACATCATGATGGAATGAACATGTAGAAATGCTATTATGATCAAGCAGGACTTTTATATAGATTTGAAAAAGAATAGCGATGAAGTGAGCTTTATCAGGATAAGCTAGCTAAGAAAGTTATTCAGGTTGCAAGAGCTAAATTATACAAGGAAGTGTATGAGAAGTTGAATACTAAAGAAGCTGAAAAGGACATACATAAATTTACTCAAATAAGAGAGAGATTGCCTAAAGACTTGTGTACTATAAAGTGTGTTAATAATGATAAGAAGGTTCTAGTTTGAGACAAAGAGATTAAAGAAGTATGGGAAGATTATTTTGACAAATTGTACAAAAGTAGTGTTACTTAAGATTTAGGTTACTTTACATTTAGTGTCAGGATATAAATATCGTAGTTTTATGCACAAAATTAAACAATATGAAGTAAATGAGGTTTGAAGAGGATAAAATCAAGAAAGAATTTGGTCCAAATGGGATTCCTATTGAGGTATGAAGATATCTAGGAGATATGGGTTTGAGGTGGCTAACAGAGATTAGACAAATTAAGAAAATGCAAAATATATGAAGAGATACTCTAGTATCTCTATATAAAAATAAGGGTGATATTTAGAGTTATTCTAAGTAACATGGAATAAAATTTGTGTCACTATGAAGTTCTAGAAAAGAGTAATTGAATATAGGTTAAGACAAACTGTTAGAATACCACTATGGAGCGTACAATAACGTAAATACGCATCGTTACGGTGCGTTGAGTTATTTTTTACTGTTAAAATATTAGAGAATCAGTTTGGGTTTATGCTGGGATGATCAGCAACATAAGCTATTGATTTACTTCAATAACTTATAGAGTAATTTTGAGAGAGAAGTAGAGAACTGCATATGGTTTTTATTGATTTGGAAAAAAACTAATGATAAGCAGAGAGAAGTGCTATGATGGATATTGATAAAGAAAGGAGTCACCATCAAATATATTAATGTAATTAAGGATATGTACGATGGAATAGTGACAAATGACAAAACTTGTGGTGGCCTGACAAGTGTTTTTTCGATCACAATTGGATTGTATCAAAGATTGATATTGAGTTCATTTTTATTTGCTATAGTGATGGATGAGCTTATTAGAGCTATTCAAGATGAGATAATTTGGTATATACTATTTGCTAATAAAATTTTCCTAGTATGAGAGCAGGGATAATGCCAAGCTAGAGTTATGAAGACAAACATTAGAGTTTCGAGTTTTAGATTGAGTATGTCTAAAATATAGTTTATAGAGTGTAAATTCAGCAAATGAAGGATCCGAGACTATAGTGTTGTGATACTGGACAAACAAGAGATACAAATGAGAAATCATTTTAGATACTTGGGTTTTATTATTCAAAACAATAGGGTGATCGATAGTTATATTAGTCAAAGATCCAAATCGGCTGATTAATATGAAGAAGCGCAATGAGAGTTTTATGTGATCGCAATATTTCATTAAGGCTGAAAAGAAAATTTTTATAGGACTACTTTTAAAGCAGTTTTTTTATATGGCATAGAATGCTGAACTATAAAGAGATGTCATTTATAAGTGTCATAAAGATGTGTATGTCTCGTTGGATGTGTTGTAATACTAAGACAGAAAGTGATAAATGAAGATATTCTTACTAAGTTAGGCGTAGCTCTCACAGAAAATGCGAGGCGATGGTATGGCCAAGTGCAACATAGACCGATCTAATTTCGATGAGTGGAGTTTATCAACGTAGAATAAGTTAAAAGAGAGAAGGGATAACCGAAGAAAACATGAATAGACGTGCTATGAAAGAATATGAGCTAGAGGCTTAAATGAAGACGTATTGCTTGATATGAATAAGTGGAGAAGGATCGTTCATGTGATTGATCCAATGGATTCTCTTTTAGTTCATGTAGGTTACCCCAAGTACTTGGGATAAAAAGCTTAGTTATTGTTGTTGTCCATATCGAAACTCTAAATTATGTTTTAAGTTTTAACATTCACAAATGTCAGTTTGTTAGCTTGTAGCTTAATATAATTGAATAGAATCAATTAAATTTGAATTCTAAATGCATAATTTGGATTCAAGGAGCATCTTTTATTCAATCATATTGTGCATGATTTAAGTTTAACATCTTATTAGAAAAATGATGTATCAACTATAGTACGGTTTTGAATTCTAGCAACAATCTTATGTTGTTACTATCCCTAGCTAGTTACATTAAAACTATGATATAGATGTCCACCCATGTCGGTTGTTGGATATGTATCTACGTTTTTCACTATAGCATATGCATTTGATCAGTGTTATGGCTGATATTGGTAAGCATAATTGCTTTGTACAGTGTTTACTGTTTTAGTTCTTTTGTATTTGAATAATAAACCACTGCAAATGTTTATACAGGTATAAATAGACGTGTGCATGAAGGGATGTCCTGTATATCGTGGTTTTAGAATTGTTGTGTGTGAGAACTGGTGTTCATGTCGAAGAATGACATTCATCTCTGTCTGCAACATCATCCTGGCTATATATAAAGTGGGTTGTGACACTGGTCAAATGTAATGCACTTTAATTTCATTTTGATTTATGTTAAATGTGCCAATTTGAGTGTCTGACACGAGTCATGCTTCCTAGTTAAGAAGACTAGCCTTGTGATTAGGGATGAGAACGGGCAGGGTCGGATCGGGCTGAGTCTGATCTATTCAAGGTCCAAAATAAAATTTTGGACTTTGGTCCAATTCAAAGCCCAAATGGGCCTTTTTTAAAAAAAGTCCAACTAGGCCCAATGGACTTCAAACAGCCCATGGGCTTTTTGGATCTGCTCTTATCAAATTAAAAAAAAAAAAAATGATGCTATGACCATAAAAGAAACCATTACATAAAAAACTTTATTACCACTACAAACATCATTTACAAGTTGTATATTGCTTGAAGGTTGCAGGTTCATCTTCGGTTACCGTATTTACAAGTGTGATACCATATTAGACAAACACATCCCATTGAAGAGGGAAGAACGGTTGGGTAACATCATCCTGATCTCAACAGCAGCCATGCGAATGGTATCAAATTAACACTGATCTCTGGTGCCATGTATCAGCATCTTCACAACAATAGCACTGGTTAAAACTCTAGAAGGGAAAGGCAAAAATATAAATGAAAAGCAATCTATGACAGAATGCAACTTTACTTCAAGAATAAAGAATCTACAATTTAGTACACTCCAGAAAAATGATATAGATTCATAAGCCTGCAATGGTACTCAAAGCATATAGTCTGCATAGAGTGTGCCAATTGCAGTTCAGACACTGTTCCTCTGCTACATTTTCAGGACAACAAATTGCCTGCAAATTATTTCAACTGATCTCTGTAATGACCTGAGTTGTTTCAAGGTAACTCCCATTAGATGGCAACCTGATCCCACTCCTACAATTGCTATCACCATCAACAGAAGAAATGGTACACAATTTTTTTTTTTTATTATATTTTCCATGCCTAACCTACTACTCTAAAGAAAAAAGGACAAAGGTAACCAAAATATCAACAACATGAAAGAACATACAACATACAATGTTCATCTACTTTTGGTTGTGAGATTATTTACATCAAGAAGTCCATAGCTAAGGAGGGCAGGGCACCATTGTGACTACATGTGCTGAAATATTAACATATCAACGTATCTGAGGAGGCTAGCATCCTGATTAGAAAGGCGCCTGAAACTTGAACTTGGTTTCATAAATCCACCATTGTAAGAACTGCAAAACAATTCTTCATTATTTGGAATCATATACATTGACAACCTTTAATTTAAAAAGAAATAAGCAAAATTTGAAGAGTAAATAGATATAAAATGGATTGAATGCTATCAAACCAGAAACATCGTATTTAAGTATGTTATATATTCCAATTGATCCCAGACTGAAGAACCAAATTGTTAGAACAGAGCAAACATGAAGGCAACTTTGCTAGTCCCAAAACTCTGTATGCTAAACAAGGCCACAAGGATTATGAATGGAAACTATGACTATAACATCTGCAAATAAAATACAAGCAGTTGTATCAAAATCTCTGAGGATGTGCCTACTATACTTAAAGCTATAAAGTTGGTACATTGGAATGCCAACAAATGTTGAGAAAGCAATAGTCAAGTATAAACTCAGCAATTGAAAATTAAAATAATTTTACATTTAGAATTTGACATTACATACCATTCTCGACCTTCATTCCTCTAAGCATTCTACAATTAACTCTTCATCATTCATTAAATTGGATAAACTTAAAGAATCTACATATTCATCTGCATGGCATAAAATTAAGCAATAAAATAATGATTTGATAAATACATAAAAGACTAGATTATGCCAAATATAAATTCAATAAGAATACCTATATAATAATCCTTTCGAAGCCAATCTTATGTGCATATTAAAGCCTCTATAGTCGAGGGACTCAATCGACTTCGATGTTGATCCACAATTCTGCCACTAGTACTGAAAGCCGATTCTGATGAAATGGTAGTGACTGGTATAGCTAAAATATCTCGAGCTATTTTTGAAAGCAGGAGATAAACTACATAATTCTTTTTTCACCACTCCAAAACACTAAAATCAGTGTTCTAAAAAACGGCTTATGCGGGCGCATATGTGCCCGCATAATTGTATGCGGTGTAAAAGCGCAGAGAAACTGGAGAAATTGCACTGTCCATGCGGACAGGCGATTATGCGGTCACATAATCACATTATGCGGATTATGCGCCGCATAATCCGCATAATGCGATTATGCGATGGAACCCATTACGGGTCTGCAAATGAAAACCCGACCCGACTCGTTTATTTTAACCCGTTAAAACCCTTATTTCCCTTCGCCTCCTGACCCAAATTTTTGACACCAGAAGGAAAAAACAATCGCCCCCGAGAAAAACCCTAAATTCCCTTCTCTTCTCCGATCGACTAAATCATCTCCCCCGTTGAGTCCAATCGGAGCTCGAAGTCTCACCGGCTACCCTCTATCCCCAATTCTTCGCCCAGACTCGTCCGATCGGAGTTCAGTCGAAGCTCTTGCGACATCAGGCGAAAAAATCGATCGCTCCCAAAAAAACCCTAAATTCCCTTCTCTATTCTGATCGGGCTAAATCATCTCCCCTTTTGAGTCCAATCGGAGCTTGAAATCTCACCGGCTACTCTCTACCCCCAATTCTTCGCCCAGACTCGTCCGATCGGAGTCCAATCGGAGCTCAAAGCCTCTGACTTTCACTGCTTTCTTTCCTTGGTATTTTCTTTAGCTAAGTTTAATTTGTTTCTAGTATTTTCTTTAGTATTTTCTTTAGTTGAGTTTATTTTTTTTTTGAATGGATTAATATTTAAGATGTTGAGTTTAATTTTTTTTGGAATTTTGTTGCTGCTGTTAATAATAATTTGGACCAGGGACTTACTTTCAAGCAAACTAGTAAACTTAGTAATCAGTTAATCAATTTAATTTGTTCATAAACATAGAATAATTTGGAGCTGGAAAAAGAGGTGAATCACTGAATAGAAAATCTTCTTGCTTTACCCTGTACTGAATAGAAAAAGAGGTGAGTACTAAAATGATATAGTTTTGGAATTTGTGTTAATGAAATTTCCTGTACAGATATACAAAATATCTCCTTGCTTTACCTTGCATTCTGGATTATGGGTGGTGGACTCATCCTGCATTTGAAGATATCTCCTTGCTTTAGATTTTGGATTTGTTCATAGAATAATCTGTTCATAAACATAGAATAATTTAGATTTTAGAATACTGGCATCTCATCAAGTATCTGCAATAGAAAATCAAAGTAAGGTTAGATTATGTTGGTTAGTAGATAAAATATGATCAAAATGAAACATTTTATCCTCAAGTAAAACCAACAAACTTATCTCATTGGTGTGGACTCATCTCATCTCTAATCAAGTAAAATCAATAAACTTATTAAATGTTTGATAATTGTATGAATTATTTTTTGAGTTATTAGAATTAATTGTTTTCTCTCAATGATGATGTAGGAATTTCTTTGAGGCCTCTAATTTGTATGTCATCATTTATGACCTCTAATTCAAGTAGTTGTGGATGACCAAATCTATCGAGTGAGGAAGAAATAAGTATTTCTATCTATTTAATCTCTTATGTAGAGCCAATTTATATTCATTTTACATGCTTACGGTTATTATTTATAATTTTTTAGAGTTTTATAGCACTTAATATATCTATTTTTTATAATTATTATATTAATATATATTAAAATATTAGTATTTCACATAATTCTGCGTAATCGACATAATCGACGCGTAATCCGATTATGCATTATGTGGTCCTAGACTGCACACATACTGAAAATGCATTTTAGAACATTGATTGAAATCCACATCAGACATCGGAGGGAAAACATATTCTTCTAAATAATTGTCAACTTCATTTTTCTTAGCCCTTTTCATTGAACTTTGAGGTCCAAAAGTCTGCAAATTCTGAATCTAACTTTCTTTTACCCAAAGAAGTTAAAGGAGTACTTGAGCCACCACTTATTAACTGACTTGATTCATCCGTCACCACAGTTTTTTGTTTAACAATGCTCTCATATTCACCATAAATTTTCTTAAGAAGAGTGGTAATTTCTTTGTATTTCATTTTGATCTCTATCTCCTTAAGTACTAATATATAAATATACTCAATGTATACCAATTTTGATCTAGGATCCAAAACTGATGCAATTGACAATATTATGTTTTGTTTTTCCTAGTACTTATTAATTTTATTTTGCATTTCCAATGCCAGAGATTTAACAATATCATCACCAAAAGTAGATACTTCTTACAACACACGCTGAATGGTCTAAACTTTTCTAAAGTACAAATTAGATGTATGATACTATCCACTCGAAAATGCTTGAGTTGTATCAACAAAAGTATGCAGAAAATTAGTTACCACTTCGGTTTTTCTCCAATCATCAAGAGATGGAGCAATATTACAATACAATTGTGTATATCTTATAAAGACGTCCTTGTATGACAAAGTATTGGCAAGCATTTGATAAGTAAAATTCCATCTTGTAGGCACATCTAAAACCAACCTTTTTTAGTAGGTAACTTGAATAATTGTGCAATTCCTTTAAAAGTTTGCATTCTAGATGGATTACTAACCACATACGTAATAAGATTTCGAATTTGTTTAATAGAATCATCCATCACCTTTATTCCATCTTGCAGCATTATATTTAAAATATGTGCACAACACCTCATGTGAATGTGTTCACCATTAAACAGTAACTTTTCACCAAAATCTCTTTTGAAATTTCTTACCAAAGTATCATTTGTGGTAGAATTATCAAGTGTAAGAGCAAATATTTTTCATCTAAATCCCATTCAGTAAGGCAACTTCCAATTATATCATTGAGGGTATAGCTAGTGTGAGGATATGAAACTTTCTTAAAGTTTAAAATCAATTTGTTCAAAACAAAATCATTATCAATATAGTGAGCAGTCAGCACTAAGTATCCAAGCTTTTGATTAGAAGTCCATAAATCTGAAGTAAAACTCACACGACAATTTAAATTCTTTATTTTTTTCTTGAAGCTTTATCTTCTCTTCTTGATATAAAGCTATACAGTCATTTCTAATAGTATGACGACCAACCATAGTAAATAAAGGCTGTAAGCTCTTCACAAAATTAATGAATACCGGATGTTTCACAATTTTAAATGGAAGTTCTGTACAAATTACTAACTTTGCTAAGCACTTTCTACTTATTTCTGGATCAAAAGTAAAAACTACACCATCAGATCTAGGAGATTTGCCAATAATCATATTATTGGCAGTGAAAATTTCTAAGTAAATAGAGTTTTCCACAACAGAACGCGGAGCTAATAAGTTAGCTTCGCGTCTGGCAATTTTAGCCTCGTGTTTGAGTAAAACGCGGAGCTA
Source organism: Dracaena cambodiana (assembly GCA_036321105.1). NCBI lineage: Eukaryota > Viridiplantae > Streptophyta > Magnoliopsida > Asparagales > Asparagaceae > Dracaena > Dracaena cambodiana. The sequence goes on along the minus strand of JAYEPQ010000011.1, from coordinate 16,456,042 downwards.
TTCAATAACTCCGCGTTCTGGTTCTTTAGCTCCTCGTTTTGGCGAGATTAACTCCGCGTGAGCAGATAACCAGAATCTCAAATTGATTGAGATTATGATTTGGGCTTATCCAAATACCCAAATTAAATCGGATCAGAACTCTAAGTCAAGAGATTTAAATCAAAACTAAGATATTTGATTGGAATCCTTGATGAGAACAAATTCTATTTAAATAGAAACTCTCATGTCATCCTAAAGCTATAAATACCCTCTGGAGGAAGCCCTAGGGATCTTTTCCGGAGAATCAGATTTTTCGAGCATCTTGGAGAGTTCAAGTTACGCATAGAGCCTTGAATTCGTGAAGAGCAGAGAAGAAAAGATCCAAAAGTCGACCGCCATCTTCAAGAGAAGAGTTCGACGTCAGATCGTCCAAAGGAGCTACTTGATAGATCCCATCGCCACACAGATCCCACATCATATTGTAAAAGAGAGCGATATACATATAAATCCTCTCATTTGTTCTCTTTTTCTTTTGTTCACTTTCGTTGTAAATCAAGTTATTTCAATGGAAGCAAGGCAAGGAATTTCTGCTGCGAACAAACTGGCGACCACAGTGGGAGACATCTCTTTCACCAAAGAAGAGATCGTGGCGCAATCTGACGTCGAGGGGATCGGATCCGACGTAGATATGCTGGTCGTTGAAATCGACCAGCAGAAGTACGAGCAGTACCTCTCCTTTGAATCAGGTAACCTGAACGAAACACGATGCTATCGTCGCATGCGCTCTAATACCCAAGCAACGGGTAAAAAGGTATCCACCGATGAACGGGGATCCTTGGAGACCGCGGCTATAGAGCCGGTATTTGGGTAGGAAATCCTAGCAGAGAATGACCTCTCTATTGCCGGAGAAGGCATGGGAACTGGATTGACCAGAACCCAACTCCGAAATAGAAATCGGAGAGCTAGGCGAAAAACCCTCAAAGCCCGCATCGAACGCGAGGCTAACTTCATAGAACGCGAGGCTATGGTCCCTCGCAAACTGGCTCGCGTTAATCGCAAGACCAGTCATTATCGCGTTAAACGCGAAGTTGCAACTTGCGTTGATCGCAAGGAAAAGCCAGCATGTGATTCTCCACGTGAGGCTATTACTGGACTTAGCGATAAACGCGAAACCAGTAGTACTTGCGATAAACGCAAGATTTTTGACACTCGCGATAAACGCGAGGATAAAATTCCCTTAAAGCCAGCGTGTGATTCTCCACGCGAGGCTATTACTGGGCTCAGCAATGAACGCAAAGCCAGTACAACTTGCGATAAACGCAAGGTTTTTAACACTCGCGATAAACGCGAGGATAAAATTTCCTCACAGCCAGCGTGTGATTCTTCACGCTTGGCTAATACTGAGCTTAGCGATAAACGCGAAGCTAGTAGTACTTGCGATAAATGCAAGGTTCCCCAGCTCCGCGTAAATCGCGAAAACGATTGGCAAATTGTCGTTAATCGTAAAAATCGCTCTAAATGCGAAGTTGTGACTTGTGTTAATCACAAGAGTAAGCCAGCGTGCAAAAATTTTCTTCCACGCGGGGCTAAGATTATAGAAGATAAACTTCTGAAGAAACGCCAAGCCAGTGTAAAACGCGAGGTTAGCGTAGCAAAACGCAAAGCTATTCTTCAGGCCCGCGACACAAAACGCGAAGCTAACTTTCAGCTCCGTGCTCCAAAACGCGAAGCTATTTCTCAGCTCCGCGTAGATCAACCCAAATACAAAATCAGGACTGATCGTCGCATCAATGGACCAGAACTGAACTCCAGTCAACAGGCTTTTGGACCCTCTAAACAGTTGAATGGGTCCCACGACTCCATGATTAAAGTCACTGACTTCAGGGAGTATCTAACCAGGAAGAGAGGTATAGAACAAGTTCAATCTGAACCTGTCTGTCATTGTCAGCAGCTTATGACAGCGGTATCCGCTGTAATAGATAATTGTTGCTGCAGCAAGAACATGGTATCGATGTTCGACCGATTAACTAAATCAGACAAGAACCCTGCTAAGAAAACAAAGGCTACTCCCCGAGAAGAATGGAGAATTGTAACTTCCAATATGGTCGGCAAGGGTAAGAAGGTCATAGAGAGATGATAATTCAGAATCAAGTGATGAAGAACCTCATCACTTCACCCGACTTAAGTCAGGCGCCATCCTGGCCTGAAATTATAAGAAACTCGTGAAAGGTTCTTATGATGACGATAGCGATAATTCAGCCATAGCCTCTCCTCGTTCTTCGGCATCATCTAAATTGAAGTCAGCATCATATATGATGAGCAAATCTGACGATATCGACCAAAGATTTGAAGTTCAAGAACAAATGATTCGAGAGCAACAGAAGATGATCGAAGATCTTAAAATAATGCTCTCAAAATTGGTTGAGGCTAATGCCAAAAAGGGAAAAGAAACTCCGTTCAATAAAATGAATGAAGAAGATAAAGAAGAGAAGGCCCACTCGACGCATGAGGACGAGGATAGGTATTTTTTTTATGATCCACATGGAGAGAAAATAGAGAAGTTACAAAATCAACTTGAAGCACTAATGCACAAAAAGGAGTTAAAAGAATCATGAGTATCAAGACCATATCCGCCTGAATGGGATTTGGCACTATACCCGGAGAAATACAAACCGCTCAAATTGGAGTCGTATGACGGGAAAGGATCTCCTAGTCAATATATTTACTAGTTCTTGTCCCAAGCAGGGCATTTAATGGGTAATGACCCCGTGATGACCAAGGTATTCGCAAGTACCTTGAGAGGGCCTCCCTTCACTTGGTTTATGCAGCTGCCCCCAGGTACTATTAATACCTGGTTTGATGTTGAGAAACTATTTCTCGCACGTTTTTTTGAGGATGATACCGAAATTACGGTTCATTCCCTCCTTGCAACTAAATAAGGGGAATAAGAAACAGTAAAAGACTTCATAGAAAGGTTCTGGGAGAAGTCCGTGCATTGCAAACACGGAATGGTCCAGGAAACTCTGGTAGAGACATGTCGATATAATTTTAAAACTAACGTGCTTCTAAAAATGAGGGCCGTAGAGTCTAAGACATGGAGAGATTTGATCAAATAAGGAGAGCAAGCCGAGAACTTGATCCGTCGAGTTGAAGAGTCTCGTGGGTCAAGAAACACTGGGAATAATAGGCTGTACACCCAAAATAATAATAATAAAAATAAGGGAAAAGCGGTGATGGCATCAGAAGTCACTCCACAAAAGACAAATCCTCCAAACTCGAAGCCCCAAAATCAGAAGGGCACGAGACAAAATAGGTCTCAACAAGAGAGGATCTATACCTTCAAGGCAGAGCAAACACCTACACTCTTCCACCTGCTCCTGAGGAAAGGAATGTTGAAACTTCCGGAAAATAGGAAGCCGGAGGACGTTGGTAAAACCAATGACCCCAATTATTGCCTCTACCACCGGAATGTTGGATACCCTACTAAGGATTGTTACCCTCTAAAGAACAGAATCCAAGCACTAATAGAAGCTGGAGTTCTGACACTAAAAGAGGAGCAAAAGAAGGTCACTGCCAATATGACAACCCTAGTGGTTGGAACCCATGAGTTACTCGCAGGGGTGACCCCAATACCAAAGGGGAAGCTGGTTACGAAAAACTATGACCCGCATAATAAAGCACAAGGACTTGTCCTCGTAACAACTCAAAAGGGGGAAGTCATGTGGGTCCACCCTGATTTATTACAGGATGAACAGTGGATTACTGTAGGGGTCAAAAGAAAAAGCGGACTAGCAATGCTATTTTCGCGAAAATAAAAGATGAATACATAATTGCAGGGGCATTAACAGACTCTGAAGAGGAGCCCGAAGCTATGGCCACTCATCAGGATGGGGCAGGCCCTTCCAGCACTCGATCTGGAAAAACATATCTCAAGGACTACACCAGAGTAGACCCAAAAGATATATATGCGGAACTCGCGAAACCTGCAAAACAGAAAAGACTTCGCTTCCAGAAAAATCCTGGAAAAGATGGAGTCAAAGACGCTACCTTCAAATTTGATATAATAGCTCAGCTGGCAAATATTCCAGCTCGAGTCACGCTTTACGAGTTGTTACGGTCGTCGAAATCAACTCGCGAGGCATTGAAAGAGGCACTGGCAGACTCTGAGTCATTCCTAGCTTAGATTGTCGAGCCGGCTGATCAAGAACAAGACTCTTGCCCTCGCTGTTATCAAGTGAGGAGGCAGGTCCCATAAATTATCTTCTCTCCAGAAGACATGCAGGTAAGAAATATAAAGCATAACAGGCCTTTATATTTCACCGGGTATGTCGGATCCACGAAAGTGGATCGCATCCAGATTGATGCAGGGTCTGCACTAAGCGTCATTCCCAGAAGGTTGATGCAGCTATTGGAAATTTCTCTCCATCGCCTGACGCCAACTACAATATATGGGTTCAATTCCAATGATAGCTGTCCCGTTGGAAAGATTCGACTCCGGTGTCAAATCGGGGATATGAAGACGGAGGTCACATGCTACGTCATTGACGCAGACATTTCCTATAACATCTTATTGGGGCGGCCTTGGATCCACGCCTATATGATAGTCCCGTCGACTCTCCACCAGTGCATGAAATACTGTGATGAACAAGGAGAAGTCCGGACACTAATTGCAGATAGGCAACCATTTAAAGGGCTGGAAAACTACTTCACGGATGCTTTACTTTACAAGCCAGCCCATGAAGTCTCCGACAACAACCTCAACAAGCCTCAAAAGTTTGACGAGAGCGGCAACGAGGCGGATACGGAGTACGAGCCTGCCGAAGAGAACGATGTGGGTGATTATGAAATCAATCCTCACATAGATTTTAATTTGAATTTTGATAATAATGTAGCTAATGTAGTAGAAAATGAGGGGATTATCAATGAAAACATAAAGTTAGTCTACGAGCCTGCTGTAGTTACTGAATCTGAACCTTCTTGTACTTCCACCGAAGTGGATGGCTTATCCGAACTTGAAGTTCTGGCGGCATACTATTTGCCACTTAAGTCATCTCTCCTCTCTCAATCAAAAATAACTAAGGGATAAGGTCACTTTTTTGAAGTGCCTCCTCGACAGGAGTCCCAAAGGCCGATCATGTTCGGCAAAGTAATTACGTCACCTCGACAAAGACAAACCAATGAAAGTGATGAACAATCATCACCTCAATTTCACTTATATGAATAGAAATTCCGACAGATGATGGAGAAAATGGGTTATAATTTTATCTAGAAACCAGAGTTAAACTTTGGAAAAGGGCAACGGAATCTCATACCCTCATTTAGACTGAGAGGAAAGAGCCCAGACTATTATCAAAAGACTCGCAAGGGGTTGGGCTATGTATCTACTCCTCTCTCATCACCATCCCAATATGAGGAAAGATTTTCATCCGATGAGGATTTAAACCCGATTGATCAGAACTCAGATCTAAGTACTGGCGCTTGGTTTCAATTCTTGATAGCCAATATGGTTTCAGTCGCACCAGAAAGCGATGAGGAACCAATTGACGTTCAAGATGATTCCTGGGCTAAACACATGGACACTTTTTGGGATGTCCGCTTTGAACAGCGTGACCCGCCCACAGAAGATAAATTGGTACAAGTTAATATGGGAACAGAAGAAAATCCGAAGCCCATCTTCTAAGCGACACGCTAACTCCCTTGGAAAAGGATGAACTTATATATCTTATCAAAGAGTATATAGACGTATTCGCATGGAGCTACGAAGATATGCCCGGTCTTGATCCTCAGATTGCCACACACCGGTTAAATATTAAGGAAGACGCCTTAAACAACAGTAAAGGCGTTTTCGACCGGAGTTAATGGAGGCAATAGTTGTTGAGGTCAACAAGTTTATAAAATTCGGATTCATCCGTGAAGCGCAACATCCTGATTGGGTGGCTAACATAATGCCGGTTCGTAAGAAGAATGGCAAAATCCGGATATGTATTGATTTTCGAGATCTGAACGCTGCATGTCCTAAGGATGAATTTCCACTCCCCATCACCGATGTGATGATTGATAATACATGCGGTTATGAGAGGATGTCCTTTATGGATGGCTTCTCAGGCTATAACCAGATTAAAATGCACCCAGATGATGAAAAGCACACGGCTTTCAGAACGCCGCTGGGGGTATACTATTATACGGTGATGCCTTTCGGATTGAAGAACGCCGGTGCCACCTACCAACGTGCGATGAGCGTCATATTCAAAGAACACCTGCGCAAAACGGTGGAGTGCTATGTGGATGACTTAGCGGTCAAAAGCAGGAACAAAGAAGATCATTTGCATGACTTAAGGACAGTCTTCGATCTTATGCGAAAATACCATCTGAAGATGAATCCCACTAAGTCTTTTATGGGCGGTGTCCAGCGGGAAATTCCTTGGGTTCATAATAACCTCAAAAGGAATTTTCCTTGACCCCGAAAAGGTGAAAGCGATTAGTGAAATGCCACCGTCCCGCAACCTTAAGGAATTAAGGGGGTTACAAGGAAAATTAGCCTATATCCGGCACTTCATCTCCAATCTATCTGGACGATACCAACCGTTCTCCAGACTCATAAAAAAGGGGATTTCTTTCGTATGGGATGAGGCATGTCAACAGGCATTTGACGATCTCAAAGAATACCTCACCAAACCTTCTGTTCTTATGGCACCGGTCTCTCGGCAACCGTTCCTTATATATGTAAGGGCTATGGATAATGCTTTAGGAGCATTACTTGCTCAGTATAATGAGCATGGCCATGAACACGCCCTCTATTACTTAAGCAGAACAATGATGGGGGCCGAATAGCGGTATACCCCGATTGAAAAAGAATGTTTAGCCCTAGTGTTTGCCGTTCAGAAAATGCGACACTATCTTTCACGGCAAACAATTCATGTCATATCACGGGTCAATCCCTTGAAAATCCTGATGACAAAATCGGGATCCTTAAACGGCCGATTAGCAAAATGGGCATTGCTACTATCGCCATATGATATACACTTCGTCCCTCAAAAAGCCATGAAGGGACAGGCGATTGCCGATTTCCTAGCAGATCATCCAATCTGGTCCAAATCCAAACAGACGTCAGAGGTCAACACAGTTAGCAAAGAACAACCATGGCAAATATTTTTTGATGGTGCTGCCAGACGATCTGCTGCTGGAGTGGGGGTTGTGCTAATATCCCCACATAAACATATATTGCCTAACGGTTACTCATTAACAGAACCGTGCACGAATAATGTGGCGGAATACAACCCGCTCATTATCGGCTTAAAAATGGCTCTGCAACTGGGGGTGAACCATCTAGAGGCATATGAAGACTCTAAGCTCATCGTCAACCAAATGACGGGTGAGTATAAAGTCAGACATGAAGCCCTCATCCCTTATCATCAGCTAGCCATTGAGCTAGCAGGATATTTTGAACAATTTTATATCTATCATATATCTCCGAATGAGAATATATATGCAGACGCTCTTGCTGCACTAGCTGCAACATTGGCGATTCCCCCGGGTGAGGCTAAAAGCATCACTATTGATAGAAGAGAACTCCACCCAGATATGGTATTCCAAACCAAAGAAGTATGCCAGACAGGCTTAACTCTGGAACCCCGTGATTGGCGATTTCCATTTATAGATTACGCCCTATATGGGATACTGCCAGAGGATCCAAAGGAAGCCGCCTCGATAGAGAGGAAGGCTCTGAGATTTTACTTTGATCGTACATTTCAAACTTTATATAGAAAATCAAGTGATGGTCTGCTGCTACGCTGCATATCAAAAGCAGAAGCAGATGAAGTGCTGAGAGAAACACATGATGGAGTGTGTGGAGCTCATCAGCCCGGTTCAAAACTCGGAGACCGCATAAGAAGGCTGGGATACTACTGGCCGAAAATGATTACAGAGGCAATGGCATACGCTAAACGGTGCCATGCATGCCAAGTACATGCTAATTTTATTCAACCCCCGGAATACTTGTACAGTACCGTTGCTAGTTGGCCATTTGAGGCATGGGGAACGGATATTGTGGGGCCAATAACTCTCCCGTCATCCAGAGGACATCGGTTTATTCTTGCAATAACCGATTATTTTTCAAGATGGGCCGAAGCCGTGCCTACGAGAGAGGTAAAAACGACAGATGTGATTAAGTTCATTAAGCATCATGTCATTTACCGTTTTGGTGTCCCCCGAAGGATCATTCATGATAATGGACCGCAATTCATCAGCCAGGGGTTCTCAAGATTCTGTGATAAATTCAGAATCAAAGATATTGCTTCAACGACATATAACTCCGCGGCAAATGGATTAGCTGAAGCTTTCAACAAGACGATCATTAAACTCCTTCGGAAATTCGTTTATTCCAACAAACGAGACTGGGATGAAAAGTTAGGAGAGTGTTTGTGGGTTTATCGCACCACCGTTTGCACTCCAACAAAAGCTACCCCGTTCTCCTTAGTTTATGGAAGTGAGGTCGTCTTGCCTCTTGAAATCCAAATACCATCGTTAAGAGTGGCCTTAGTTATAAAGATGACGACAGAAGAGCGCCATCAACAAAGATTGTAAGAACTAGAGGCGTTAGATGAAAAACGTCTCAGGGCACAACAACAAAATTGAGTTGTATCAAGCCCGAATCTCGCAAACATTCAATAAGAACGTTAAACCAAGGACCTTTAAATAAGGAGACTTGGTCCTGGTTATTAAAAGGCCAATGATTCTGACCCACAAAATTAAGGGTAAATTTGAATCTAAGTGGGAAGAACCGTTTTTTGTGGAGATGGTATACTCTAGTGGAGCCTATCGCTTAATCAACCAGAATGGCGATTGGATGATGCCGATCAACGGCAAATTTCTGAAGAAATACTATGCCTAAAATGAACCAGAATGATGACAGAGTAACTGTCACATCTGGTTCAGTTCCTTAGGAGTATAACCATCCACCAGTTCAAGTTACGCACATGAGCACTTGGACTAGGCATGTGCAATTAGGCGAACACCTCTGCCGAAATCTGGTGATCCTGATCCGATCATCTTGGTATGTGCAGTTCAAGTTACGCATGAGAGCTTTGAACCGCCTCCAATCAAACTCTAGGCATGCGCAATTAGGCGCCTCTGCCGAAATCTGGTGATCCTGACCCGATCATCTTGGTATGTGCAGTTCAAGTTACGCATGAGAGCCTTGAACCGCCTCCAATCAAACTCTAGGCATGCGCAATTAGGCGCCTCTGCCGAAATCTGGTGATCCTGACTCGATCATCTTGGTATGTGCAGTTCAAGTTACGCATGAGAGCCTTGAACCGCCTCCAATCAAACTCTAGGCATGTACAATTAGGCGCCTTTGCCGAAATCTGGTGATCCTGACCCGATCATCTTGGTATGTGCAGTTCAAGTTATGCATGAGAGCCTTGAACCGCCTCCAATCAAACTCTAGGCATGCGCAATTAGGCGCCTCTGCCAAAATCTGGTGATCCTGATCCGATCATCTTGGTATGTGCAGTTCAAGTTACGCATGAGAGCCTTGAACCGCCTCCAATCAAACTCTAGGCATGTGCAATTAGGCGCCAGGCATGCGCAATTAGGCGCCTCTGCCGAAATCTGGTGATCCTGACCCGATCACCTCGGTACTAGCAGTCTAAGTTACGCAGATGAGTCTTGAACTGTTTTACCTAAACAAATGAACTATTTTGATGACAAGTTATTTGTTGTGCAAGTAAATTTACTAGCTAACAGATAAAAGAATCAGAAGATTTTCTTTATTCATCAATCAAAAAAGAATTGAGTTACAAAAGAATCAGTAAAGTTCTTTCTCCTATTATATGTTCTTATTACAAAAAGAATAATAGAATAGAATGAAAGAAAGTTATGGATCTTTTAGGAGTCTCAACTTATTCATCGTCTCGTCAATTACTCGACGACGAGTCTCCTCCACGTGGAGTGTTGAGCATGCCGGCGTAAATCATCATCATTTATTACCAGTTGTTGGGCTAACCGCTAACGAGATTCTTCAATAGTACGGCTCCTCATTATGCCTTCTTGTTCGAGCTGTCCTTATTGAAAAATCAGCTCTTCCCATTTCTTAACGGATTCCCCTAACCGAGACTCGCTGGTTTCCAGAATAGCTCGAGCCTTAGCAATAGTCTCTCTGGCTCTAAGGATGGCGGCCTGACTCCCCTCAATCTCGAAGTCCACTATCTCTAACCCTCTGAGGATTGATTCCTGACTGGCTCGTAGTTCTGCCAACTCCCGAGACCAGACTTCCTCTTGGTGCCTCAGTTCCTCTTGACGAGCCACCAACTCTGTCCAAAGCCGCACCGACTCGATCTCAGTGATCGCTTCCACATCCGCTTGGCGAACCGTATTTAGCATGTTCACCTGATCTTCCAAAGCTTCAAGGCGGGCCCCGTAGGGAGCCGCTCGGTCACGTCCCCCAATCCTTTCAATATTATCCAGATAGCTGGACAACATTGGACGTCCAAGATTAAAGAAATCTCTTCCGTCCAGGATCATTCCGATACACCTCCTTAGTAGCCGCAAAACGTCATTTACACTGTGGTTGAAGAATTCTTCGAGAGGATCCACATTGTCTGTGTTTAAAGCAGGCAGCGCTAAGGAAGATGTCGCTGGGGGAGGAGTGGCGTCCGTTGGAGTTGAGGAAGAAGAAGCCCTTTCCTGTACCAGATTCATGACATGCGGGGCCAGTAAAGCCAATATGGACTTGGCAGAACTGGGAACCCGAGGAGAAGTATCACTGGTACATATCATTCTAGTAGCACCACCAGCAGGAGTAGATGATTGAGTGTTTTCACCCGAAACTCCTGTGGCAGAAGTGGCTTCGAATGAGAACTTCAGATTTTCTTCATCTCCCGCCGGCGGAAGACTTGGAGCTGGAGGAGTCGCAGGTGTCTCGACAGCCATAATGGTAGAAGGCATTAATATTGCTGGCTGAGGAGCAGAGGGCACACCAGCTACTACCGAAAAAGTTTCCTAGGAGCAGACCATTGGTGTCGGAGATGGCAGACTTGGGGATGGGAGAGCCTCTCTTGCTGCGGCCGCAATGACAACTTCTGTTCTGTCATTACTCCCTAGTTCATCAATGGGAGGAATCGACGAAGGAACTGAGTATGTAGCCGGCGTGAAGTAATCGGCATCAAACTCATTTTCAGAACTATCCAAACCACCCACCGAGCCAGTTGTGCCTGAGTAATCCACCTTTTCCTCAGACTCCCCTTGGTAGTCGAATGCATTGGTGAATGCGGTTGACCACCTGCATTTTAGAAAGCAAACAAAGAGTGTTACATATAATGATGAAATGAATAATGAACAGAGGATAGAATATAAAAATCATACCAAGAGATACAAGTCCAGTTGTCGAACTTGAAGGAGGAGCCGTCGCTGTTTGCAGAAGCGCACCGGTTTCGCTACCCAGAGGTTGCGTCGCGGAGTGTTCGACAGATTCTGCGGTTGGGGAAGCCGGGACCTCAGTAGCACCTGGAGCTTCAGCAAGTCCACTCTCCTCTGCCGGCGCCGGAGGCAGAGATGAGGCCAGCAAGTCTGAAGCAAACTTGACCGCCGTCTCGTGAGAAACTAAGAGGGTCCCCGGGGCTAATTTCTGCTTCTTCACCGGTTCGCCTCTTACATATCCGCGGCGTTTAATGGCTGGACTCCGAGAGCGGGAAGCCAAGTGTTGAAGAGCACCTCCAACATCAGCATCACCGTTGTCATCATTATCATTATTATTATTATCAGAATCGCCCGCATATGATGGATCCGCCGCGATACCGAGGAATTCATCCATTCCTTTCACTCGGACCCTTTTTGCCCCTCTACGGCAAGAGTAGAAGGCTTCATCTCCTTCAACAGGTATGGTTGATGGAGAAATTAGGTACTTCAGCATTAGCAACACTGTACCAGGTACAAAATCTTAACACCATGCTTAGCTCTGGCAATTTCAGGGGTAGCATAAATTCTGCTCTGGTTCCTCCAGCATGAAAATGGAACCAGCCCCGTGCCCCTGCGTACAGATTCCCCTCGTACGCCAACCCTTTATTTGGATTTCCTATAGTAAGCTGCGTATATCCAAATTGACGAGCAAATCTACTCGGGATATACGGCTCTATGTAGCACATGGTGTCTTGCCTGTACACCAAGTGTCCGGGGCAAATATTCAACAACCACCAGAAGGCCCCTGAAGATAAGTTTGTGAACTTGTTTGCTCCTAAAATATCTTTAAACTTTGATTCATACTCTCCCCTAGGGAAGTCTGGAAAGTAGCGGAAGATCTCGTAGTTTTGATGATGATGGAGTGTCCTGCGGATTTGAGACATGTAATTACTCTTCCAGACAGAGCGCTTGTACTTCTCTACGAAAAACGGCTTGTCATTTGGATTGTAATCCGCGGCACTCATCAAAAACGGGCAGTGCATGACTAGCCACGCCATTAAATATGTGTAGGGCATTTCTACCCTTTGGTGCGGTGTCTTTACGGTGGCAGCTTCTTTGCCGCTTTTTCCTTTCCAGTTTTGCCTTTGTTCTTCTCTGCTGGCATAAAGCTGTTGCAGAGGGCCCGGAGCCCGCTTTGGAGGTTGGCAACCATTGCTGGTAATAACCCGAATGGTTGTCCATAGGCCAATAGAACGGCTGGATAGACGACGTTCTTGGCGATAGCTTCCTTAGGAAGCGAAGGGACGACACACCTCTTCAGCCACAACATTAAAAAGCCAGCAAGGAGACCCTTCTCAGAAATAGGAAATTGGGCTTGATAATGGAAGCTCTGAAAGACCGTGTCAGGACTAAATCCTCCATTTGATTCGGTCGTATATGTTGTGGCTTCTAAGTTGGAGATACGCTCCTTCACTTCTTCGATACTAACGGAAGGGCGTCCACGAACCATAGGGACTCTCTTTCAGATTGATGAAGAGATAGTCTGCCCACTTCTTATGGCCAATTCCCTGGTTCCTTACTCCAGCCAGGTCGGCGCAAATATGATAGTGGCACATCATTTTCCAGTAGGTCTGGTAGATGTGCTCATCCCCCGCTTTTAGCATCTTTAATTCTTCAGCAGTGGGGATATATTCCTCATACGGGACTTCGCCCATTGATAACCCCGACACTTCGAACATCTCGTGGAGAGCGAATCCCAGCTCACCCACCGGTGTAAAGGTGCCGGTTTCGGGGTTATACATCTCCAGCAGGCTGAACAAATGGTACGAGCTTTGAGGCGAGCCAAACTGGACGTTTCTAATGGCTTTGTACAAGCCAATTTCCTTTAGGGTCTGCTCATGGGTGACCAGTATGTGTTTGACAAGTCTGAACCACCACATGTTGCCCGAGGAGTGGACCCATCCGGGCATTCTAAAGTTTTTGGCGGGGTACTGTCCACCCTTGTTCAAGAATTCGCTAAGGAAAGTCTTAGCACGAATTGGACTTCACCAACAGGGTGCTCTTTGGTGACTCTGCCTGGGAGGAGCCCCGTAATACATCTAGGGGGACCGTCTTGAAGAGCCCCATTCGCGCCGAACTTGCCGGTCGCAACACCATCATACTAACGAGTTAGTTCAAATTCTAACTCACGGTGGGAAGAAAGCCTCTGGAGATACACCAAGGGATAGCTACGCTCCATGTCAGGGAAAAACATCAGCAGATCCCCGGCCTGATATAGCCACTTGCTCTCTTCTTCAAAGAGAATCTCATCAGAGTGATCCAACGCATCTCCGAAGAAGAATGTGGGCTTTTCCAGTATCTCTCGGTTCGTTGCCTCAAAAGGAGCGTCAGTGATAATCTCCCTCGCAGTCACAGGGCTGTATCTTATCAGTTTCTCCCTGCGCTCCCTGAGACCTGGCTTGAAGGTGGGAAGATAAGTGGTGAAACGGAACTGAGTTGCTGAGTCTGCACCACCAACGAAACCGAAGTGATGCCCTTGGGAGCTGAATAGCCAACTGCAAATTAAGAGTTAGACAAGTTTCTACAAATCAGAAAATTTTTCTAAGTATGAAAACGCGGAGCTAGAGGCAACTCCGCATAACTTCGCGTTTACAAACGCGAAGCTAAGGATGATAACTTCGCGTTTACAAACGCGAAGTTAAAATTGTAACCTCGCGTCAGAACGCGATAGTTAGCAAAAATAACTTCGCATCTAAAAACGCGGAGATAACGCGATAGCTTCGCGTGGAGGAAAACCAGAGATCTTTTCCTTCTTCTCCAAGCCATTTGGCCAGAGTACGGCGATCTCGCCGGTAAAAGAGATGATTGGCCGGTTAAAACCGAGCCAAATCACTCCTTAAAAAGTTCTAAAAATCCAAGAAGTGAAGAATCTTACCGCCGATAGGCGAGGCGTGGACTGACTCGCCGCTGCGGCCACTCCCACGGCCGCTGCCGCCGCTGCTTGCGCCAGTCGCCGACGGCGAGGCTGTGCGTGAAGAAGCACGGGTCTTGGGTGCCATTGCTTGCGAAATCTTGAAGGGAATCGACGGAAATCGGGTCGAAAATCGCTCGAGTCGCCTGAATCGCCGGAGTTCTGGAGCTCTAATCTCTTGAAAATCCTTCGAATGTAGTGAGGAAGAAAAAGAAGAGACTCCATTTAAATGAAAAAACCTGCCTCTTGGTATTCGGCGCAAGAATCGGAGCGATTACTGATCAGTTGCTCTCCAAAACGCGAAGCTATTAGCTTCGCGTGGTGATGGGAAACGCGAAGCTATTAGCTCCGCGCAACTATGAAAAACGCGAAGATAACTTGGTCGTTTAGCTACGCATTTCTATGAGAAGTTTGGACTTGGCATGCGTGATCAGGCGCCTTTGCCGAAATCTGATGATTATAATAACGATCGTCTTGGCATGTGCAGTTCAAGTTACGCATAAGAGTCTTAAATTGCCTCCATCAAACTAAGGCATGTGCAATTAGGCACCTCTGTCTAAGTTAAATGATCCTTATCCGATCATTTCAGGTACTAACAGTCTAAGTTACGCGAATGAGCCTTGGATTGTTTTACCGAAACTATGAACCATCTATTTGTTGAGCAAGCAAAATTCTTGAAGCCAACAGATAAAGAGAAAAAGAATTATCTTTATTCATAAAATAAAAGGTTACAAAAGTAGAAGGAGTTATAGCTCTCCCAAAAGCTTTAAACATATTTATCGACTCACCAATAACCCGACGATGAGTCTCCTCCACGGGGTGTTGAGCTTGCCGGTGCAAGTAATCATCATTTAAATGTGACTGGTTTAACCACTGACGAGGTGCTTTTCCAGTTCAATTCCCTGGTTCACATGCAAAAGATCTCCTCTGCAAATATCAACTATGATCTGTTTAAAGTTCTTAGTGGGTCACCTAAAGATACTGCTGCAAGAATCCTAATAAAGATGCACAAGTTGAATTCGACATGCTACAATGCCTTAGATGATCATCTCTATCGCTTTGGAAAGCGACATAGATCGTCATCTAACAGAAATGGTCCTCAAGAAAACTTAATGAGCTGCCGCAGAGTTCTTGTAACTCCTTCGAAAGTTTACCTTTTGGAGCCAGAGCTTGAAACCTGCAACTATGTTGTAAAGCATATGCTTCTGGCTTCCTTAGAGTTACTTTTGCTGATGAAGATCGGAGCATGACTGGCCTTTGAAGATATATCAGGGGATAGCTACGCTCCATGCTGGGTAGAAATATCAGCAAGTGACCAGATTGATAGAGCCACATGCACTCCTCTTCAAAAAGGATCTGGTCCGAATACCTCACTGCAAAAGAAGAATCAAGAGTTAGAAAAGTTTTACAAAACTCGAAAAATCTTCTAAGTATAAAAACGCGGAGCTAAAACTAACTCCGCGCGCAGCTAAGGAGATAGCCTCACGTTTCACTCGCGAAGCTAAAATTCATAGCCTCGAGTTGAAACGCAACTGCTAGTCAAAATAGCATCGCGTTGAAACGCAACTGCTAGTCAAAATAGTCTCGAGTCGAAACGCGACTGCTAGTCAAAATAGCCCCGCGTTTCAAACACGAGGATGACGCGATAGCTTCGCATAAGAAGAAGACCAGAGTTCTTCTTCGTCTTCTCCTTCCTCTCCAAGCCTTACGGTCGGAAAACGGCGATCTCGCCGGTACAAAAATGGTTGGTCAGTTAAAACCGAACCAAAACAATCCAAAATTGTTCTAAGGAGTCCGAAAGTTGAGATTTTTACCTCCAATGAGCGCGGCATGAACTGGTTCGCCGCTGTATCCGCTCCCTCGGCCGCTGCTGCCGCTGCTAGCGCCGGCTGCCGATGGTGAGGAGGCGCGCGATTCCGTACTCTTCTTAGATGACATCCTAATGATGAAAATCTATGGAAAATCGAACGAAGTCCGGTCGAAGACCGCTCGTTCACATGAGTCGCCCGGTCGAAGATCGCTCATGGATTCCTGGATTCTTCAAATAAAGAAAGGAAGAAGAGTTAAAAACTCTATTTAAATAAGAACCCGCCTCTTGGTATTCGGCGCAAGGTTCGGAGTAATTACTGAGCAATTACTGAGTAATTACTGAGCAGTTACTAAAAACGCGAAGCTATTTAGCTCCGCGCAAGTGAACAAAACGCGAAGACGACTTGGTATTCTAACTCCGTGTTTCAGTTTAAGTATCCAAAGTATTTCAAAATTTGCTAAATTCTAAGCCATTTTGAAAACTTTGGAGGGAGTTCTGTTGGCAGTGAAATTTTTTAAGTAAATGGAGTTTTCCACAACAGAACGCGGAGCTAATAAGTTAGCTCCGCGTCTGGCAATTTTAGCCTCACGTTTGAGTAAAACGCGGAGCTATTCAATAACTCCGCGTTCTAGTTCTTTAGCTCCGCGTTTTGGCGAGATTAACTCCGCGTGAGCAGATAACCAGAATCTCAAGTTGATTGAGATTATGATTTGGGCTTATCCAAATACTCAAATTAAATCCGATCAGAACTCTAAATCAAGAGATTTAAATCAAAACTAAGATATTTGATTGGAATCCTTGATGAGAACAAATTCTATTTAAATAGAAACTCTCATGTCATCCTAAGGCTATAAATACCTTCTGGAGGAAGCCCTAGAGATCTTTTCCGGAGAATCAGATTTTTCGAGCATCTTGGAGAGTTCAAGTTACGCATAGAGCCTTGAATTCGTGAAGAGCAGAGAAGAAAAGATCCAAAAGTCGGCCGCCATCTTCAAGAGAAGAGTTCGACGTCAGATCGTCCAAAGGAGCTACTTGATAGATCTCATCGCCACAAAGATCCCACATCATATTGTAAAAGAGAGCGATATACAAATAAATCCTCTCGTTTGTTCTCTTTTTCTTTTGTTCACTTTCGTTGTAAATCAAGTTATTTCAATGGAAGGAAGGCAAGGAATTTCTGCTGCGAACACATATGCTCCATGTCTTTATGAGGATTTTTTTTGCAAGTAAATTTGATATGACGATTTAAATGGATTGTTCCAGAATTTTTGTTGCAAATTGAGGGTTTTAACAATAATTACATATTGTTTTGATGGTGCCATCTCCTTGTGTTTCAATTACAAAATGACTCCAAACTTCAGACCTTCTATTTTTCATATATAAAGAATTTTTAATACTTTCACTTTCAGTATCTTCATACATCTGTAGAAAGAGGATCATATAAATGCATATTTTTTGTATAAATATATCATTCGCTATAGCAACTCAAAAAACAACAAACAATTCATGTTGATATCAAAGAAAGAAGAAATTACCTTTGTGGAACCTTGAATAGAAAGATTTGTTGAATTAGAAGGTGTTCGAGAGTTTGTCCTTGTCATAGTACAAGATTCCTAACAAAACCATGAATGTACATCAAATTCTTTTGAGCTTGTCCTTACCATAGTTTTTAATCTAGCCCTTCCTCAATAAGATAGAATAATGGATGAAATTCAAAAAGAAAATGTTCAAACAATTAAGATGCATTCCTAAATTACAACTTGAATATGTGGTTTATGATACAAGGGTGACAGACTGCAAGTCCATGAATCTTTAATGAAACTTTTGTAGGTCTAAAGTCAATTCCTCGAGCTCGGATGGGGACGTTGCAGACGAATAGGCCTAAAGTATATTTTCTTGTTATTTTGAGTGTAGTGGTCAACTATATACATTGAAGTACTAATATTATTTCCAATTTGCTTCAATTATTATCCTCGCAGTACCTGAATCTTATTGATTTTTATAATTTACATTTTCAACTTTAGTTAATATGTTCGATGATTTATTTTATTGCTATTGTATTAGACTCATGTATGTCAATCATGCATAACAAGAAAAAGAATATCAGAAGTCTACAATTCTAATGCGGTGGATGCCACTGTGATATTATGGAGATAAATTTAACTCAATTTATCATGTGTATGTTTCCGTTGAACTAGATTCCTGCATATCAATCATCCTGATGAGAGAAATATTGAACTTACTAGAAGTCTTCAATTAAACCATCTAAGACGTTCGAAAACGAGAAACTTTTCTATAGGAGTTTGTTTCAGGATAAAAAAGCTACATATTCTTCCGCAATCTCACCTGATCACTCCTAACATTTTTATATAAAAATCTCAAGGACTACATTAAATAAATAATTGAAAAGTCGTAGTTAATTGGCCCAATGTCCATACATATATACAATATTACTACCAATTATTAATATCACCATTGCAATTCAACTACACATACAACAAAGCTGCCTAAATTTTGATAGGAAATTGTTTTTGTCTCAAGCATGCAATATTTCGAAAATCCGCAACTCAAACTTTCTTTTATAAATTTTAAAAAAAAATTAACTTTTCATTGAAAAATGTAATTTTGAAGCCTAATAAAAGTACAGAATTGCAAATTTCATAAATTTTTACGAACAGCGCTCAATTGATAAAAAATAAGAAAAGGGGTGAGCTCCTACAGTAGAGCAGAGAAAAGAGAAAATAACCCTAAAGATCAGAAAAAAGAAATTAAAAGAGATTTTAGAGAAATCTCACCGAGATTGATCGAAGGAGATGAGTTCCAAAAATTAAAAAAATATCCAGAAATTCTCATGCAACACTGGTTCTAATAAACAAAGAAAGGATCAATCTTTTTACCAGAGGAGTGATGGGAGCACGAGGGACAGTCGGACAGAGATGCCGCTGCAAGACTTGATTGGGTAGACGAAGATGGAGGCGGTCGTGACCGAACCGCCGCGCCTGCTGATGATCATGAACTCAGGCGAATGAACTAGAGCGAACAAACTAGTGTGAACAAGGAGGGAGAGAGAGAGAGAGGATCCTTCGGCGTTTGGGGATAGAGTGAAGAAGGGGATGGAGAGGAGAGGGAGGGTTTGCGAGAGACTTGGAGAGAGTGAGCGAGAGGAGAGAGAGGATCTCTCAGCGGCGTCGGCGAAATAAACTAGGGCAAATGAACGCAGATATTTTGGAAAGTGGATTGGGCTCGTTTGGGTTTTTTTTTAGGCGGGTTTGGACATGTCCAAACCCAGTCCGATAAGAAAAAAACTGAAATACTTTATACCCAATTGGATCCATTTGTAAAACGGACGGATTTAAATCCAGCCTTTTCGGACTGGTTTGATTGGGCTTTGGACAGACCCGAACCTATTATCATCCCTACTTGTGATAGATGCCAGTTAGGTGCATCTTCTACTGCAGAGTTAATATGGCTGAAATATTTCCCATTGCATCTTTCACTTTGTTGAACTTTAAAGCATGGGCATTAGCATCTGGATATTGCTATCATTTATGGTAATAATTTGTCATCAATCTATCTTCATCTTTGCAGGATCTCTTGGACTTGTGTCCTGAAAAGGTTGAGAACTACGAGCAGAAACTGAAGAATTTTTATACGGAGCACATTCATGCTGACGAAGAAATCCGTTATTGCCTGGAAGGAAGTGGGTACTTTGATGTCCGTGACAAAGATGACTGTTGGATAAGAATTTGGATCAAGGAGGGGGACCTGATCATTTTACCAGCTGGGATCTACCATCGCTTCACCCTGGACACGTCAAACTATGTGAAGGTATGCTGCAAATCATATCCACCTGTTTGATAAAAGATAATCTCGAGTTTATTCTGTCAAAATATCCATGACTTCAGTTTTTCTCAGTAATATTCCAAACTAGTTAATTCCATTTTGATTGCTAGCTTTTATTTTATTTGCAATCATTTTGTTGCTCGTAGATTCTGGTGACTGAAGGTCTTTTATACGAAATTTTGAAAGCCAAACCTTGTTTTGTAGCCTAAACTTATCTCATGTTTGGTTACATACACGACATTATCCTAAAAGATAAAATCTTCTTATTGATGAACTAGTGTTGCGTAATCTGGACATCTTTCTATCAAACAACTGAGAGAAAAGTTACTCAAATAACCCAACCACTATTGTAATTTGTTAAAAGATATGAAATATTTTTGAAATATTTAAGCACAAGCAATTAAACGATACTAAAGTACTCAGTCATATGGTTAATTCATGTTTCTCTGAATTCGACCTATATACATATAAACAGAATGATTGAAGGTCGCAGAGTAGTTTAGACCTACAGCCTACATTTTGGCATACCTAAACTTCATTCAATTCGATAATGTAATGTTTTAGATGGATTCATGGAATTGTTATGTTTGCAGTTGATGAGGTTGTTCAAAGGAGAACCGGTATGGACCGCTTATAACCGTCCACAAGAAGATCACCCAGCGAGGCAGGGTTATAGCAAGAACATGCTGGAGAATTCGGGCATTGCTCTTGAGGCACATTAGTTCATTTCATATCACCTCACCATGCATAAATGTTTATCATACCTGCATGCATACTTTTATTGATCGACTATCATCTCATGAGTCTGAGGTGTAGTCTCGCTATAATCCCTTTGTATAGTACAAAAGCGAGATTAATGTGTCAATTTGGTTTGATGTATATAGAACTTGAGTCTAAGCATATTTAACTATCTGTTGAGGACCAACTCACTGGTAGTTCTAGCATGTAATATATTTGTCGAGCAGGAGCTTGGAAGCTGGATAATCGACAGCTTGAAGACCCGACCCGCAAACAACAACGAAGGAGATTATCAGGAGTAATGGTTCGACGTCACTTTCACAAGGGGCAGTGTCTGACCTACAGGGATATTAAGCAGGTAGAGCAGCTACTTCAGTCACAAGTCAATATCTTATAAAGTAAGATTAGAAATTTAATTTTGATTTAGGCTTATCAACTGTCACCAGTGATCATGAGCACCTTAGATTAGGTCACATGTACGAGGCATGATTGGAACTCCCTTCGAGCCTCTTGGATCTGCCATAGCTCATGGGCTACAAGGTATTCATGTTGTATGCTAATCCATCTTCGTCTACCTTTAGTGTAATGGGTCACATACTTTGCGCGTGTTCTCATCATTTCTTTAAATTTTTTGACTCCCTCTCGATCCTCCGACCTATTGTGGGTATCTTCGACGCCTTAAGGGATTGATTGCAGGTGGCACTCTTTCGAGGAATGTCCCACCTGTGAATCTTGGACGCTCATAAACCCTCCTATTTAGTAGGCTGCCATGCTAGTCGACTACAAATCAATAGCCCAACAATATGTAGAAGTGGAAAGAAATCTTTCTTGCTAATTTTTTATTAGAGTAATAATCTCTATTAATAAAGAGAGCAATTACAATGGATTAAGATTGTTATAAGTATGTTACTGTCAATTAAGTTTTTATAAATATGTTATAGTAAATCAACAGATCTTTGTGATACAATAGTGCAAATTTCTCAACCGTCCTTGACTTGTGCCATCATAGAAACATGCCGTGCCATCTTGACTTGTGCCATCATAGAAACATGACGGAGGCAGACTTTGTTGGCAAGGACCCATTTGCAGACATAATGGTGATCAACTTTCACATGTCTTGTGTGAGCATGAAAAACCAGATTGAATACAAGTGATATGGTGGATTTGTTATTACACCATACAAGGGGTGTGGCTTTAAGTGGTATTCGAAAATCAGTGAAAAGTATTTGGAGCCACGCAAGCTCTATGGCCGTGTAGGCAAGGGAGCGATACTCAGCTTTAAGTGGAGCTTCATGTAATAGCTTGTTTCTAGGCACTTCAAGTAACGGAGCGTCGATCTAAGTAGAGGACAATGCAATAGCCCGTTGTGGAGCAACGAATAGTAGCATCTCCCACCTAATCCGCATCTAAGAAGGCTTGGAGAGAGTGGCCCCTTGTGAAGAAGCAGCCCATAAGATGGTGCCATTTAAATACAACAAGATGCATTTCATCGCTACAAAGTGAGACTGCTTGGAAGAATGTATATATTAGTATAATGTGTTGAAGGCATAAGAGATGTCCTCGGTCGATAATAGTTAAGTATTGTAAGCCTCCCATAATACTTCTTCTATAAAGAGTGACGTACTCAAATGGTTTGTCATCTAATGGTGGCTTGACCTCAGATTGGCTTGGTGCAGGAGTCGGGTTGGCATTGTGTATATTTGTTTTGTGGAGGAGGTTTTTCACGTATTTTTATTGATGATGAAAGAAATGTTGAGGTTCTCTTTGTGCTTCAATACCAAGGAAGTAGGCAACTTTACTAAGGCTTTGCATGTAAATCTTCCAGTAAAGATGATGATAAACATCTTGATGTATGCAGAGGAATTGTCAGTAATGAGGATGTCATCAAGGTATACTAAGATTATAGTTATTCCCGAGCCTTTATATTGGATATAAAAAGAACCAAGTGTCTGCCTTGCTTGGTTGAAAGCTATGTTGGTGAAGAAAATCGGCCAAGCGAGCATAACACTAGCTAGGGGTTTGCTTGAGGCCATAGAGGCCATTCTTGAGCTTGCACACATGGTGAGGATTGGTGGAATGCACAACACCTGTAGACTGCTCCATATATGTCTTCATGAACGAATCCGTAGAGGAAAGTATTGGAGACATCTAGTTGACGAACTATCCATAATGTATAGAGATGATAAGAAGGTCCAGAGTAGTTAAGGCCCTCTTGTTGATGGAAGCTTTTAGCAACCAAGCGAGCTTTGAGACGAGATAAGAGTACCATCCACTTGGCACACCCATTTGCACCAATGATATTTTTATGTGATAGACATGGTACTAGTTCCCACGTACATTGGCGAATAAGTGCATTATATTCTTCGTACATGGTAGTAATCCATTATGGCGAGATACGAGCTTGATTGTAAGTGGAGGGTTCTAGGTAAGTAGTGATTGTATGAAGAGTGAATATGGTTTTAGGTTTGTGGATGCTACCCTGACTTCTTGTGACCATGCGATGGATAGTGTTCGCCATAAAAGCGTAAATGATTCTTTTAATTGGATTTCCTCAATAAAATATTACAATTTAAAACTGGGTTCTAGAGTAGTTATGGAGAACGATCTTGCTCTCCGTTGACACTTCATATAAAATTTTAGTTGGCAAGAGTTTCGAGCTTTTGATAATACCAACACTTGGATGGAAAATGACTCTCTCTATAATATTGATATCCAGATCCCCTTTTCCGCCTAAACTTCTGCTATTTATAGAGGTTTGGAGACTCTTGAGTTGATGTAACTATCCAACTGTTGGCCTCCATGATATGAGTATTAATTTTTTGCCTTTTGATTTGGTAGATTTGTATTAAATCTCCAAAACTTATAACCGACGTCTTTAATTCTCTGGATCATAACTAAAACGGGATCTCAAGTTTTAGATTCGTGTTTCTTGTGAATAAAAATCGGAACGTGAATCTCAGACTTTAGATTTGCGTTTTAATCGAATGACAATTAGAACGCGAGTCTCAGACTTTAGATTCACGTTTCAATCTGAATGACAATCGAAATACGAATCTCAGACTTTAATTCGCGTTTCAATCGAATGTGTGTTCGTATGATATTCTTAGACACGATGATGAGACCCTGCGGGGCCTATTCTTATTATTAAGTCTGCGAATCTAGAGAAAGATATTCACATTTCAGCTTCATTCGCGAATCAAAAATTGCGTCTCATCTTTTATGGAAAATAAAGCACAACTCTATGAAGTCCATGCCTTATTTTATCTGTAGTTTATATATGCGGATCTCTCTTTATGAAAGATGATCCCAATAAAAGAGAATTCCGCCAACAAAACTCTCTCCAAAGTTTTCAAAACTCTATAGTTTTGGAGGTGTTTTGAAATACTTTGGAGAATTTGGCAAGAATGCAATTTTCACAGATTTCATACTTTGAAAGGGAACACAACTCTGTATTAGAATCGCGAATTCTATGCTTTTAAAAAGAAAGACACGATGATGGGATCAATAAGTGGCTCCATCAAGTTAATGGTCGTGACTTGTTATTCCTGACATGGAGAGATATTATCCATTTCTGTATCTCCAATCCCTTTCTATTCCGAGAACTATGGATTGACATTTAAATAAATCGCAAGAGGGTGTTTTGTTGGGTGGATTCAATCCACAAGGTGCATTTTCTCGTTCTACTGGAAAATATTTTTGTAGATTATTTCCAGGATCTTTTAAACAAGACCTCTCTTTGGGTGAAACTCCAGTGGTTGCCTAAACTTTCTTACATCATTTTGTTTATGCACAAGGAGAATTTTCAGTCCAAGATTTTCGTCCTGCTGTATGGATCTATTATTCTCCTAAGGAAGAATGGGCTATCTTAATCAAATTTTTCTTAAGAGCTTTTGAAGACCAACTGAAGCACATAAATCTTTATCGTGCTACAAGGGCAACTTAATATGGAATTTCTACTAGTAGATTTCATTTATTTTCTTTGCTGAAAATGTATAACCCTGATACTTGTACTTTTTTATGCCTCGTGGTGAACTAGCGCTTGCCCTCCAAGAGATGCATGAAATTTTAGGGTTATCTATAGGAGATATTGCTTATGAGAAATATGTCCCCATAGAAGAAGAACTTCATTTATTGAAAGTTCAGGATCCCATAATTTACGATACTTATTGGGAATTGTTTTACCACTATCACATTTGTGCTTACATATCTAATGCTTGCAACGTGAAGCAAAAGAAGTGGTTACAATATATTTTCCCCAAGTTTACAAGGAACAATCGTGATTTAACTTATGTTTCTCCAATTCCTAAAAAAGTGGTTGAAGAAAGGATTGTTCACTATGAAACAGATGCATACATTGCTGATTCAGATGAGGATATTTTCAAAGCCGGTACATCCTTTGAAAGTTTTCATTATTAGGCTTCACAACTTTTATCACTTCCTGCATTGTTGGCATGTTTCTTGATATTATGGCTGAAGAAATGCGTAATTCCATCACAAGAAACTCTATCAATCATAGTGGTATATTCAGCAGACTTGTTAGCATTCGGCCGTTCACTCAGTTTGCTGCTAGAGATGGTTTGTGGAATCCAAAGTGGATTGAGAAAATTGGTTGGCAATGTTAAGGAGTATGATGATGAGGAAAGATTGATTGTGAAGACTCCAAATTCACGGGTGAAACTTCCATATACTTATTTAATAGCTTGGATAGTTCTGCACTGCCCTTCACTGATGAGTCCAATTGATGCTCAAATAGACTTGAGTTCTCCCAAAGTTCAGCATTATGAGAAATCACACTAGAAAAGAGGTTCATGGCTGCGATCTGCAGAATAATTCGATATCATGCTAACTATGAGTTATACAAATATTTTCCTTACTTTCCAATGTTGGTTATGGGGATGAATTCACGGATGTAGACGGTGTTGATAAATTCACGACTCTATCTCCTGGGTGTTTCTGGTGGCTAATAAGCATCCGTCTAGGACACTTGGTTCTCCGCTTAGGGAACCATTGTTATATTGAACCCTATTAGCTAAGCCATTTTTCTTGACAGTTTGGGTATGATCAATTGTATGTGGAAAATCCAAATACAAATATGAGCTTTACTGGGAATCTATTCGAGGGAGCCAGAGCTTGGTTTCATTTCATCTCTGGTTGTATAAACGCCAAGTTCAATCTTTCACTCATGATTTCAAATTCATCTATGAGTTTTGGCATATGCTAATGGTATTCTACTGTTCATTCCATGCCTCAGAACTTTAACTTGAGGCTCACTTGTTTGAGAGATATCAGAGCATGGTATGCTCAAAAGAGGGAGGCTGGCAACACTAAAGTAGTTGGAATAGAGGATTTTGAAATAGAGTATGACTTCGAAGGATTCGAATCAAGAGATAAAAGGAGTACTGCAATAGTCCCAATAGATCGACCTACATCTCCCACCATTCCTACTTCTCCTTCTCTTATGTCAAAGGAAACTTCTCCTCAATCAAGATCTTCTCATAAGAAGATTTCTTACAAATAGAAGAGATTGAAGCGCCTTAATGACTTCCTGATCATTCCACAAGCTATATTGGCTGAAATTGGTGCAGCAATACTTAGTTCAGTTTTTGAAATTGCTGAAGAGGAACAAGAAGATGATGATGACGTGAATTTGATTCCTCGCTCATCTAAAAAAATGTCGAAGTCAAGCACCTATTTTTTCCAGCTATCCCATTACAGAGGTTCCTTCTACTACACCAGCAATTGAGTTTTTACCTGTTGTTGTGCCTTCTTCAGAAAAACCAGTTCAATTGGTATAGGATGAATCTGCTTCCCCTACTCTTCTAGCAGCTCAGATCATAAGTGATGATGATGATGTTGATAATGATGTCATTCACTCCTCTACTCCTCCATCAGACCATAGTAAATATATATTTCTAACAGCATAAGAAAGAGCTGAGGTGCACGGACCTGGAGAGTCCAGTTCCCAACCTCAAGGTCTATTATGAACTTTACTCTTTTACATCATCTTTTATTTCTTTTATCATCATTTAATCATTTCTCTCTTTTTCTTTAGAAATATTTCCTTCTACTCCAACTTCGAACTATGTACCTAAAGGTGATACTTCATTTGCTGATGTTGGCAGTGAAAATTTTTAAGTAAATAGAGTTTTCTATAACAGAACGTGGAGCTAATCCATAGCTCCGCGTCTGGCTATTTTTAGCCTCGCGTTGAGTAAAACGCGGAGATGTTCGATAGCTCCGCGCACTGGTTATTTAGCGCCGCGTTTTGATGCGATTAAAGTTCCGCGTGGCAGATAACCAGAATCTCAAATTGATTGAGATTATGATTTGGGCTTATCCAAATACCAAATCAAATCCAATCAGAATTCTAAATCAAGAGATTTAAATCAATATTAAATATTTGATTGGAATCCTTGATGAGAGCAAATTCTATTCAGATAGAAACTCTCTCAAATCTTTCTGGGGCTATAAATACCTTCTTGGTGAAACCCTAGAGGATCTTTTTGGAGGTTTTGGTAAAGTTCGAGTTACGCGTGAGAGCCTTGAACGAATCAAAACCAGAGATCAGAGGTCTTCTTCTTCCTTCTTTCGATCCTTTGGCAATTCAAGTACGCGAGAGAGCCTTGAAGCCTTTTTGTGATCGTCCTCCTCTTAGAGAATTCAAGTTACGCATAGAGCCTTGGATTCGTGAAGAGAAAAGACCAAGAAGATCGTCTATAGTCGGCCGATATCTTCGAAAGAGAAGATTTCAACGTACCGATCGTCCAAAGGAACTACTATAGATCCCATCGTCACTGATCCCACGTTTACATTGTAAAAGAGAGAGATTGAACTATAAGATCCTCTCGTTTGTTCTTCTTTATATCTCTTGTTCACTTCCGTTGTAATCTAAGCTGTATTCGATGGAAGGAAGCAAAGGAACTTTTGCGGTGAACAAACTGACGACCACAGTGGGAGCCATCTCTTTCACTGATGAAGAGATTGTGACGCAATCGGACGTTGATATGATCGGATCCGAAGTAGACACGCTGGTCGTTGAAATCGACCAGCAGAAGTACGAGGAGTTCTTCTCCTCTGGATCAGGTGACTTGGATGAGACACAGCACTATCGTCGCACGTACTCCAATGCCCGAGCGACGGGTAGAAAGGTATCCACCGAGAGACGGGGATCCTTGGAGACTGCGGCTATAGGACCGGAGTTCAGACAAGAAATCCTAGCCGAGGATGAGCTTCCGACTGTCGAAGAAGACCTGGGGATTGGATTGACCAGAACCCAACTCCGAAACAAGAACCGGAGAGCGAGGCGTAGAGCCCTTAAAGCCCGCCTTGGACGCGGAGCTAACACCAGAGGACGCGAGGTTATGGTCCCTCGCAAACTGGTTCGCGCTACCCGCGAGACCAGTCTCTACCGCGTTAAACGCGAAGTCACAACTTGCCTTAAAAGTAAGGAAAAGCCAGCGTGTGATATTCCGCGCGAGGCTATTGCTGAGCCTAGCGAGAGACGCGAAGCCAGCAAGATTTGCGCTAGTTGCAAAATATCTGACACTCATGAGAGACGCGAGTATAAATATTCTGTAAAGCCAGCGTGTGATATTCCGCGCGAGGCTATTGCTGAGCCTAGCGAGAGACGCGAAGCCAGCAAGATTTGCGCTAGTCGCAAAATATCTGACACTCGCGAGAGACGCGAGTATAAAAATTCTTTAAGGCCAGCGTGTGATTTTCCACGCAAGGCTGGTATTAAGCCAAGCAAGAAACGCGAGGCTACTTGCGAGAAACGCAAGACTTCTGACACTCGCGAGAGACGCGAGTATAAAAATTCTTTGAAGCCAGCGTGTGATATTCCAAGCGAGGCTGATACTGAGCCAAGCGAGAAACGCGAAACGCAAGACTTCTGATACCCGTGAGGAACGCGAGGACGATTGGCAAATAGTTGTCAGTCGTAAAAATCGTGCTAGGCGCGAAACTATGATCTGCATTAATCGCAAAGATAAGCCAGCGTGCAAGAACTTCCCTTCACGCGGGGCTTTTATTCCAGAAGCTAAATTTCTGAAGACACACCAAGCCAGCAAGAAACGCGAGGCTAATGTGGCAAGATGCGGAGCTATTCTTCAGGCTCGCAATATAAAACGCGAGGCTACTTTTAAGCCCCGCGAGGATCAATCTGACTACAGAATCAGGGTTGATCAGTCAAAGAAGTTTCAGTGGGTTCCTAGACCCTCTCAAAAGTCAGATTGACTTCATGATTCCATGGTTAAAGACGCCGATCTCAGGGAGTATCTGTCCAAGAAGAGAGGCATAGATCAACTTCAAGCTAGACCTGTTTGTCACTGTCAGTAGCTTATGACAGCGGTGTCCGCTGTAATGGACAACTGCGGCTGCCGCAAGAGCAGGGTATCTTTGTTTGATCGATTGACCGAGTCGGACAAGAACCCTACTAAGAAACCAAAGACTGCTTCCCTAAAACACTGGAGAGCTGTAACCTCCAATATGGTGGGGAAAGGGAAGAAAATTGTAGAAACGGATGATGATTCAGAATCAAGCGATGAAGAACCTCATCGTGTTACTCGACTAAGATCAGGAGCCGTCCCACCTCGAAATTATAAGAGGCTCGCAAGGGGTTCTTACAACGAGGACAGTGATAACTCAGCCATGGCCTCGCTTTGTTCCTCAGCGTCATCTCGACTACAGAAGTCAGCATCTCATATGGCAGATAAATCTGATGATATCAATCAGAGATTTGAAGCTCAAGAAAGAATGATTCGAGAGCAGCAAAAGACGATTGAAGGCCTTAAAGTCATGCTATCGAGATTTGTTGAAGATAATGCCAAAAAGGGCAAAGAAACTCCAAATGAAGAAGAACAGGAGGAGAAAGCCCACTCAATGCACGAGGACGATGATAGATTTTCTTTTCATGATCCGCATGAAGAAAAGCTTGAAAAATTACAGAATCAACTCGAAGCTTTGATGCGTAAAAAGGAGTTGAAAGAAGCAGGGGTCTCAAGACCGTATCCTCTTGAATGGGATACGATACCATACCCACAGAAGTATAAGCCGCTCAAGTTAGAGCCATACAACGGAAAGGGATCGCCCAGTCAGCATATATATTACTTCTTGTCCCAAGCAGGACATTTAATGGGTAATGACCCCATCATGACCAAAGTATTCGCAAGTACTTTGCGAGGGTCTGCCTTTACTTGGTTTATGCAGTTGCCCCCAGGTACTATTAATACCTGGTTAGATGTAGAGAAATTATTTCTCTCACGTTTCTTCGAGGATGATACCGAGATTACGGTTCATTCGCTCCTCACAACTAGACAAGGGGAACAAGAAACGGTAAAAGAATTTATAGAAAGGTTCCGGGAGAAGTCCGTGCATTGTAAACACGGAATGGTTCAGGAAACTCTTGTCGAGACTTGTCGACACAATCTTAAGACCAACGTGCTCCTAAAAATGGGGGCCGTAGAGTCTAAGATATGGAGCGATCTACTCAAACAGGGAGAGCAAGCTGAAGACTTGATTCTTCGAGTTGAAGAATCTCGTGGATCAAGAAGTGCTGGGGGTAGTAAGTCATATACCCAGAATAGCAGCAATAAGAATAAAGGAAAAGCAGTGATGGCATCAGAAGCTGCTCCTTAGAAATCAAACTCTCCACCGAAGCCGAAGCCCCAAAGTCAGCAGGGCTCAAGGCAAAATAGACCGCAGCAGGAAAGAAATTATACTTTCAAGGCGGAACAGACACCTGTCCCCTTTCACTTGCTCCAGAAGAAGGGAATGCTAAAACTTTCGGAGAATAAGAAGTCAGAAGATGCTGGTAAGACTAAAGATCCCAACTACTGTCTCTATCACCGGAATGTTGGGCACCCTACCAGGGATTGTTTTCCCCTTAAGAACAGAATCCAAGCACTAATAGAAGCTGGAGTTCTGACGCTTAAGGAAGAGCAGAAGAAGGTCACTGCCAATATGGCAACCATAGTGGTTGGAACCCACGAGTTCCCCGCAGGAGTGACCCCAATCCCAAAGGGTAAGATGGTCACAAAGAACCTTGATCCTCACAACAAAACCCAAGAAGGACTTGTCCCTGTGACGACCCAAAAGGGGGAAGTCATGTGGGTTCATCCCGATTTGCTAGAGGATGAGCAATGGACTACTACAAGAGATCTAGGGAAGAAGCGGACTGTTAATGCCATTTCTGCAAATATAAAGGAAGAATATATAGTTTCGGGAGTCTTCACAGATTCTGAAGAAGAACCCGAAACTATGGCCACTCATCAAGATGGGGCAGGCCCTTCCGGTACTCGATCCGGAAAGACATATCTTAAGGACTACTCTAGAGTAGATCCGAAAGACATTTATGCGGAACTCGCAAAGCCCGCAAAACAGAAAGGACTTCGCTTCCAGAAGAATCCTATTAGAGAGGAAGGAGCCAGCGAGACTACCTTCAAGTTTGACATAATTGCTCAGTTGGCGAATATCCCAGCACGAGTAACGCTTTACGAATTGTTGAGATTATTAAAATCAACACGTGAAGCTCTAAGAGAGGCCTTGGCAGACTCTGAGTCATTCCTAGCTCAGATTATCGAGCCGGCCAATGAAGAAGAAAAGGACTCTTGCCCCCGCTGTCACCAAGTGAGGAGGCAAGTCCCACAAATTATCTTCTCTCCAGAAGACATGCAGGTGAGGAATATAAAGCACAACAAGCCTTTATATTTCACTGGATATGTCGGATCCACGAAAGTGGACCGAATTCAGATTGATCTGGGTTTTGCACTAAGTATCGTACCAGAAGGTTGATGCAGCTGTTAGGGATCTCCCTCCATCGTCTGACGCCAACCAATACAATGATATACGGGTTTAATGCCAATAATAGCCGTCCCCTCGGAAAAATCCGACTCCGATGTCGGATCGAGGATTTAAGGACGGAGGCTACATGCTATGTTATTGATGCAGATACCTCATACAATATTTTGTTGGGGCGGCCTTGGATCCACGCTCATATGATAGTCCCGTCGACTCTTCACCAATGCATAAAATATTGCGATGAGGAAGGAGAGGTCCGGACACTAATCGCCGACAAGCAACCATTCAAAGGAGTGGAGAATTACTTCACGGATGCTGTACTGTATAAACCAGCCCATGAGATCTCCAATGACGAGCCTAGTAAACCTCAAAAGCCCGATGACAGTGGCAATGAAGCCGACACTGAGTACGAGCTTCCTGGAGAAGATGATGGGGGTGATTATGAAATCAACCCTCACCTAGATTTTAATTTAAGTCTTGATAATATAGTGGATGTAATAGAGAGTGAATGGGTTATTAATGAAGACATAAAGTTAGCCTACGAGCATGCTGTAGCTACTGAGTCTGAACCCTCTTGTACTTCCACTGAAGTGGATGGCCTATCCGAACTTGAAGTTCTGGCGGCATATCATTTGCCACTTAGCTCATCCCTCCTCTCTCGATCAAGAATAGCTGAGGAGAAAGGTCACTACTTCGAAGTGCCTCCTCGGAGAGGATCCCAAAGGCCGATTATGTTCGGCAGGGTAATTACGTCACCTCGGCGAATACAAAGCAGTGAAAGTGATGAGCAAACATCACATCAATTTCACCTGTATGAACAAAAATCCCGCCAGATGATGGAAAGGATGGGTTATAATTTTACCCAGAAGCCGGGATTGAACTTTGGAAAAGGGCGACGGAATCTTATACCCTCGTTAAGACCAAGAGGAAAGAGCCCTGATTATTATCAGAAGACTCGCAGGGGGTTGGGCTATGTATCTACTCCCCCCTCATCACCACTAAAAGATGAAGAGAGTTCTTCGGCCAAAGAAGATACATCTTCACCCGACCATGATTCGGATATAAGCACCGGTGCTTGGTTTCAGTCCTTGACGGCCAATATAGTTTCAGCCGCATTAGAAAGCGACGAGGAACCAATCGATGTCCAAGATGATTCCTGGGCTAAGCATATGGACACTCTCTGGGATGTCCGCTTTGAGCAGCGTGATCTGCCTACTGAAGACAAATTGATACAAGTCCACATGGGAACGGAAGAAAATCCGAAACCCATCTTCATAAGCGACACGCTAACTCCATTAGAAAAGGAGGAACTTATATCTCTTATTAAAGAGTATAAAGACGTGTTCGCATGTAATTATGAAGACATGCCTGGGCTTGACCCTCAGATTGCCACACACCGGTTAAATATAAAAAAAGATGCCAAACCTGTTAAACAACAACAGAGGCGTTTTCGATCGGAGTTGATGGAGGCAATAGTTGCTGAGGTCAACAAACTTATAAAATCCAGATTCATCCGTGAAGAACAGCATCCGGATTGGGTTGCCAACATAGTGCCAGTTCGTAAAAAGAACGGCAAAATCCGGATATGCATCGACTTTCGGGATCTCAATGCTGCATGTCCCAAGGATGAGTTTCCACTTCCCATCACCGACGTGATGATAGACAATACTTGTGGTTACGAGAGGATGTCCTTTATGGATGGTTTCTCAGGATATAATTAGATCAAAATGCACCCAGATGATGAAACGCATACAGCTTTCAGAACGCCGCTGGGGGTATACTGTTATACGGTGATGCCATTTGGGCTAAAGAATGCCGGTGCCACTTATCAACGTGCGATGAGCACTATATTCAAAGAACATCTGCGCAAGATAGTAGAGTGCTACGTGGATGACTTGGCGGTCAAAAGTAAAAATAAAGAGGACCATCTTCAGGACTTAAAAACGGTCTTCGATCTCATGAGGAGACATCATTTAAAGATGAATCCCACTAAGTCATTTATGGGGGTGTCGAGTGGGAAATTCCTTGGGTTCGTAATAACTTCAAAAGGGATTTTCCTCGACCCTGAAAAGATAAAAGCAATTAGCGAGATGCCACCTCCCCGCAATCTTAAAGAATTGAGGGGGTTACAAGGGAAGCTTGCTTATATTCGGTGCTTCATTTCCAACTTATCGGGATGATGCCAGCCATTCTCTCGACTTATGAAGAAGGGGGTTTCTTTTGTATGGGATGAGGCATGTCAACAGGCATTTGATGACCTTAAAGAATACCTCACCAAACCTCCCGTTCTTATGGCGCCGGTCCCTGGGCAGCCCTTCCTTATATATGTGAGGGCCATGGATAATGCCTTAGGAGCATTACTTGCTCAATATAATGAGCACAGCCATGAACATGCCCTCTATTATCTAAGCAGGACAATGATCGGAGCCGAACAGTGGTATAACCCGATTGAAAAGGAATGTTTAGCCCTAGTGTTTACTGTTCAGAAAATGCGACACTATCTTTCTGGGCAAACAATTCATGTCATATCACGGGTTAATCCCTTGAAAATTCTGATGACAAAACCGGGATCCTTAAATGGCCGGTTGGCGAAATGGGCATTATTGCTATCGCCATACGATATGCATTTCGTCCCTCAAAAAGCCACAAAGGGACAGGCGATCGCCGATTTTCTTGCAGACCATCCAATCGGGTCTAATTCCAAACAGGCGTCAGAGGTCAACACAGTTAGCAAGGAACAACCATGGAAAATGTTCTTTGATGGTGCTGCCAGACGATCTGCTGCTAGAGTGGGGATTATACTGATCTCCCCACACAAACATATATTGCCTAACGGTTACTCATTAACAGAACCGTGCACGAATAATGTGGCTGAATACAATGCGCTCATTATCGGCTTGAAAATGGCTCTACAACTGGGGGTGAACTGTCTAGAGGCATATGGAGACTCTAAACTCATCGTCAATCAGATGACGGGCGAGTATGAAGTCAGACATGAAGCCCTCATCCCCTATTATCAGCTAGCCATTGAACTGACAGGCTGCTTTGAGCAATTTTACATCTCTCACATACCTCGGAATGAGAATGTATATACGGATGCCCTTGCCGCGTTAGCTGCAACATTGGCGATCCTGCCAGGTGAAGTTAAAAGCATCACTATTGGAAGCAGAGAGCTCCTTCATCCAGATACTCTTCTTCAAAATAAAGAAGTATGCCAAGCAGGCCTAACTTTGGAACCCCGTGATTGGCGATTTCTATTTGTGGATTATGCTTTACATGGGATATTACCAGAAAATCCTAAGGAAGCCACCTCTATAAAGAGGAAGGCCCAAAGATTTTATTATGACCATAAGCTTCAGACTTTATATAGAAAGTCAAGAGATGGTCTGCTGCTACGCTGCATATCAAAAGCAGAAGCAGATGAAGTGCTGAGAGAAACACACGACGGAGTATGTGGAGCTCATCAGCCCGGTCCCAAACTTGGAGACCGCATAAGAAGGCTGGGATACTACTGGCCGAGCATGGTTACGGAAGCAATGGCATACGCTAAACGGTGCCATGCATGCCAAATACATGCCAATTTTATTCATCAACCCCAAGAATACTTGCACAATACCGTTGCAAGTTGGCCATTTGAAGCATGGGGGATGGATATTGTGGGGCCTATAACTCCCCCGTCATCCAGAGGACATCGGTTTATTCTTGCAATAACCGATTATTTTTCAAAATGGGTCGAGGCCGTGCCCATGAAAGAGGTGAAAACGACAGATGTGATCAAGTTCATCAAGCATCATGTCATTTACCGCTTCGGCATCCCCCGATGGATTATTCATGATAATGGTCCGCAATTCATCAGTCAGGAATTCTTCAGATTCTGCAATAAGTTCAGAATCAAGGATATTGCTTCAACGCCATATAACCCCGCAGCTAATGGGTTGGCCGAAGCCTTCAACAAGACGATCATTAAACTCCTTCGGAAGTTCATCTCTTCTAATAAACGAGATTGGGATGAAAAGCTAGGAGAGTGCCTGTGGGCTTATCGCACCACTATTCGCACCCCTATGAAAACTACTCCATTCTCTTTGGTCTATGGAAGCGAGGCCGTATTACCTCTCGAAGTCTAGATTCCTTCATTAAGAGTGGCTTTAGCCACAAAGATGATGACATAAGAGCGTCATCAGCAAAGATTGAGAGAACTAGAGGCGTTGAATGATAAGCGTCTCAGGGCTCAACAACAAATTGAGTTGTATCAAGCCCGAATTTCTCAAACGTTCAATAAAAACGTTAAGCCAAGGACCTTTAAGTAAGGAGACTTGGTTTTGGCTGTTAAAAGGCCAATGGTGCTAACCTACAAGACTAAGGGTAAGTTTGAACCCAAGTGGGAAGGACCGTTTGTTGTGAAAACAGTATACTCCAGTGGAGCCTATCGCTTGATGAATCAAAATGGCGACAGGATGATGATGCCAATCAATGGCAAATTTCTGAAGAAATACTATTCTTAGTATCTCTGGAGGTACGCGTCTTCTTTTCTTAGGCATGCGCAGTTTGGCGCCTCTGACCTAAACCTGGTGTGTCTGGTTCTCAAGTTTGAACCACCTCCAGTCTTTTCTTAGGCATGCGCAGTTTGGCGCCTCTGACCTAAACCTGGTGTGCTTGGTTCTCAAGTTTGAACTGCCTCCAGTCTTTTATTAGGCATGCGCAGTTTGGCGCCTCTGACCTAAACCTGGTGTGTTTGGAGTGCCAAGTTCAAGTTACGCGAGAGAGCCTTGCACCGCCTCCTGTTCGGTTCTCAAGTTTGAACCACCTCCAGTCTTTTTTTAGGCATGCGCAGTTTGACGCCTCTGACCTAAACCTGGTGTGCTTGGTTCTCAAGTTTGAACCGCCTCCAGTCTTTTCTTAGGCATGCGCAGTTTGGCGCCTCTGACCTAAACCTGGTGTGCTTAGTTCTCAAGTTTGAACAGCCTCCAGTCTTTTCTTAGGCATGCGCAGTTTGGCGCCTCTGACCTAAACCTGGTGTGTTTGGAGTGCCCAGTTAGCCTTGAACCGCCTCCTGTTTGGTTCTCAAGTTTGAACCACCACCAGTCTTTTTCTTAGGCATACGCAGTTTGGCGCCTCTGACCTAAACCTGGTGTGTTTGGTTCTCAAGTTTGAACCACCTCCAGTCTTTCTATTAGGCATGCGCAGTTTGGCGCCTCTGACCTAAACCTGGTGTGTTTGGTTCTCAAGTTTGAACCACCATCGGTCTTTTCTTAGGCATGCGCAGTTTGGCGCCTCTGACCTAAACCTGGTGTGTTTGGTGTGCCCAGTTCAAGTTACGCGAGAGAGCCTTGAACCGCCTCCTGTTTGGTTCTCAAGTTTGAACCACCACCAGTCTTTTCTTAGGCATGCGCAGTTTGGCGCCTCTGACCTAAAACCTGGTGTGCCAGTTCTCAAGTTTGAACAGCTGCCAATCTTTCTTTTAGGCATGCACGATTGAACGCCTCTGACCTAAAATGTATGAATTGCCCAACGCCGATTAGGCAATGGGAAGAGAACCAGTTTCTCGCCAATCCATCATACTGGGGTAAAAGTATGAATTGCCCAACGCCGACTAGGCAATGGGAAGAGAACCAGTTTCTCGCCAACCCATCATACTGGGGTAAAAGTATGAATTGCCCAACGCCTACTAGGCAATGGGAAGAGAACCAGTTTCTCGCCAATCCATCATACTGGGGTAAAAGTATGAATTACCAAACGCCGATAAGGCAAAGGGAGGAGGAAAAGCTTGGCATTTAAGCCCAAACGAAATCCTCGACAACTCACCATGTTGAGGGGAATAACATGGCTAGCCCAACTCAAACGGTAGTTGGTAAAGGCTAATCAAATCCATTGATAGCTGGGGGTTTGCTAAAAATCCCATAAACCCTGTCATGTTAAATTCTTACCTCTGACAGTATGGTGCGGAAAATTATGCATAAACGATACAGAGGGATAAATCATTTTGACAACAAGTTATTTGTTGGGCAAGCAAATATGTTTTGAAGCCGATAAATAAAAGAGTCAAAAGAATCATCTGTATTAGAAAAGGGGATAGCTACGATCCATTCTAGGCAGAAACATCAGCATTTCGCCTGAGTTATATAACCAAACGCACTCCTCTTCAAAGAGGATCTCATCTGATTGATCCATCTGGTCTCCAAAGAGGAAGGTCGGTTTCTCCATCGCCTCTCTATTCATAGTTTCGAAGGCTGCATCAGTTATAATTTCTCGCGCAGTAGTGGGGTGATACTTGATCAACTTCTCCTTGCGCTCCTTCGGGTATGGCTTATATGAGGCCAGGATGGTGGTGAAATGAAATTGGCCTGAAGGATCAGAACCCCCAGCAAAGCCGAAGTAGTTCTTGTGGGGAAGAGCCTCCATCGAATACCCTACTGTAAAAAAAGAAGCACCAGAGTTAGAGAAGTTTCTATAAAACAGAAAAATTCTCTAAGTAGGGACGCGCGAAGCTAAAAATTAGAACGCGCGAAGCTAAGAATAGCGCCGCGCGAAGCTAAAGATTAGACCACGCAGAAGTCAAAATATCCTCGCGTTTCAGCGCGACTGCTACTTAAAATAGCCTCGCGTTTCAGCGCGACTGCTATTTAAAATAGCCTCGCGTTTCAACGCGACTGCTTCTTAAAATAGCCCCTCGTATTAAAACGCGAGGATGACGCGATAACTTCGCGTGAGAAGAAAGCCAGAGGCTTTTCTTCTTCTCCAAGCCTTATGGCCGGAGTACGGCGATCTCGCCAATGGAAGAGATGATTAACTGGTTAGAACTCAACCAAATCATTCTAAAATCTCCTAAAGAGTCTCGATAGAAAGATTCTTACCTCCGATGGGCGAAATGTGGGCTGGCGCCTCGCCGCCACGATCGTCGCCACCACTGCTAGCACCAATCGCCAATGATGGAGCTGCACGAGAAGTAGCACGGGTCTTGGGCGCCATTTCTCAGAAAGTCGTGGAAAATCAATGGGAAATGGGGAAGAAATCGGTCGGAGAACACTCGGGTCGCCTGAGCTCTGATCGTCTGAGTCTCTAGGGTTTCTGGAAAATTCTCAAGTGAAGTGAGAAGAAAAGGGAATAGAGATTTCATTTAAATGAGGGAAACCGCCTCTTAGAATTCGGCGTGAGTTTCGAGAAGAAAACTGACCAGTTACTCTCCAAAACGCGAAGCTACTAGCCTCGTGTGATGACGGAAAAAGATAAGATATTAACTCCGCGCTACTCTGCGCAACTCCGTGAAACGCGAAGATAACTTGGTATTTTAGCTTCGCGTTCTCATAAAAAACTTGGATTTTTGGCTAAGTTAAGATGATCTTTATCCGATCATCTTGGTGTTAATGATCTAAGTTACGCAAAAGAGCCTTAGATTATTTTACCAGAATTATTGACCATCTATTTGTTGAGCAAGCAAGATTCTTGAATAGAGAGGAAAATAATTTGCCTTTATTTATAAAAGAAGAGATTACAAAGGAGGAGTTATAACTCTCCCGAAAGCTTTTACATATTCATCAATTCATCAATAACCTAACGGTGAGATTCCTCCGCGGGGTGTTGAAGTTCAATTCCATGGTTCA
Organism: Dracaena cambodiana; assembly: GCA_036321105.1. Lineage (NCBI taxonomy): Eukaryota > Viridiplantae > Streptophyta > Magnoliopsida > Asparagales > Asparagaceae > Dracaena > Dracaena cambodiana. The sequence goes on along the minus strand of JAYEPQ010000011.1, from coordinate 16,416,909 downwards.
CATACAAGAGATCTCCTCTGCAAATGTCAACTTGGATCTGTCATCTAAAATGAAGCACAAGTTGAATTTGGAGTGCTGCAAACCCTTAGATGATCATCTCCATCGCTTTGGAAAGCAACAGAGATTGTCATCTAATAGAAATGGTCCTCAAGAAAACTTAATGGGCTGCCGCAGAGTTCTTGTAACTCCTTCAAAAGGAGCCAGAGCTTGAAGCCTGCAACTATGTTGTAAAACATATGCTTCTGGCTTCCTTAGAGTTACTTTCGTTGATGAAGATCGGTGCATAACCTGCTTTTGAAGATATATCAGGGAGAAGCTACATCCCAAGTCATCAGATTGAACCCGGTTCACTGCAAAAGAAGAATCAGGAGTTCCACAAAAATTTGGAAAATCTTCTAAGTATAAGAACGTGGAGCTAAGCTAACTTCGCGTGCAGATGAAATGGCCTCGCATTTTAAAATGCAGAGGATGACGTGATAACTTCGCGTAACAGAGTTTCTCTCTGTCTTTTCCTTCTCTTTAATAGCCTCGCGATTAAAACGCGATTGCTAATTAAGATAGCCTCGCATTTCAAGACGCAGAGGATGACGCGATAACTTCGCGTAGAGAAATATCAGAGTTTCTCTCTAACTTCTCCTTCTCCTTTAAGCCTTGCGGCTGGAGAACGGCGATCTCGCCGGTGAAGTAAACAATTGGCCGGATTAAACCGAGCCAAAATATCTCAGAATGGTTCTTAGAAGACCAAGAGTTAAGGTTTTTACCTCCGGAAGACGCTGCATAGACTGGTTCGCCGTCGCGTCTACTTCCACGGCCGCTGACATTAACGTCGGCCAACATGCATAAAGCCAAACTCTTCTGGAGAGACATCCTAATGATGAAAATCGATGGAGAGTTAAACGGAGATCAATTGAAGATCGTTCGTTGACATCGCTCACTCGGTTGCCAGAGCTCCAGACTCTTCAAATCTCCAAATGAAGAAGAAGATGAGCCGAGAGCTCTATTTAAACAGGATTTCCGCCGCTTGGTATTCGGCGCAGAAATTCAAAGTAATTAATGAAATAATTACTCATCACTGAAAAAAAAGTGAAGCTGGTTAGCTCCGCGTAAGCGAGCATAACGCGAAGGAGACTTGGTATTCTAACTCCGCGTTTCAGTTTAAGTATCCAAAGTATTTCAAAATTTGCTAAGTTCGAAGCCATTTTGAAAACTTTGGACGGGGTTCTGTTGGCAGTGAAAATTTCTAAGTAAATAGAGTTTTCCACAACAGAACGCGGAGCTAATCCATAGCTCCGCGTCTGGCTATTTTTAGCCTCGTATTGAGTAAAACGCAGAGATGTTCGATAGCTCCGCGTTAGCTCCGCGTACTGGTTATTTAGCGCCGCATTTTGATGCGATTAAAGCTCCGCGTGTGCAGATAACCATAATCTCAAATTGATTGAGATTATGATTTGGGCTTATCCAAATACCAAATCAAATCTAATCAGAATTCTAAATCAAGAGATTTAAATCAATATTAAATATTTGATTGGAATCCTTGATGAGAGCAAATTCTATTCAGATAGAAACTCTCTCAAATCTTCCTGGGGCTATAAATACCTTCTTGGTGAAACCCTAGAGGATCTTTTTGGAGGTTTTGGTAAACTTCGAGTTACGCGTGAGAGCCTTGAACAAATCAAAACCAGAGATCAGAGGTCTTCTTCTTCTTTCTTTTGATCCTTTGGCAATTCAAGTACGCGAGAGAGCCTTGAAGCCTTTTTGTGATCGTCTTCCTCTTAGAGAATTCAAGTTACGCATAGAGCCTTGGATTCGTGAAGAGAAAAGACCAAGAAGATCGTCTACAGTCGGCCGATATCTTCGAAAGAGAAGATTTCACCGTACCGATCGTCCAAAGGAACTACTATAGATCCCATCACCACTGAACCCACATATATTGTAAAAGAGAGAGATTGAAGTATAAAATCCTCTCATTTGTTCTCTTTATATATTTATATCTTGTTCACTTCTATTGTAATTTAAGTTAATTCGATGGAAGGAAGCAAAGGAACTTTTGCGGCGAACAACTGATACTGAAATTCAACCAGAAGTTGCACTAGAAACTGTTATGGCTGCTGGTCCTGTTGAAGCCACTGATGTCCCTGAGGTTGAAACTGCTGATCTTGCAGCACCTGTTGAGAATACTGAGGCTACTGCCTCTGCTGAAGTTAGAGCTATTGAAGCTGCTGCTCCTGCTGAAGTTAAAACTTCTGAACCTGCTGCACTCATTAAAACTATTGTTTCTTCACCTCGAAATGCAGTACCATCCACTTCTACTCCTGTTGTTACTTTCGCTACAGCTACTTCTTCATCAACAAGTTGTGCAGAAGTGGATGCTCTTGAAGCGGATTTGCTCCACCATACTATTAAAGTTTTTCTTGATTTTCTGGATCGCTGTATTGACAAAATTCTGAAAGGGAGTTATTTCTCTTCAATTGTCAATGTTCTTAATATTTATGAAACCGGCATAACAAGTATTTGTGGAGAAGAAAAAGCAGCTCCATATAAACTAATGGTAACTTAACTTCAGACTCACGCTGAATCTTTATTGAAGATCCGCAATGCAGATAAATTAGAAATTGTTGAATCCACTTTTCAGAAATTGATGGAGGAACAATGCAAACTTCAGAAGGAAATTAAAGAAAAAATTGATGCTTGTCAAGCCCGTTTTGACGGAAATTAATTATCCAGCCAGTCTTTATCTGCTCAGATAGAAAATGTTGCTACAATTGTTAAAGGCCATGATGCAGCCATTACCAGAACTCAGGAGACTATTGCCAAGGCTCAAACTTTTCTTGAATAACTCTCTAAAAAACGTGAGGAGACAATGAAAAATCTAACTGATTTATCAAGACAGCGGGATAGCGTAATCAAAACTCTTTTGGCTGATCAAGCAGAATTGGAAGCTCTGAAATCTGCTTCAGGAGGCAACATAACTGTTAGTGAGGAGGAACTGTGCAGGCAGGCTGCTGTTCAGACTTATGAGACCATTCAATTGGAGATTAGTGATATAAAAGAAAAGATCAAGACTCTCTTGAACCATTAAGTTGTAAAAAATTTTAATATTGTCCAAAGAGCTCTTGTAATCTTCTCATTTTGACAATGCAAACTCAAGTTAGTTTTATGGATGTAATGTTTCCTTTTAATTTTGTCCAAAGAACAATTTCTATTTGTCATCTCACTGAAACTTTGAGTTTAATTAACCTTTGCACATCTCTGAACTTAATTTTGACAAATTTGCATATCAGACTTAACTTTGTGCTAAAAAATGCGAGTCTACATCTGGATTTGCAAGTTTGTATAAGAAACGCGGCCTTGCATTTAGATTCATGCGTATATAGTTTCTGAGTTCAAATCCGTGAGTTTTTAGTCCAACTCTATGAGCTTGTGTATGAATAAGATTCTGAACTCTGATTTGCGATCAGTGCAACCTTGCAATAAGATCTGCGGGTTTACATATAAGTGTAACTCTGTGTTAAAATCTGTGGGTTTACATATAAGTGTAACCTTACATTAAGATCCGTAGGTTTACATATAAGTGTAACCCTGCGTTAAAATCTGTGGGTTTATATATAAGTATAACCTTGTGTTAAAATCTACGGGTTCGCATATAAGTGTAACTCTGCATTAAAATCCGCGGGTTTACATATATAGAATGACTTTCTATTAACTTAATTGACTTTTTGGTACAAAAATCTAAGTGCTGCATGCATCCATTAATGACAGGATTTTAATCAAAGATCTCAACCGAATATCTCATTTCCTTTACCGCAGATGCCTAAGCATCCTATGCAATAATAATAAATCTTATTAAGATTCGAGTCAAAAATCTCAACCGAAGATTTTGCCTATAAAATTCTTGGCCGAAGATTTTTATCATGAAATCCTCTATATAAAGCGCCCAGCCTTTCTTCCAAAAAGCCATCCTCACTTGAGAATTCTTCTGAACTCTTTACTTTTTCTAAAGATCTTTCCAAATCCAATTCTATCATGGAGTTTTATTATTCGTCCTTTTCCTTGATCGAGGCAACGAATTGGGGTTGGCATGTTACAAGACCTTCGGATAATGTTGGCATATTTGTGCCTAGTCTTCTGCTAGGTTTGTTAAAGAAGGAACATCCCATTGAAAAGATCCTTATGACCGTAATCATTTTCCATAAGTACGGTAAGTTTTCTTATTATGAACATAAATCAAGTATTTTCTTTTATGTTTCTTAACAAGATTCTGGATCTGTTGCAAGATATAACCGTAGTCATTTTCTTTAACAATGACCCACATCCAACTGGTTCTCAAAATTTTCCAATATGTTTGGAGAATCAGAAGATCTCATGTATTTTTTATGAGAGAAAAGATTTTGGGTGTGTGGTATTTTTAATTTCCTGCCTAGCATTCTTAGAGTAAGGATGGTAAATAGTTGTCGGCAACCCCTAATTTCAGCAGTTCCACAAGTTATATACTTGGGAACATGCATTTGGTATACCCAACTTTGAACTAATCAAGTTACTGGCGACATTGATCATAACTGAGCGAACAAACTTGGAAGTTCTCAACCATCGGTAGGAGGAGGCTACAGAAGCAAGTTTTTGTCTTTATTTATGAAGCCATCCTATTAGGGATAATAGATGTTGACGATAGATTTTAATGTTCTCTTGACTCAATGATTTGTACTTATTTCCACTCATTGTATGATATCAAGGAACTCTTTGTAATATTGATTTGGTAATGAATAAAAAATTTTATTTCAAGAACTTTATTATCATTTATTCAGAGGTAACTATAATTTGATGAATGATTTTGATATTGGTCATCAGAGGTAACTGTTAATTTGATGTTGTTAGGATGTTGGTTTATATAGAATTGTTTGTTCAATGTCATTACTTATGTAAAAAGAGAAGATACCTTGAGCACCACGGATGATGCTACGCACTACCTGCATGCACACGCACGTGTGCGAGGGCAAATGGTCGCATTGGGTGCTTTAGTAGCGCACTTGGCACTTCGCAACCTCGCGAGGAGCTAAGGAGCCTTTGATTTTTTGGTGTTATTGGGTTTGGATTACCTCTATTGAGCTCAGACTTGGATTTGACCCACCCGTTAAGGGTTATTAGCCGTTAGGATCAGACTGTTGAGATCCAGTGGTCGTCTGTTAACCGTTACTATTAAACGATCACAATTGTTAACTTAACTGTCATATCTGTTTAAGTCTGAAAGCCTATAAATAGATCCCTTGTCCATACTCATTACACACAATTTTCATTCATTCTTTTTCTGCAGACAAGAAATCTCTGTCTCAAACAAGAGTTTTTTGTCTCCAGAAGAACTGTTTCTCTTTCTGTCCTGCATTACACTATTACAAATAGAGAGTATTGTTTAATCAGATTCGGCATAGGCAACAGGATTACAGTTTTCTTTATGTTATAATCAGATCATTGTATTCTGGGAGATCGACGTCCACTATAATTCAGAAGTATACCGGTGGTGGGCGAATCAGTTTTAAGGAGATAGTGCCCAACGCTAGCCTCAATCATCTACCAATCTTCATCCAATCTGCATCCATCTTCTTCATACACTTGTCTTCCAATCAGTAAAGCATTTTTATTCTGTTTTTCATTTAAACTTTATAACCTATATATATATATATATATATATATATATATATATATATATATATATATATATATATATATATATATATATATATATATATATATATATATATAGTTTCTTTCCTAAAGTAATAAACTATTTAAATCAATTCAGATTAAATATTTTATTCTGTCACTAGTTTTTATTAATAATAATAGGTAATAAGATATAATCTTATTAATCTTATTACAGTATCTATACCTATATACAATTCTGAATCTTTTCTAAAATAAATTGTTTATATATAAAAAATAATTTAGATTTCTTATTTAATATCATCTTTCTAGTAGACAATAATATTTCAGTTTTTAATTTTTATACAGTAGTAATTTTGTCTAAAATAAACAACCAGCAACTAGTTCGTCTTTTTCTGCCAAATCAATCGATCATTTTTCAAAACCTATGCTTCCAATCCTACTTACTTCTGGGCAAAGGCTTCAACCCTCCATGCAACACTCCGCCTGATAAACACCTTCTTTCTGTGGGATTTGTAGTTTAATCATTTGTTTTAGATCTTTTATCTAACAAAGATTTCTTATTTCCCTTGTTTGTTATTTTGTAAGAGCTTGAGGAATGAGATATGATCCATAAATAAGATTTATCATAAAGGTTTAACTGTAGTTAACAAATTTCTTATGAAAAACTTATAGCATAATATTATAATTAACTAAGATATAAATTTAATTGAATCATGTAAAAGAAACTAAAGCGAAAGCGGATGAAGAAATTTTTGTATATTTTCTTGTTGTGACCTGTACAATGAGCCATCCTTTTATAGATGAAGGAGGTAATGAAAAAAATAATTACAGGATTTATAATTAATACTAATTACTTAAAATCTTCGATTAGTCAAATCAGATATTTGTCATTTATCTTAAATTAGTATAATCAGAGATTTGTCAACTATTCTAATTTAGGAAAATATCTCAACATCTAATAAGAAAGTATCTCAAAATATCTCAGCAATAGAATCATATCTCATCATATCTCAATCATATCTCAACATAACCCCTAAACTCATAGTGGTGCTGTAGAAGCCAAATGGAGTTTGCTAACAAGTTCACTAAGACGACTAGGTGAGTGTGACTTAGTAAAAATATCAGCAAGCTAATTAGCAGAGGAAACCGAACACAAGCGATGGGGTGCCATCACTGAGATGATGCCTGATAAAGTGCCAGTCAATCTCAATATATTTGGTGCGCTCGTGAAAAATATCATTGTGCGCAATTTGAATAGTACTCTGGTTGTCACAGTAGAGAAAAGAACGAGACAGCTGAGGGGCATCCAAGTTAGCTAAAAGACGATGCAGCCATATAAACTTAGCGGTAACATCAGTAAGGGCGCGATACTCAGCCTCAGTGGTAGATCGAGCGACAACTGTTTATTTCTTACTTTGCCAAGAAATAAGATATGAGCCAAGTAAGAAACAAATACCCATAGTAGAACGACGATCCGTGGGATCACCAGCCCAATTAGTATCAGAATAAGCACGTAACTCAAGAGATGACTGAGATGAATAATGTAAACTATGAAAAAGAGTGTCCTTGACATAGCGGAGGATTCGAAGAACAATAGCATAGTGGGGTGAGCGAGACTCATGCATGAACTGACTGATCAGGTGAACAATATAAGAAATATCAAGGCGAGTAACTGTGAGATAAATAAAACTACCAACCAATTATCGATAGAAAGTATGATTAGACAGATGCACACCATAAGTAACGTTGAGCTGAGTATTATATTCCAAAGGGGTACTGGCAGTCTTATTGTCGGTTAGACCAGCCCTGAATATAAGATCTGAAGCATACTTAACCTGAGAAAGAAAATAACCATCCGAAGAAGATGTCACCTCAAGACCAAAGAAGTAACTGAGTATGTCAAGATCTTTCATTTCAAAATGATGATCCAGAAAAGCCTGAAACACACGAATGCCAGCAGTATCATCACTGTAGATACCTAAAAAATAATAATAATAATAAAATAAAATAATAATAATAATAATAATTAAATTTTAAAAAAAATATAGCAGGGGAATTCCCTCGCGGGAATTCCTCCCGCGGGAGGAATCCCGCGGGACACCCGCGGGAGGAATTCCTGCGGGTGGGCATCAGCGGGAGGAATTCCCGCGGGAGTTTCTCCCGCGGGTTGCCACCTGCGGGAGCGATCCCGCGGGTCGGCACCAGCGGGAGCGCTCCTGCGGGTTGTTTTCCGCATATTTCCATTGTTTATTTCGCTGATATTCCGTGATCCGATTTTTCAGGAAGGATTCGAGGTGGATTTCGAGTGGATTCGATCTATAAAAGACAGAAATTGAGTCAGAGAAAGCACTTTTGGGGAGACTTTTGGACGATTTCGGGCGAGCTCGTGAGATCAAGGAGCGAAACAGAGCCATTCCCTTCCTGATCAGACGATCAACGGAGTGCACCAGCGAGGCTCCATCGCCACCCGAACCCACATAAAAAAGGGAATAAATCAATATTCCCGTTCTTGTAATTCCTCAGATTTTTTGTAAATCTCAATATTTTCGTTATAATCAAATAATTTTACAATGGAAAGAAAGATCCAAATTTATAGCAAATAAGAACTGGTGACCACAGTGGGAGCCCCTCTGTTCACAACAGAGAGTATGGTGGCGCAGTCTGATTTGGTAGCGATCGGATCTGTCGTTGAAACGCTGGTCGTAGAAGTCGACCAGCAAAAATATGAGGAATTTCTTTCTTTTTCTGATTCGGAGCCTAGGCGTCATCGCCGGGCAACAATGAAAAAAGGTGAGGCGTCATCGCCCACCGGAAATCAAAAGGCGTCATCGCCTATGAAAACTTACGAGGCGTCATCGCCCGTTGGAACTGACAAGACGTCATCGTCTGTCAAGAACACGGCATTATCGCCCGTTCCAAAGTCAAACCAAAAGTCAAATCAAACTCTAACCCGCTCCCAAAAGAGAAATCTAAGGCGTAAAACTCAACGAGCACGCATCAATCATACAGAAAGGGTTGCAGAAAATTCCGGAACAGTGAAAAATTTCGGAGCAAACCCACGGATGCAACCACGGGTTGAATCCCGCAAAAGCAACCCCACGGGTGCAAACCCGCGGCTTGCAACTGCGGGTGGCATCCCGCGGTTGCCAACCGCGGGTGCCAACCCGCGGTTGCCAACCCGCGGGTGCCAACTGCGGGTGCGATCCCGCGGCTTGCAACCGCGGGTGGCATCCCGCGGCTTGCAACCGCGGAAGCCAACCCGCGGGTTGCACTCCACAGGAGCGAACCCACGGGTACAAACCTACAGTTGCAAGCGCGGGTTGCATCCCGCAGATGTAATCGACGGGTTACGTTCAATGAGCACAACCCTCATGTCTCTTCGAGCACGCCTACGGTGAGCACGCAACATACACCAAGAATTTTGATCTCTCTAGCAGAGGCATGCAGGGCCCACACAACTATTAAGTCCAGTATGCACTCCAGAAGAATCCACAGGAGGGTTAGGGAACAATCTGATGCTGGAAAAGAGCTCAGCCCTGAGATATTGCAGACTCTCCAGTATTATGAACCAAATTTGCGACGCAAGAGGCGTCAAGATGCAAATAGAGAGGAGAAGATACCTCAAGATTTGAGAGAGTATCTCAATTGGAAAAAGAACTCCTCACAAAATGTTCCTCACTGCCAATGCGAATAGCTGATCTCAACTGTTCTATCAAACTGCCAATGCAACTCGAAACGCTCCGTTTTTGAGCGAATCACCGAACCTAAAATAATACGAAAGGTGAAAAAGGTATGCTTGGAAACCGATCTACCTGCTGCCTCATCACATATGGTTAATAAAGGCAAAAAGGTGGTCGGAAACAACTCTTCGGATAAGGAAATCACTCTAGGGTCAAAAGGAGTTTCTATCGAACCAGAGGGCGTGCTTCTAGAAGAAGTCTCTGGAAGGTTTGAGAGACAAGAAAAACGTCTCGAACAACAAGAAGAGACTATAGAAGAAATGAAACAACTTTTAATTGAGTTGTTAGCTCAAACTAGAAAGAACCAATTCTCGTCATCCGTTTCTGGTCGGCAGAAAGAAAAACGACCCATCCAAATAACTGAAGACAGCGAGGACGAGGATGAAGAAGTGCCTCCTCATTCAAGAGAGGAAGAGGAAGTGAAGGTTAACATCAACCCTCACGTAGAAAAAATAGAGAAGATGGAGAATCAACTACAAGCTCTTCTTCATCGTAAGAAACTGCAAGACGTGGGGGTAGTCCGTCCCTATCCTATAGAATGGGAGACCGTGCCTTATCCTGCAAAATATAAACCGTTGAACCTTCAGTCATTCGACGGTAAAGGTTCGCCGCAACAACACATCTTCTACTTTCTGTCGCAGACATGACATCTCATGGGGAATGATCCGACTATGACTAAGATATTTGCGAGCAATTTACGGGGGCCCGCATTTACCTAGTTCATGCAGCTACCCCAGGGAACAATTAAATCTTGGGCTGATGTAGAACGTGAGTTCCTAACCCGATTCTTTAAAGATGATACAGAAGTCTCTATACTATCCTTGCTAGCAACAAAGCAAGAGGAAGGCGAGACGGTCAAAACTTATGTCGAGCGATTCCGAGAACTTTCTGTTCGATGCCCACATGGCATGACGCAGGACACTCTTGTGGAAACATGCAGACACAACATGTTGACCGACGTTCTAGATAAAATGGGCTGAACCCAGATCATGGAAGGATATGCTTAAGTAGGGTGAACAGGCCGAAGATATACTTCGACGTCTCGAAAAGCAGCAGTCCGCAATCGGAGGCAGTACAAATGAATCTCCATTCCATTTTTCTCGTTCCAAAGGAAAGGACATAATGGCAATGGCGGTAGAAAGTACACCGAAGCAGAAAGCATGGCCAAGCAACACAGCAAAGTCACCCAGCCTTCAAAAGCAGTATTCATTTAAGGATGAGCATACTGCTACTATATTCAATCTGCTCAGCAAACGCAAAATGCTTAAGTTACCGGAGAGCAAGAGGCCGGAAGAGGTAGAGAAGACTAACGATCCGAATTACTGCCTGTACCATCGGATTGTAGGTCACCCTATAAAGAATTGTTTTATCTTAAAAGATAAAATTCAAGCGTTGATTGACGCTGGAGCAGTTCAGCTCAAAGCTGAACAAAAAAGGAGTTAGAGCTAACTCTGACACATTTAATGTGTGTGATCTAAAAGTACCACTTGGGCTCACAACAATTCCCAAGACGAGCTCAGGGCAGTTAATTTAAACCTCCATAAAAAAAATAAAAAAATAACAAAAAACAAAAAAAAAACAAAAAAAAATCAAATAAAAAAAAATGAACTATCCAACGCCGACAAGGCTACGGGAAGAGAATAAATTTCTCGCCAACCCAACATACTAGGGTTAAGAAGTATGAATTACCCAACGCCGACAAGGCAAAGGGAAGAGAACCAGCTTCTCGCCAACCCCATCATACTAGGGGTAAAAAGTATGAATTACCCAACGCCGACAAGGCAAAGGGAAGAGAACTAGCTTCTTGCCAACCCCATCATACTGGGGATAAAAAGTATGAACTACCCAACGCCGTCAAGGCAAAGGGAAGAAAATAAATTTCTCGCCAACCCCATCATGCTGGGGGTAAAAGCATGAATTGCCCAAAGCTGCTAAGGCAATGGAAGGAGAAAAAATTTGGCATTTAAATCCAAACAAAATTCTCGACAACTCACCATGCTGAGGGGAAGAGCATGGCTAGCCCAACTCAAACGGTAGTTGGTAAAGGCCAATCAAATTCGTTAATAGCTGGGGGTTTGCTAAAAATCTCATGACGAACATGTTACAACAGTATCCTTATTCGAATATAAGGATATATCGCTGCCCTATGCTGCTAAGGCAAAGGGAAGAGGAAAAGTTTGGCATTTAAGCCCAAACGAAATTCTCGACAACTCACCATGCTGAGGGGAATAGCATGGTTAGTCCAACTCAAACGGTAGTTGGTAAAGGCAAATCAAATCCGTTAATAGCTGGGGGTTTGCTAAAAATCCTAATCAAATAAATCTCTTATCACGTTAAGATTTCACCTCTGACAACAAAACTTTTCTTGTCATTTTTCTCCAACAGAGCAAGTGACGCTCCAAAATATTTGTCAAGTTAAAATCATACCTCTGACATTAAAATTCAAAATCAAATGAGATAAAATCCGATTAAATCTCCTGTCATGTTAAGCTTTCACATCTGACAGAAAAGGAAACTCACACTTCATCAAGTCCAATATTACAACCTCTGATGAATTTGTTTTTGATATCGTTAAGTTAAAAATTACCTCTGACAAAAATCATCCCACTATCAAGTTAATAGTTACCTCTGATAGTCCGATTCCAAGGCTAAATATATTAACCGTCACCTCTGTTTAGTCAACTTATTCCTATCACGATCAGATCCTCTGAATAGGTTGAGTCCAAGACACGTTTAATATTACTCTGTCTTTTCCCTGATCCGTCATACTAGACGTCACTGAACGGTTAGGATTCTAATGAGCACGATAACATGATACCTCTTCTTGACCTCAAATAAGTACGTTAATATCATACCTCTACTTATCAACTAACAAGTATGTTAACATCACACCTCTTCTTGTTACCCAACGAGTACATTAACATCATACTTCTACTTGTTCTCCAATGAGCACAGTAAAATCATACCCCGCTCATATTTTATGAGATGTGTTAACAATTATCTCTATCTACCCAATCCTTGACACGCCTCATAGCCAAAATAAATAAATAAATAAATAAATAAATAAAATAATAATAAAAATAAAAATAAATAATAATAATAATAATAATAATAATAATAAATCCAAAGTATTTCGAAATTCTATACGGCTCAATACAGAACTTCGAAAACTTTGGAGGGGGTTATGTAGATACCTAAAAAAATAATAATAATAATAAAATAAAATAATAATAATAATAATTATTATTATTTTTTTTTAAAAAAAATATAGCAGGGGAATTCCCCCGCGGGTGGGCCCGAGGGAATTCTCCCGCGGGTGCCAACCTGCGGGTTATTTTCCGCATGTTTCCGTTGTTTATTTCGCTGATATTCCATGATCCGATTTTTCAGGAAGGATTCGAAGCGGATTTCGAGCGGATTCGGTCTATAAAAGACAGAAATTGAGTAAGAGAAAGCACTTTTGGGGAGACTTTTGGACGATTTATGGCGAGCTCGTGAGATCAAGGAGCGGAACAGAGCCATCCCCTTCCTGATCAGACGGTCAACGGAGTGCACCAGCGAGGCTCCATCGTCACCTGAACCCACATAAAAAAATGGAATAAATCAATATTCCCGTTCTTGTAATTCCTCAGATTTTTTGTAAATCTCAATATTTTTGTTGTAATCAAATAATTTTACAATGGAAGGAAAGATCCAAATTTTGAGCAAACAATCACCAGTGATGATCATGTCATCAACATAGAAAAGTAGAAGAGTGGTGCCAGAGACAGTCTTACGGATGAATAAGGCAGTGTCATAAGTACTGGCTACAAAACCTTATTGCGTGATAACAGAGGTAAACTTGGCAAACCAAGCACGAGGAGTCTGCTTCAGACCATAGATCTCACGACGAAGGCGGCAAATCTTGTGAGGAGGATGCTCATAACCAGAAGGAGGCTTCATATAAACTTCCTTAGTAAGATCGCCATTAAGAAAGGCATTTTTAACATCCATTTGAAACGATGACCAATGCCGAATAGCAGCAATATCAATCAAAGATCTAACAGAGGTAAGTCGAGTAACATGAGCAAAAGTGTCCTCATAGTCAATTCCATGCTCTTGAGAGTAACCCAACGCAACAAGACGAGTTTTGTATCACTCAACTAAGCTATCTGCCCGAGTCTTAATCTTGTAAACCCACTTACAACCCACTGTAAACTTTTCAGGAGGCAAATCCACTAAGTCCCAAGTATGTGTCTTGTTAAGAGTAGCAAATTCATCAGACATAGTTTGCTGCCAAAGATGATCAGAACTAGCCTCACGATAAGAGTAAGGCTCATGAAGAGTAGTAAGAGTAGAGAAACAATAGTAATTATGAAAATGGAAAGGAGGAGCTCTTACCCTATCAGAACGACGATGTGCAATAACTTGGGAGGACTCAGCAGCAGAAGGTGGTATATGCACATCTTGAGGAAAACCATGTGATGATGCTGGATCTATAGGGAGGAGCAAGGTCATTGGAAGAGGCCGAGGATGGATCGTCAGAGGAGCTGATATCACTTGCAAAAGAGTTAGTAGACTTGAAAAACAGAGTAATAGAGGGATTAGTGAAGACATGAAAATGACTAGAGTGAAGTGATGGAAAGTAGGAAAGGGTGGTGAAGAGCTTATGCTCCCAAAACTCTACATGACGAGAGATATGAAGGCGTTTGGTAATAGGATCATAACAATGGTATCCTTTTTGTTCAATGCCATAACCAAGAAAGCAGCACAACCTAGAACGGGGCTCCAACTTCGTTCATTCATGTAGGGCTAGAAGAACGAAGCAAGCATATCCAAAAACTCGAAGAGAGCTGTAATCAGGAATAGTACCGTACAACCGTTCAAAAAGAGTTTTGTTGTGAAGAATGGGTGAGGGGACACAATTGATAGTGTAAACAGCAGTAAGAGCAGTCTCTCCCCAAAAATGCTCATGAAGCGAGGCAGAAATGAGGAGGGATCAGACGGTGTTCAGAATGTGACGGTGTTTACGCTCTGCTCGACCATTTTGTTGTGATGTATAGGGACAAGAGCGATGGCAGAGAATGTCATTTTGTTGCAAAAACTCAATGAAGGATTTTTCGTCATACTCCATATTGAAAGACCCTTCCACTATACCAAAACTCCGAAATTGTGGTGAGGGTTGAGGAAAATTATTTTGTATTTTAACATACCCCCACAGTTTGAAGGCCCATTTTGGGCAAAAACCTGGGTTTTACGCAGCGCTATAATTTTTTTTAAAATTCGCAATTAAATGCACGCCCGACAGGATTTGAATCTGGGTTGCTCTGATACCATGTTGAAAAACCCTTCCATTGCACAAAAACTCTGAAATTGTGGGGAGAGTTGAGGAAAATTATTTTGTATTTTAACACTCCAGAGCATTATCAGAATGAAAAACCTTGATAGCACGAGAAAACTGGATAAGTATCATTCGGTGAGAGCGTTTGTAAATTGCAAACAACTCAAAACGCTTATGCAAAAAATAAATCCATGTATAACGCGAAAAATCATCCACAAATATGACAAAGTAGCGGGAGCCCCTCTCGGTAAAAATTGGAGAAGGGCCCCAAATATCATAATGAACAAGATCAAAAAGAGGAAAAGAAAAAGAGTTACTAGTATTAAAAGGTAAATGAGTTTATTTTCCAAGTTGATAAGAAAGACAATCAAACTTATCAAAAGTAACAGACCTAAGGAGACCACTAGAGGCTAACTACTAATAACGAAGTAAAGAAGTATGACCGAGACGAGAATGTCAAACACTAAAAGTGATGGCAAAGACAGCTGAAGGTGTAGTGGAAGGAATCTGCAAATTCACTATTTCAAACATATGTCCAACTTTACGGTCTGTCCCAATGACCTGACCCGTCTGAGGATCCTGCACATTAACACCGCGAAAAGAAAAGTGAAGCTAAAAACCTAACTCGATGATAACTTAGGAACTAAATAGGTATTACTGATGGAGATGTCGGCGGTAGAAATAGAACCAATATGGCTAGCAGGCATCGCAGAACCATCAGCAGTATAAATAATATGGTTAGAATCTAAAGCAGATTTAGTAAAAAAAATGGTGGGATCAGAAGTCATATGATTACAAGCAGAATCAAGAAATCAAGAAGAAGTACCTGGAGTGACAATAGTGCAGTAGATGAACGAGACAAAACCTGATGGACCAAAGCCTCAATGTCAGTAGCAGTGAGCGAAATAGACTGAGAAGAAGACTCAGGGGTAGAGAGATCAGTGGAAACAACTGTAGCAGTCTGTTGGAGGGAATCTCAAGAGTCTCAGGTCTTTTTTCTGCTGCAACTTGAAATAATCAGTAATCAAGTGGCCGCTTTTCTTACAATACCGACAAAATAATTTCTGGGAAGAGGATTGTGACTGTAGAGTAGAACATTGGGAGGAAGACGAAGAGACAACAACCAAACTAAGATTGGGAGACTATAGTTTTATAGTAAGGCGACGATGCTCCTCGAAAATTAACTCAGTAATAGTAAGATTCATAGTAGGAAGTGGCGTACAATGAAGAAGGGCTGCCTGAGTGGACTCAAAATTATCACGAAGAGCCATCATAAAATGCATGAACTTGCGGTGATCACGATACTTGGCAAAGAACTTGATGTCTGCATCACAATAAAGTTGGAGTTCGGCAGCAGTCAACTGACTCCAAAGAAGAGCAACTTGAAAGTAAAACTCAGTGATGGACTGACCGGATTCTTAACGCATCTGGTAAAGTTTTGTCTCAATCTGGAACTGAACAGAAGCATCATTGCAGCAATCGTACCGAGCAGCCAAGAAATCCCATGCAGCTTTAGCATTCTCGAGTCGGGGTAGAAAATTATTAATAGATGGGATTGATGTGTTAACAATCCACTGCAGAATCTTGCTATGAATATTCTTCCAGTTGTCCAAGCGAGTAGTGTAATCAGCAGCGGTCTCATCCTTAGCACGAACAGGCTTAGGAGAATTCTCAGAAATATAATGCCACAATTTTCTTCTTTTGCGAAAAAGTTTCATATTGGAAGCCCAAAGATTATAGTTGGTTCCATCCAAAACAATATCAAGTGGACGAATAATATCACGAACAATATCATTTTGGGAAGACATTTTGGAAAGAATATGCCAAAATTAACTCTTGAAAAATCAATCAAAAAATCAGTGTTCAAAAAAGTCAAATCTGATTGAAGAACATAATTGACTAGGGCGAGTGGGGCTCACGCGTTGGAGAAGAGAGGTGCGTGAAGACCACTTGCAGAGACTTCACACGGTGCGTGGAAGAGCTTGTCAAGTCCGATAGAGCTGAAATTTCAACGGAAGGAGATCAAAAGGAGACAAACAATCTCAAGGTAGAAGATTGTCTAGATCTGACTTCAAAATGGCCGAAACGGGCAAAAAGAGCTTTGGGATGTGTGAGAACAAAGGAAAAACTCATTTAGGGTGGTTTATGCACTCACAAAAAAAATTAGAAGAGGCACCAAAATTTCGGTGGCTCTGATACCATGTAAAAGAAAATAAAGCGAAAGAAGAATAAAGAAATTTCTGTATATTTTCTTGTTGTGACCTGTACAATGAGCCATTTTTTTATAGGTGAAGGAGGAAAGAAAAAAAATAATTACAGAATATGTAATTGATATTAATTATATAAAATCTTCAGTTAGTCAAATCAGAGATTTGTCAACTATTTTAAATTAGTATAATGAGAGATTTGTCAACTATTCGAATTTAAAAAAATATCTCAATATCTAATAGGAAAGTATCTCAAAATATCTCAGCAATATAATCATATCTCAATCATATCTCAGCAAATCATAATTAACTTTGTCATGGACTCATAGTCTTTAGGTGACATGTGAAGTATTAGTAAATATACTATAGGATGTTACAATATTAAGGTTGAGGTTTAAATTAAAAAATACAAGTACTCGTGTAGATAAATTGTTTTCATGTAGTAAAACATCATCAGAATCTAGTTACAAGAAGAATAGAATGAAGGTGATTGGAAGCAGATAAAGAATTTCATATCCAACTTTCATTAGTTGATTTAAAATAAACCTCATTATTAATCTCTCAATAGACATTAAATTAAGTGAAAATTTATAAAAATAGAAAGAGACATGATGTCAATTTCTCTTCTTCTTATGCATTCCATTTTCATTTCTTGGCTACAATAACTAACACACATATGTATGCATGTATGAATATAAATATAAAATAATAGAAATGAGCAGATAACTCATGCAAATTAGCTGAACTACAGTTCAATTTCCCTATCACCAAAAGATTTTTTAAAAAACTTCCAATCGATTTATGATATCGACCTCCTAGGGTTCACTCATACTCAATTTCTTGGGTTTTAGTTTTGATTTGGTTTTCCATCAAATTGATACAAAATTAACAGTTTTCAATAAATAGAACATTTTGCATCTATTTAATGGAAGGGCAAATGAACTCAAAAATTAATTATATTTAATCTTAAAGAAGTTAAAGAGGTAAAGTTCCTACTTCACTAAAAAATTTT
The DNA here is from genome assembly GCA_036321105.1 of Dracaena cambodiana. Classification (NCBI taxonomy): domain Eukaryota; kingdom Viridiplantae; phylum Streptophyta; class Magnoliopsida; order Asparagales; family Asparagaceae; genus Dracaena; species Dracaena cambodiana. Next base: position 16,398,972 of record JAYEPQ010000011.1, on the reverse strand, counting down.
GAAGAAAATTATTGGATCACTATATTTTTGCCGCTAGTTCACATAAGTTTCCTGAGTTGGCAGTTCACCTACATCAATCCCATCCATATATATATTGTCGTTAGCAGATATCCTACCTGGAGCATTAATCTGCCAGATTTTGCAGTTGGTAATGGACCTTTGAGCAAAAGAAGCCATAAGTTTCTCTCTCTCTCTCTCTCTCTCTCTCTCTCTCTCTATATATATATATATATATATATATATATATATATATATATATATATATATATATGAGAAAAATGGAAATGAGCTGACAGCTCATGCAAGTTACCTGAGCTGTAGTTCATTTTTACTATCTCCAATAATCTTTTTTAAAAAATTCTTTTGGATTATGATCTCGACCCCTTAGGGTTCAGTCATACCTAATTTCTTGGGTTTTAGTTTTGATTTGGTCTTCCATCAAGTTAATACAAAACTAACGGTTTTCAATAAATAAAACATTTTATATGTACTTGATGAAAGGGTAGATAAACTCCAAAATTTATGAAATTTAATCCGAAAGAAATTAAGGAGGTAGAGAGCGTAATTGTAAAAACAAATTGAAGAAAAATTATTCGATCATTATAGTTTTGCCGCTAGCTCACGTAACTTTTCCTGAGCTGGCGGCTCACCTACAGTAATCCCTATATATATATATATATATATATATATATATATATATATATATATATATATATATATATATATATATATATATATATATTGCCGTTAGCAGATATCCTACTTGGAGCATCAATCTGCTAGATTGTGCAGTTGGTAATGGACCTTTGATCAAAAGAAGCCATTAGGAATGGGAAAGATAGTAGACGAGATAAACGGTCTATGTACCAACAATACAGTATCATCAAAATAGTTCCGGACGTGTGTTTGTGTGTCTATATATAAATATAGGCTTCAAATGAGAATATGAAGAATCAAACTTATTAATTGAGAAATATAAAGTGTTATAAGCTTTATCTCATTAATATAGAATGAATGAAAGATTTGAATGGAGGATAGGGAGTTAGCCTATTGAATAGGATATACAGATGAGTTTGGAAGCTCCAAACTATGGTATTTCAAATATTTACAACACTATTCTTTATATACCCTATTTGATCAGAAGATAAAATGGGTCTACTCTATCTTTTTGTGCTTATGTGGCATTACATTTTTTTTATTTGTTTTTTTAAGAAGACTTTTTCCGTGATTACAAGATAAAGAAAGGTGATTGTCAGATAAAAATAAAGGGGAAAAAAGTATTGTTTTGTCTAAATATTGAAATTAAAGGAAGAGTCACGCAAAGAGTACATCACATGTAATGCATTCTCTACTGATTAATAAATAGTGCCTTTTTTTTTTTTAATAACTAAATACGATTCATGTAATAACGGGCTTCTGCCTTTATCATTATTAGCATACCTCCGCAACCAAATGGACAATCAATGCATGCGATGCACGTGTGTCACTTGACACCATTCAAAGCAAGAAGCGCTACAAGAAAAAGGAAAATTTTGCACTATAATTTTAAAATCGTTGTAAAATAACAATTTAGCAACACTTAAATTAATTGTTACTGTAGATTTTTTTTTTTTTTTTTTGCAATGGTTAATTTGCAACTATTCTAACATTGTTGTGATAAATTATATTTTACAATATTTTCTGAAACCGTTGCAATAGATGACCTATTTGCAACAGTTATTTTGCAACGGTTAATGAATTGTCACTAAATGATTGTTTTGTAACAGCTTACACTACTGTTATAAATATAAAATTTTTTTGTTATGGTTATATTGCAATAGTTTAGGAGTCGTTTAGTTGTTTCTAAATAGTAAATGTTAATGATGATTAGTGTAACTATTACGATAGAGTACTTTATTTACAAACGATTTGCATACAACAATTTATAAAATTATAGCTAAATAATATATTTAGTAAATATTTTTTTATTAATTAAGCATGTATATAACTTTTGTGTTAGTACAGTTTTAATTTAGAAACATATATATAACTCAATAACATATTGCAATGTTTATGTTAAGTTTTACAGTTAGGTATATATTAATTGTTGCCTAAATCCAAATATCTTGATAGTGAAATTAGACATAATTAATTTGATATATAGTGTTTTGAATATATAACTGGTTTATTTGTTTAATTAAAAGTATTGTCATATAAATAGTTCTATCTAAAACTTTAATAATTGTGCATGAAACTTCTAAGAAGTATTGTTACCAAACATTTGGTATATATTACTTCATCGCAATCATAAGAAATTAAATATTATAAAAATTAGGAGTTTTAATATATTCAGAATACCTAGTAAACTTGCTTGTTAAAATCATTATTTTCAAGTAAACAAATATTACATGAATTAAAAACAATTAGAAGTTAGCTGCTTCTCTATCTCTTTAATTTCAATATTTCAACTTTCTTATCCCTTTTTTTCTATTTGACTATATTATCTCAGCTGCATAATGAGCGGGGGAGCCGAAGCATCTTATAGCCATTGAATAAATAATTAAAAAAAAAAAAAAAAAAAAAAAAACTCAGTAGCTAATTTGACTTCTTTTAGATTTAGCAAGTTTGGACTTAAAATTGTACACAAAAAGCTTAGTTGGTAGTATGCAATTATGTATTTCTTCAAACCTGAAACTAACAATAAACCTAAAATCAGCTGTATACTAAACATATATAGTGTACGTATTATCACAGATGTGATCCTAGCCCATGCAAAAGCCTACTAGAGGAATGCCCATAGGCAAAAAGCCTAGCTCCTATAAGGTCCAAACACCTAAAATTTACTAGAAAGGTAACAAAATTCTGATAAGGTAAACACTTACTAAATTAACAACGATAAGGAAAGTAGATCTCACCAAGGTATTAGACTCTATCTGCAGACAGAGAAATAGAGAATTTTGATATCTAGTACAACTCTAGCTTCTCAAAGATTCTCAACTATAAATACTCTTTACCCTCAATGAGGAAAGGGGATTGAAAAAAGAACATTGGACAGACAATGCTTCTACCATAAGGAGAATCTTAAGTTTGCATCAGAGAGATAGATTATTGAGAGACTAAATTCTATCTTCTCCAATAAAAATACTAACCATTTACCTCAAGGATGTAGGTCTGCAATCATCTCAACCAACCTCATTAAACCTTGCTTCTACTTTGTCTAATCTTTTTTACTCTACAACAACAACAACTGCTACTAAGCCTTTTATCCCAAGTACTTGGGGTAGGCCACATGAACCAAAAAAGAATCACGCCGGATCGATCATGTTGATAATCCTTCTCCATTCATTCCTATCAAGCAATATCTCATCACTTAAACCTCTAAAATTCATATCTTTTTGTGTCATCTCCATGCATATTTTTTCCGGTCTTTCCTTCGCTCTTTTAATTTGTCCTACATTGATAAGCTCTCTTCGTCGAACGGGTGCATTGTAGGTCTATGTTGCATATGACCAAACTATCATAAGCAATTTTCTTGCATCTTCTCATGGATGGGAGTTACATATATTTTAGCACGAATATATTCATTTCTCACTTTATCTCTCCTAGTGTTGTTGCATATCTATCGAAGCATGCGCATCTCTGTTACACGTATTTTCTGTGAATGACGTTTCTTTATAGCCCAGCATTCCATTCCATATAATAAAACTGGCCTAATAGCTGTTCTATAAAAATTTACTTTCAGTCTTAACGGAATATTACGGTCGTATAAAATTTCCATTGCACTCCTTTATTTCAACTAACCAGTTTGTATCATATGATTGACATCATTATCAATCTCTCTATCATTCTGAATAATAGAATCCAAATAGCTAAACTGATTGCTCATATGTATCTATTTTCCATCCAGTGTAACAATACTATAGTTTAGGGTTCGTCGTTTACTAAATTTAAATTCCATATACTTTGTTTTACACCTACTCAATATAAAACCTCTATATTCTAATGTGTGCCTCTATAACTCTAACTTGACATTCACACATGCTCTTGTCTCATTAACTATGACAATATTATCAGCAAATAGTACACACTAAGCTATCTCATCATGAATAGTTCTAATAAGCCCATCCATCACTATAGCAAATAAGAACGGGCTCAATGCAGATCTTTGATACAATCCAATTGTGATAGAAAAAATCACTTGTTAGACCACCGCATGTTCTAACATTGGCCACCACTCCCTCATATATATATCCTTAATTATGTTAATATACTTGATGAGGACTCTTTTCTTCATCAATGTCCACCAAACTAGCTCTTGTGGTGTCTTATCATAAGGTTTCTCTAGATCAATAAATACTATACGCAAATCTCTATTTCTCTTTTGGAATCGCTCTATAACTTGACGAAGTAAATAAATAGCTTATGTTGTTGACCGCCCCGACATAAATCCAAACCGGTTCTCTGATATTTTAACGGTCTTCCTCAATTTATATTCAATTACTTTTTTCCAAAACTTCATAGTGTGGCACATGATTTTTATTTCACGATAGTTAGAACAATTATGAATATCATCTTTCTTTTTAAACAGAGATATTAGAGTACTCTTTATCCATTTATTTGGCATTTTCTTAGTTTATTAAATTTTGTTAAAAAGATCTGTCAGCCATCCCTCCTATGTATCTCCATATTCTATAAGAATCTAATCTAGACCAACAGTTTTTCTTAACTCCATCATCTTCAAATCCTCTTTTACTTTAGATTCTTTAATTTTACGCATAAAACTACGATTCATATCCTCACACTGAATAGAAAGATATTCCAAATTTTGAGTAAAACTATCATTATATAATCTATTAAAATAATATTTCCATCTTTATTTAATCTCTTTGTCTCGAACTAGATGTTCGCCGCAAAAATTTCTTTGCTTCCTTCCATCGAATACATCTTAGATTACAATAGAAGTGAACAAGATATAAAAAGAACAAACGCGAGGATCTTATAGTTCAATCTCTCTCTTTTACGATATGTTGTGTGGGATCTGTGGCGATAGGATCTGTCAAGCAGCTCCTTTTGACGATCGGTACGTTGAAATCTTCTCTCTCGAAGATATCGGCCGACTGTAGACGATCTTCTTTTCTGATCTTTCCAGAACTCAAGGCTCTTTTGCGTAACTTGAATTCTCTAAGAGGAAAAGAAGATGATCACCAAAGGCTTCAAGGCTCTCTCGCGTACTTGAATTGCCAAAGGATCGATGGAAGACTTCAGATGCCAAAAAGAAGACCAAAAAAGCCCCCCTAGGGTTTCACCAGGAAGGTATTTATAGCCCCGGGATGATTTGAGAGTCTCTATCTAAATAGAATTTCTTCTCATCAAGGATTCCAATCAAATATTTAATATTGATTTAAATCTCTTAATTTAGAATTCTGATTGGACTTGATTTAGGTATTTGGATAAGCCCAAATTATAATCTTAATCAAATTGAGATTCTGATTATCTGCTCACGCGGAGCTTTAATTACATAAAAACGCGGCGCTAAATAACCAGAATACAGAGCTAATGCGGAGCTATTAATCATCTTCGTGTTTTACTCAACGCGAGGCTAAAAATAGCCAGAATGCGGAGCTAACGCGGAGCTATTAATCATCTCCGCGTTTTACTCAACGCGAGGCTAAAAATAGCCAGACGCGGGGCTATGGATTAGCTCCACGTTCTGCTGTGGAAAACTCTTTTTATTCAGAAATTTTCACTGCCAACAGAATCCCCTCCAAAGTTTTCAAAATGGCTTAGAACTTGGAAAATTTTGAAATACTTTGGATACTTAAACTGAAACACGGAGTTAGAATACCAAGTCTCCTTCGCGTTATGCTCGCTTACGCGGAGCTAATCAGCTTCACTTTATTTTCAGTGAAATGAGTAATTATTTCATTAATTACTCTGAATTTCTGCGCTGAATACCAAGCGGCGGAAATCCTATTTAAATACTCATCTTCTTCTTCATTCGGAGATTTTGAAGAGTTCTCAACCCCTGCAACCGAGTGAGCGATATCAACGAGCGATCTTCAACTGATCTCCCTTTAACTCTCCATAGATTTTCATCATTAGGATGTCTCTCCAGAAGAGTTTGGCTAAACGCACGTTGGCCGGCATTAATGGCAACGGCCGTGGAGCAGACGTGATGGCGAACCAGTCTATGCAGCGTCTTCCGAAGGTAAAAACCTTAACTCTTGGTCTTCTCAGAACCATTCTGAGATGTTTTGGCTTGTTTTAATCCGGCCAATTATTTACTTTACCGGCGATATCACCGTTCTCCAGCCGTAAGGCTTGAAGGAGAAGGAGAAGTCAGAGAGGAACTCTGATCTTTCTCTACGCGAAGTTATCGCGTCATCCTCGGGCTTGAAACGCGGGGCTATTAAAAAAAAGGCAGAGAGAAACTCTGTTACGCGAAGTTATCGCATCATCCTCTGCGTTTTAAAACACAAGGCTATTTCAACTGCTGCACGCGAAGTTAGCTTAGCTCCGCGTTCATACACTTAGAAGATTTTCCAAGTTTCGTCGAACTCCTGATTCCTCTTTTGCAGTGAACCAGATTCAGTCTGATGACTTGCTGATATCTCCAGTCAACGTGGAGTGTAGCTTTTCCCTGATATATCTTCAAAGGCTAGCTGTGCACCGATCTTCATCAGTAAAAGTAGCTTCGAGGAAGCCAGAAGCATATGCCTTACAACATAGTTGCAGTTTTCAAGCTCTGACTCCTTTTGAAGGAGTTACAAGAACTCTGCGGCAGCTTATTAAGTTTTCTTGAGGATCATTTCTATTAGATGACAATCTCTGTTGCTTTCCAAAGCGATAGAGATGATCATCTAAGGGCTTGTAGCACTTCAAATTCAACTTGTGCTTCATTTCAGATGACAGATCATAGTTGACATTTGCAGAGGAGATCTTTTGAATCCTGGAATTGAACTTCAACACCCGCGGTGGAATCTCGTTGTTAGGTTATTGATAAGTCGATGAATATGTAGAAGCCTTTGGGAGAGCTATATCTCCTTCTTCTTTGTAATCTTTTCTTTTATGAATAAAGGCAATTATTTTCCTCTCCATCTGTCGGCTTCAAGAATCTTGCTTGCTCAACAAATAGATGGTTTATAATTTTGGTAAAATAATCTAAGGCTCATTTCCGTAACTTAGATCATTAATACCTGAAGTGATCGGATAAGAACCATCTTAACTTAGCCAAAAATCCAAGTTCTTCATGAGAACGCGAAGCTAAAATACCAAGTTATCTTCGCATTTCGCGGAGTTGCGCAGAGTAGCACGGAGTTAATAAATTCGTGTTTTCTATCGCCACGCGAGGCTAATAGCTCCGCGTTTCTGGAGAGTAACTGATCAGTCATTTTCTCTGAAATTTGCGCCGAATTCCAAGAGGCGGTTTCCCTCATTTAAATGAAGTCTCTATTCCTTTTCTTCTCACTTTACTTGAGAATTTTTCAGAAACCCTAGAGATTCAGGCGATCAGAGCTCAGATGACCCGAGCGTTTTCCGACCAATTTTCTTCCCATTTCTCGTTGATTTTCCTCAAGTTTCAAGCAATGGCACCCAAAATCCGTGCTACTTCTCGCGCAGCTCCATCATCGATGACTGGCGCAAGCAGTGGTGGCAGCGGCCATGACAGCGACGCGCCAGCCCACACTTTGCCTATTGGGGGTAAGAATCTCTCTATCGAGACTCTTTAGAACGTTTTTAGAGTGATTTGACTTGATTCTAACCGATCGATCACCTCTTTTATCGGCGAGATCGCCGTACTCCGGCCGTAAGGCTTGGATAAGAAGAAAAGTCTCTGGCTTTCTTCCTACGAGAAACTATTGCGTCATCCTCGCGTTTTGAAGCGCGGGGCTATTTTAAGTAGCAGTCGCAACGCGAGGCTCTTTTAAGTAGCAGTCGCGTTAAAACGCGAGGCTTTTTTAAGTAGCTGTCGCGTTAAAATGCGAGGCTCTTTTAAGTTCTGCGCGTTCTAATTTTTAGCTTCGTACGGAGTTACTTTAACTTCGCGTGGTCTAATTTTTAGCTTCGCGCGTCCATACTTAGAAAAAAATTTCTGTTTTATAGAAACTTCTCTAACTCTGGTGCTTCTTTTTGCAGTAGGGTATTCAGCGGAAGCTCTTCCCCATAAGCACTACTTTGGCTTTGCTGGTGGTTCTGATCCATCAGCTCAATTTCGCTTCACCACCATTCTGGCTGCATATAACCCTAGCTTGAGAGACCGTAGGGAAAAACTGATCAAATATCATACTACTACTGCACGCGAGATTATCACTGACGCAGCTTTCGAAGATGTGAACAGAGAAGCATTAGAGAAGCCCGCGTTTCTTTTTGGGGACCAGATGGGGCAATCAGACGCGATCCTATTTGAAGAGGACTGCATGTGGCTATATAACTCTGGCGAAGCTTTAATGTTTCTGCCTGAAATAGATCGTAGCTATCCCCTGATCTATCTTCAGAGGTTAGCAATGCCTCGGGAGTTAAAGTGGGGACTAACTCAAGAGCAAGATGGCATCCCAACGGGCAAATTTGGTGTACAAAGGGTTTATCAAGATGGTCCCCCCAGATGCATTACTGGTTTGCTTCCAGGCCGTTTTGGTAAGGAGCTCCCAGTAGGAGAAGTTCCCATCCGCGCAAGAACTTTCTTAAGTGAGTTCCTGGTGAAAGATGATCAGTACCCGGCTAGTGACTTTAGGATGCCTGGCTGGGTTTACTCTTCTGGCAACATGTGGTGGGCCCGCCTCGTCCAGTACATGTTGGATTCTCATGAACCTATTCTAAAAGAGATTGGCTTGTATAAGGCCATCAGAAACGTTCAATTCGGGTTCCCTCAGAGCGCTTATCATTTCTTCTGCTTTCTGGAGATATACAATCCCGAAACCTGCACTCTTTTTACTCCAATGGGTAAGCTAGGATTTGCTCTCCACGAAATATTTGAAGTCTCTGGGATCTCAATGGGCGAAATTCCCTATGAGGAGTATATCCCCACCACCGAGGAGTTGAACATGCCACTGGCGAAGGATGAGCGCATCTATACCACATATTGGGAGATGATGTGCCACTACCGCATCTGTGCTGACTTAGCAGGTGTGCATAATCAAGGTATCGGCCACAAGAAATGGGCTGATGACCTCTTCGCCAATCTGAATTCTAAGGATAGTTCAACAACTGTCCATGGCCATACTCCTGTCTACATCACAGAGATTGAGCGCCGCATTACCAAGACCCAGCTAACGCTTTATACTACTGAATCCAATGAAGGTGGACTCAGTCCTGGTATCTCATTCAAGAGTTACCATTATCAGGCACAGTCCCCAGTATCCAACAGGGGCCTTATTGCTGGGTTCTTGATGCTGTGGCTGAAGAGATGTGTCATGCCGTCATTACCAAAAGAGGCAATTGCAATAACTGTGGTATATCCAGCAGTTCTCCTTGCATACGGCCGACCTTTCGAACTTCTTCCTACTATGGTGTGCAATCTACAGCATGGATTGCGAATTCTCTGCAATGACTTCATCCCTGCCGACAAGGGCAAGGGAAAAGGAAAAGGCAAGTTGAAGGAGATCGCTCTAGTGAAGACTCCGAACCCTAGGGTGGAGCTTCCTTACACTTATCTGATGGCATGGCTCGTAATGCACTTCCCTTCTCTGATGAGTGCTGCTTCACGCCGCTCAAGTGACAAGTGTTATCTTGTGGAGCTATATGAGCGTTCCTCATGGAAGCAATATTATATGTCCCAAATCCGTAAGACTCTCCGGCAACACCAGAACTATGAGATTTTCAGGTGCTTCCCCGACTTTTCTGGTGGATGATACGGATTGAAGTTGAAGGATACTGTAGGAGCAAACAATTTTACTGCCTTATCCTCAGGAGCTTTCTGGTGGCTTCTCAATATTCGGCCCGGGCATCAGGTATACCGTCAAGACAGTAAATGTCTTATCGAACTGTACATCCTGAGTCGCTTTGCTCGCCAATTTGGATATTCCCAACTCTATGTGGGTAATCCAAGAAGGAGTTTTACCTATGAGGGAAATTTGTACGAAGGTGCCCGCGGCAGGTTTCATTTCGCAGCTGGCGAGACCGGAGCTGAATTTGCTCTTCCACAGAAGTTGCCAGAATTGGCCATGACTCTCAGTTTTTGCACATAGTATCGCGTCGCAAATGCTGATATGCCTCATTTCTCCCTCAACCGAAGCTGTTGCACGGAGATCGAAGCTTTCTACATTAGCCGCCAGGGTGCTTCGAGAGTGAGAATAAAAGGAACGGAAGAATTCCTTGGCGCAGCGGCTGAACCATCAGACGTCAGCGAGTCTGGCGATGATGATGATAAAATGATGATGACAACCCTGACGTCGGAGGTGCTCCCCAACCTGTTGTCATTCGTCCCTGGAGTCCAACTCTCAAACGCCGCGGTACCTTAAAGAAAAGGCCCGGTAAGAAGTAGAAATTGGCTCCGGGAACTTTAATAGCCCCCCAAGAAGTGGCTATCAAACTTGCTTCAGACCTGCTAGCTTCAGCTCTACCTCCGGCGCCGGCAGGGAAGAGTGGACCTGTTGGAGCTCCAAGTATTCCCGAGGTTTCGGCTCCTCCGACCGTAGAACCCGTTGTACATCCCGTGGCGCAACCGCTAGGTAGAGAGACGGGTACGTTGTTGGAAACGACAGCAGCTCCCCCTTCAAGTCCGACAACTGGACTTGTATCTCCAGGTATGGCTCTTAACATTTTGTCTTCTGTCTGTTATTTTACTTTATAATACCATTTACCTGTTTCCTGATGCAGGCGGTCAGCTCCTCTCGCCAATGCACTCAACTACCCAGGTGGAGTCCGATGACAGGGTGGACTATTTGGGCACTACTGGCTCAGTGGGTGGTTTGGGTAGCTCTGCCAGCGAGTTTGACGCTGATTATTTCATGCCGACCACATGTCCAATTCCCTCATCCATTCCTCCCATTGATGAACTTGGGAGTGATGAAAGAACAGAAGTTGTTATTGCGGCCGCTGCAAAAGAGGCTACACCGTCTCCTAGAATGCCGTCTCCAACACCACCGGTCTGCTCCACTGAGACCTTTCCAGTGGTCTTTGGTGCACCTTCTGCTCCTCAACCAGCAATGTCAACGCCTTCTATAATAATGGCTGTCGAGACACCTGTAACTCTTCCAGCTTCGAGTCTTCCTGCAGGGGATGAGGATAACTTGAAGTTTTCGTTCGAAGCTACTTCCGCAACTGGGGGAGCTTCTGGTGGAAATACTCCCTCCTCTTCTCCTGTCGGTGGCACTGACCAGGTGATCTGTACTAGCGTCGCTTCCCCTCAGGTTCCTAGCTCTGCCAGATCTGCATTGGCCTTAATGGCTCCGCATGTTATGAACCTGGTGCAAGGACAAGCTTCCTTTTCTTCAATTCCAGTGGGTACCGCTCTTCCTCCAGCGACATCTTCTTTAGCGCTGCTTGTTTTGAATACAGGCGCCGTGAATCATTCTGAGGAGCTCTTCAACTATAGCATTAATGACTTTATGCGGTTGCTCAGAAAATGTGTCGAGATGATCTCTGGCAGCACGGATTTTTTTAGTCTTGGCCATCCGATATTATCCAGCTATTTGGATAATATTGAAAGAATCGGGGGACAGGACCGAGCAGCTCCCTACCGGGCCCGCTTTAATGCTTTAGAAGAGCAGGTGAACACGTTAAATACTGTTCACCAAGCGGACGTGGAAGCGATTACCGCAATAGAGATGGCGTGGCTTTGGGTGGAATTAACGGCGCACCGAGAAGAACTGGTACGACAGGAAGAAGCATAGTCCCGAGAGTTGGCAGAGCTTCAAGCTAGTCGGGAGTCCATCCTTAAGAGCTTGGAGACAGTGGACTCTGAAATTGGGGGAAGCCAGGCCGAAATCCTTAGAGCCCAGGAGACCATCGCTAAAGCTCGGGCGGTCGTAGTAGCCAATGAGCTTAAATTAGGGGAAACTGTTAAAAAGCGAGAAGCGCTAATCCTCCAACAGGGGCAGATCGAGCAGGAGGAGGGAATAAGGAGCCGTGCTATAGAAGACTCTCATCAGCGTCTGACTCATCAACTTGCAATAAATGACGATGTCTTACTTCAGCAGGCTCAACACTCCTTAGAAGCAAATCATCGTCAGGTGATTGACGAGGTGATGAACAAGCTGAAGATTCTAGGAGATCCATAGTTTTCTTCTATTCTTTTATTCTTTTTGTAATAAGAACTTGTAATAAAAGAATTTTTGTAACTTCATTCTTTTGATGAAATAAAGATAATCATTTGATTCTTTTACCTGCTGGCTACAAAATTTGTTTGCTCAACAGATAACTTGTCATCAAAATGATTTAGTTGTTTAGGTACAGCTTTTCGAATCATACTGTCAGAGGTAAGAGCTTAACATGACAGGGTTTATGGGATTTTTAGCAAACCCCCAGCTATCAACGGATTTGATTAGCCTTTACCAACTACCGTTTGAGTTGGGCTAGCCATGTTGTTCCCCTCAACATGGTGAGTTGTCGAGGATTTCGTTTGGGCTTAAATGCCAAACTTCTCCTCTTCCCTTTGCCTTATCGGTATTGGGTAATTCATACTTTTTACCCCCAGTATGAAAGGGTTGGCGAGAAACTATTTCTCTCCCCATTGCCTAATCAGTGCTGGGTAATTTATCAGATCTAGGTCAGAGGTGCTCAATTGTGCATGCCTAAGAAAAAGATTGGAGGCAGTTCAAGCTTGAGAACCGGGCACACCAGTTTAGGTCAGAGGCGCTAAACTGCGCATGCCTAAGAAAAATATTGGAGGTTGTTCAAACTTGAGAAGTGGGCACACCAGGTTTAGGTCAGAGGCGCTCAATTGCGCATGCCTAAGAAAAAGATTGGAGGCGGTTCAAGTTTGAGAACCAGACACACCAGGTTTAGGTCAGAGGCGCTAAACTGCGCATGCCTAAGAAAAGACTGGAGGCTGTTCAAACTTAAGAACTGGGCACACCAGGTTTAGGTCAGAGGCGCTAAACTGCGCATGCCTAAGAAAAAACTGGAGGTGGTTCAAACTTGAGAACCAGACACACCAGGTTTAGGTCAGAGGCGCTAAACTGCGCATGCCTAAGAAAAGACTGGAGGCTGTTCAAACTTGAGAACTGGCCACACCAGGTTTAGGTCAGATGCGCTAAACTGCGCATGCCTAAGAAAAAACTGGAGGTGATTCAAACTTGAGAACCAGACACACTAGATTTAGGTCAAAGGCGCTAAACTGCGCATGCCTAAGAAAAGACTGGAGGCTGTTCAAACTTGAGAACTGGGCACACCAGGTTTTGGTCAAAGGCGCTAAACTACGCATGCCTAAGAAAAGACTGGAGGTGGTTCAAACTTGAGAACCAGACACACCAGGTTTAGGTCAGAGGCGCTAAACTGCGCATGCCTAAGAAAAGACTGGAGGCTGTTCAAACTTGAGAACTGGGCACACCAGGTTTTGGTCAGAGGCGCTAAACTACGCATGCCTAAGAAAAGACTTGAGGTGGTTCAAACTTGAGAACCAGACACACCAGGTTTAGGTCAGAGACGCTAAACTGCGCATGCATAAGAAAAGACTGGAGGCTGTTCAAACTTGAGAACTGGGCACACCGGGTTTAGGTTAGAGGCGCTAAACTGCGCATTCCTAAGAAAAAACTGGAGGTGGTTCAAACTTGAGAACCAGACACACCAGGTTTAGGTCAGAGGCACTCAACTGCGCATACCTAAGAAAAGACTAGAGGTGGTTCAAACTTGAGAACCAGACACACCAGGTTTAGGTCAGAGGCGCTAAACTGCACATGCCTAAGAAAAGACTGGAGGCTGTTCAAACTTGAGAACTGGGCACACCAGGTTTAGGTCAGAGGCGCTAAACTGCGCATGCCTAAGAAAAGACTGGAGGTGGTTCAAACTTGAGAACCAGGCACACCAGGTTTAGGTCAGAGGCGCTAAACTGCGCATACCTAAGAAAAGACTGGAGGTGGTTCAAACTTAAGAACCAGACACACCAGGTTTAGGTCAGAGACACTAAACTACACATGCCTAAGAAAAAGGAGACGCGTTCTTCCAGGGATATTAAGAATAGTATTTCTTCAGAAATTTGCCATTGATCGGCATCATCATCCTGTCGCCATTTTGATTCATTAAGCGATAGGCTCCACTGGAGTATACTGTCTCCACAACAAACGGTCCTTCCCACTTGGGTTCGAATTTATCCTTAGTCTTGTGAGTTAGAACCATTGGCCTTTTAACAGCCAGAACCAAGTCTCCTTATTTAAAGGTTCTTGGCTTAACATTCTTATTGAACGTTTGAGAGATTCGGGCTTGATACAACTCAATTTGTTGTTGAGCCCTGAGACGCTTTTCATTCAACGCCTCTAGTTTTTTCAATCTTTGTTGATGGCGCTTTTCTGTCGCCATCCTTGTGACTAAAGCCACTCTTAATGAAGGTATCTGGATTTCGAGAAGCAAGACGGCCTCGCTTCCATAGACCAATGAGAATGGGGTAGCTTTTGTAGGGGTGCGAACAGTGGTGCGATAAGCCCACAGGCATTCTCCTAGCTTCTCATCCCAATCTCGTTTATTGGAAGAGACGAACTTCCAAAGGAGTTTAATAATCGTCTTGTTGAAGGCTTCGGCCAACCCATTAGCTGTGGGGTTATATGGCGTTGAAGCAATATCTTTGATTCTGAATTTATCACAGAATCTGGAGAATCCCTGACTGAAGAATTGCAGACCATTATCATGAATAATCCATCGGGGGACGCCAAAATGGTAAATGACATGATGCTTGATGAACTTGATCACATCTGTCGTCTTCACCTCTTTCATGGGCACGGATTCGACCCATTTTGAAAAATAATCGGTTATTGCAAGAATAAATCGATGTCCTCTGGATGACGGGGGAGTTATAGGCCCCAAAATATCCATTCCCCATGCCTCAAATGGCCAACTAGCGGCAGTATTGTGCAAGTATTCTGGGGGTTTATGAATGAAATTGGCATGCACTTGGCATTCATGGCAACGTTTAGCGTATGCCATTGCTTCCGTAATCATACTCGGCCAGTAGTATCCTAGCCTTCTTATGCGGTCTCCAAGTTTTGGACCGGGCTAATGAGCTCCACATACTCCATCGTGTGTTTCTCTCAGCACTTCTTATGCTGCTGCTTTTGATATGCAGCTTAGTAGCAGACCGTCTCTAAACTTTCTATATAAAGTCTGAGATTTATGGTCATAATAAAATCTCTGGGCCTTCCTCTTTATCGAGGTGGTTTCCTTTAGATCTTCTGGTAATATCCCATGTAAAGCATAATCCACAAACGGAAATCGCCAATCACGGGGTTCCAAAGTTAAGCCTGCTTGGCATACTTCTTTATTTTGAAGAACAGTATCTGGATGGAGGAGCTCTCTGCTGCCAATAGTGATGCTTTTAGCCTCACCTGGTGGGATCGCCAATGTTGCAGCTAATGCGGCAAGGGCATCTGCATATACATTCTCATTCCGAGATATATGAGAGATGTAAAATTGTTTAAAATATCCAGCTAGTTCAATGGCTAGCTGATGATAGGGGATGAGGGCTTCATGTCTGACCTCATACTCGCCCGTCATCTGATTGACAATGAGTTTAGAGTCTCCATATGCCTCTAGATAGTTTACCCCCAGTTGTAGAGCCATTTTCAAGCCGATAATGAGCGCATTATATTCAGCCACATTATTCGTGCACGGTTCTGTTAATGAGTAACCGTTAGGTAATATATGTTTGTGTGGGGAGATCAGTACAACCCCCACTCCAGCAGCAGATCGTCTGGCAGTACCATCAAAGAACATTTGTCATGGTTATTCTTTGCTAACTGTGCTGACCTCTGACGTCTGTTTGGTATTGGACCAAATTGGATAGTCTGCAAGAAAATCGGCGATTGTCTGTCTCTTCGTGGCTTTTTGAGGGATGAAATGTATGTCATAGGGCGACAATAGCAGAGCCCATTTCGCTAACCGGCCATTTAAGGATCCCGATTTTGTCATCAGAATCTTCAGGGGATTAACCCGTGATATGACGTGAATTATTTGCCCAGAAAGATAGTGTCGCATTTTCTGAACAGCGAACACTAGGGCTAAACACTCCTTTTCAATCGGGGTATACCGTTGTTCGGCCCCGATCATTGTCCTGCTTAAATAATAGAGGGCATGTTCATGGCCGTGCTTATTATATTGAGCAAGTAATGCTCCTAAAGCATTATCCATGGCTCTTACATATATATGGAAGGGCTGCCTAGGGACTGGTGCCATAAGAACGAGAGGTTTGGTGAGGTATTCTTTAAGGTCATCAAATGCCTGTTGACATGCCTCATCCCATACAAAAGAAATCCCTTTTTTCATAAGTCGGGAGAACGGCTGGCATCGCCCTGATAGGTTGGAAATGAAGCGCCGAATATAGGCGAGCTTTCTTTGTAACCCCCTCAACTCCTTAAGATTGCGGGGAGGCGGCATCTCGCTAATCGCTTTCACCTTTTCAGGGTCGAGGAAAATTCCTTTTGAGGTGATTACGAATCCAAGGAATTTCCCGCTGGACACCCCCATAAATGACTTGGTGGGATTCATCTTTAAATGATATTTCCGCATAAGATCGAAGACCGTTTTTAAATCATGAAGATGATCTTCTTTGTTCTTGCTTTTGACTGCTAGGTCATCCACATAGCACTCTACCGTTTTGCGCAAGTGTTTTTTGAATATAACAATCATTGCTCGTTGGTAGGTGGCACCGGCGTTCTTCAATCCGAACGGCATCACCGTATAACAGTATACCCCCAGCGGTGTTCTGAAAGCTGTATGCTTTTCATCATCCGGGTGCATTTTGATTTGGTTATATCCTGAGAAGCCATCCATGAAAGACATCCTCTCGTAACCACAAGTATTGTCAATCATCACATCGGTGATGGGAAGTGGAAACTCATCCTTGGAACATGCAGCGTTTAGATCTCGAAAGTCGATACATATCCGAATTTTGCCGTTCTTTTTACGAACCGGCACTATATTAGCCACCCAATCAGGATGCTATTCTTCACGGATAAATCCCAATTTTATAAGTTTGTTCACCTAAGCAACTATTGCCTCCATCAATTCCGGTCGAAAACCCTTCTGTTGTTGTTTAACAGGTTTGGCATCTTCTTTTATATTTAACCGGTGTGTGGCAATTTGAGGGTCAAGCCCAGGCATGTCTTCATAATTCCATGAAAACACGTCTATATACTCTTTAATAAGAGATATAAATTCCTCCTTCTCCAATGGAGTTAGCGTGTCACTTATGAAGATGGGTTTCAAATTTTCTTCCGTTCCCATGTTAATTTGAACCAATTTGTCTTCAATGGGCGGGTCACGCTGCTCAAAGCGGACATCCCAGAGAGTGTCCATATGCTTAGCCTAGGAATCATCTTGGACATCAATTGGTTCCTCGTCGCTTTCTGGTGCGGCTGAAACCATATTGGCTGTCAACGACTGAAACCAGGCGCCGGTACTTATATCTGAGTCATGATTGGGTGAAGATATATCTTCCTTGGCCGAAGAACTCTCTTCTTGTTCGGAGGGTGATGAGGGCGGAGTAGATACATAGCCCAACCCCCTGCGAGTTTTCTGATAATAATCAGGGCTCTTTCCTCTTGGTCTGAACGAGGGTATAAGATTCCGTCGCCCTTTCCCAAAGTTTAATCCCGGTTTCTGGGTAAAATTATAACCCATCTTCTCCATCATCTGGCGGGATTTTTGTTCATACAGGTGAAATTGGGGTGATGTCTGCTCATCACTTTCACTGCTTTGTTTTCGCCGGGGTGACGTCATTACCCTGCCGAACATAATTGGCCTTTGGGATCCTCTCCGGGGAGGCGCTTCGAAGTAGTGACCTTTCTCCTCAACTATTTTACACTGGGAGAGGAGGGATGACCTAAGTGGCAAATGATATGCCGCCAGAACTTCAAGTTCGGATAGGCCATCCACTTCAGTGGAAGTACAAGAGGGTTCAGACTCAGTAGCTACAGCATGCTCGTAGACTAACTTTATATCTTCATTAATAACCCATTCACTCTCTATTACATCCACTATATTATCAAGACTCAAATTAAAATCTAAGTGAGGGTTAATTTCATAGTCACCCCCATCGTCTTCTCCAAGAAGCTCATACTCAGTGTCTGCTTCATTGCCACTGTCATCGGGCTCTTGAAGCTTGCCGCAATCATTATTGGAGACTTCATGGGATGGCTTATAAAGTGCAGTATCCGTGAAGTAATTCTCTAACCCTTTGAATGGCTGCTTATCGGCAATTAGTGTCCGGACCTCTCCTTCTCCTCGCAATATTTCATGCATTGGTGAAGAGTCGACGGAACTATCATGTGAGCGTGGATCCAAGGCCGCCTCAATAGAATGTTGTAGGAGGTATCTGCATCAATGACGTAGCATGTAGCCTCCGTCTTCAAATCCCTGATCTGACATCGGAGTCGGATTTTTCCGAGGGGACGACTATTATTGGCGTTAAACCCGTATATCATTGTATTGGTTGGTGTCAGACGATGGAGGGAGATCCCTAACAGCTGCATCAACCTTCTGGGCACGACACTTAGTGCAGAACCCGGATCAATCTGAATTCGGTCCACCTTTGTGGATCTGATATATCCGGTGAAATATAAAGGTCTGTTCTGCTTTATATTCCTCAACTGCATGTCTTCTGGGGAGACGACAATTTGTGGGACCTGCCTCCTCACTTGGTGACAGCGGGGGCAAGAGCCCTGTTGATGATCGGTCGGCTCGACTATCTGAGTTAAGAATGACTCAGAGTCTGCCAAGGCCTCTCTTAATGCTTCCCGTGTTGATTTTGATAACCTCAACAATTCATAAAGCGTTACTCGTGCTGGAATGTTGGCCAGCTGAGCAATTATGTCAAATTTGAAGGTAGATTCTTTGTCTCCTTCATCTCTAATAGGATTCTTCTGGATACGAAGTCCTTTCTGCTTTGCGGACTTTGCAAGTTCCGCATATATGTCTTTTGGATCTACTCTAGTGTAGTCCTTAAGATATGTCTTTCCGGATCGAGTACCGGAAGGGCCTGCCCCATCTTGATGAGTGGCCATAGTTTCGGGCTCTTCTTCAGAATCTGTGAAGGCTCCCGAAACTATATATTCTTCCTTTATTTCTGCGGAAATAGTATTAACAGTCCGCTTCTTCCCTTGAACTGATGCAGTAGTCCACTACTCATCCTCTAGCAAATTGGGATGAACCCACATAACTTCCCCCTTTTGGGTTGTTACGGGGACAAGTCCTTCTTGGACTTTGTTGTGAGGATCAAGGTTCTTTGTAACCATCTTACCCTTTGGGATTGGGGTCACTCCCGCAGGGAACTCATGGGTTCCAATTACTATGGTTGCCATATTAGCAGTGACCTTCTTCTGCTCTTCCTTAAGCGTCAGAACTCCATCTTCTATTAGCGCTTGGATTCTGTTCTTAAGGGGAAAACAATCCCTAGTAGGGTGCCCGACATTCCGGTGATAGAGACAGTAGTTGGGATCTTTGGTCTTGCCAGCGTCTTCTGGCTTCTTATTCTCCGGAAGTTTTAGCATTCCCTTCTTTTGGAGCAGGTAAAAGAAGATAGGCGTCTGTTCCGCCTTGAAAGTATAATTTCTCTCCTGCTGCGGTCTATTTTGCCTTGAGCCCTGCTGATTTTGGGGCTTCGGCTTTGGTGGAGGGTTTGATTTCTGAGGAACAGCTTCTGATGCCATTACCGCTTTTCCTTTATTCTTATTGTCGCTATTTTGGGTATATGACTTACTAACCCCAGCACTTCTTGATCCACGAGACTCTTCAACTCGACGGATCAAGTCTTCAGCTTGCTCTCCCTGTTTGAGCAAGTCCCTCCATGTCTTAGACTCTACGGCCCCCATTTTTAGGAGCACATTGGTCTTAAGATTGTGTCGACAAGTTTCGACAAGGGTTTCCTGGATCATTCCGTGTTTGCAATGCACGGACTTCTTCCGGAACCTTTCTATAAATTCTTTTACCGTTTCCTGTTCCCCTTGTCTAGTTGCAAGGAGGGAATGAACCGTAATCTCGGTGTCATCCTCGAAGAAACGTGAGAGAAATAATTTCTTTGCATCTAACCAGGTATTAATAATACCTGGGGGCAACTGCATGAACCACGTAAAGGCAAGCCCTCACAAAGTACTTGCAAATACTTTGGTCATGATTGGGTTATTACCCATCAAATGTCCTGCTTGGGACAAGAAGTAATATATGTGCTGACTGGGCAATCCCTTCCCGTCATACGGGTCTAACTTGAGCGGCTTATACTTCTGTGGGTAAGGTACCGTATCCCATTCAGGAGGATACGGTCTTGAAACCCCTGCCTCTTTCAACTCCTTTTTATGCATCAGAGTTTCGAGTTGATTCTGTAATTTTTCTATCTTCTCTCCATGTGGATCATGAAAAGAGAATCTATCCTCGTCCTCGTCCATCGAGTGGGCTTTCTCCTCCTATTCTTCTTCATTCGGAGTTTCTTTGCCCTTTCTGGTATTATCCTCCACAAATCTCGATAGCATGACTTTAAGGTCTTCAATCGTCTTTTGTTGCTCGCGAATTAGTTTTTCTTGAGCTTCAAATCTCTTATTGATATCGTCAGACTTATCTGCAACGTGCGATACTGACTTTTGTAGCCGAGATGATGTAGAGGATGGAGGCAAAGCTATAGCTGAATTATCACTGTCATCGTCATAAGGACCCTTGGCGAGTCTCTTATAATTCCGAGGTGGGACGGCTCCTGATTTTAGTCGAGTGAGATGATGAGGTTCTTCATCACTCGATTCTGAATCGTCATCCATCTCTACAATCTTCTTCCCTCTCCCCACCATATTGGAGGTTACAGCTCTCCATTGTTTTAGGGAAGCAGTCTTTGGCTTCTTTGTAGGGTTCTTGTCTGACTCGGTTAATCGATCAAACACAGATACCCTGCTCTTGCTGCAACCGCAATTGTCCATTACGGCGGATACTGCCGTCATAAGCTGCTGGCAATGACAGACAGGCTCAGTTTGAAGTTGGTCTATGCCTCTCTTCTTGGACAGATACTCCCTGAGATCAGCGCCTTTAGCCATGGAGTTGTGGGACCCATCCAAATTTTGAGAGGGTCTAGGAACCCACTGAGGCTTCTTAGGACTAGTGGAGCCCAGTTCTGATCTTCTGATGAGAGGATCAGTTCTGATTCCGTAGTTGCGAAGTTCAGAGATAGCTCCGCGTTTTGTATTGCGGGCCTGAAAAATAGCTCCGCGTTCATCTACGCTAGCCTCGCATTTTACGCTGGCTTGGTGTGTTTTCAGAAGTTTCTCTTCTGTAATCTTAGCCTCGCGTGGAATAAAATTCCTATACGCTGGCTTGCTCTTGCGTTTATCACAAGTCATGACTTCCCGTCTAGCGCGATTTCTTCGACTGACAACAATTTTCCAATCATCTTCGCGTTCCTCGCGAGTATTATGAATCTTGCGTTTCTCGCAAGTATTACTGGCCTCGTGTTTCTTACTTGGCTCAGTATCAGCCTAGCGTGGAAAATCACACGCTGGGTTTAGAGAATTTTTATACTCGCGTTTCTCGCGAGTGTCAGAAGTCTTGCGTTCCTCGCAAGTAGCCTCGCGTTTCTCGCTTGGCTTAGTATCAGCCTCGCGTGGAGAATCACAAGCTGGTTTTAAAGAATTTTTATACTCGCGTCTCTCGCGAGTGTCAGATATTTTGCGACTAGCGCAAATCTTGCTGGCTTCGCGTCTCTCGCTAAGCTCAGCAATAGCCTCGGGCGGAATATCACACGCTGGCTTTTCCTTACTTTTAAGGCAAGTTGTAACTTTGCGTTAACGCGGTAATGACTGGTCTCGTGATTAGCACGAGCCAGTTTGCGAGGGACCATAGCCTCGCGTCCTCTGGTGTTAGCTCCGCGTCTAAGGCGGGCTTTGAGGGCTGTACGCCTCGCTCTCCGATTCCTGTTTCGGAGTTGGGTTCTGGTTAATCCAGTCCCCAGGTCTTCTTCGGCAGTCGGAAGCTCATCCTCTGTTAGGATTTCTTATGCGAACTCCGGCCCTATAACCGCAGTCTCTAAGGATCCCCGTCTCTCGGTGGATACCTTTTTACCCGTTGCTCGGATATTGGAGTACATGCGACGATAGTGTCATGTATCGTCCAAGTCACCTGATCCAGAGGAGAGGAACTCCTCGTACTTCTGCTGGTCGATTTCAACGAACAGTTTGTCTACTTCGGATCCGATTATGTCGACGTCCGATTGCGCCACAATCTCTTCATCAGTGAAAGAGATGGCTCCCACTGTGGTCGCCAGTTTGTTCGCCGCAAAAATTTCTTTGCTTCCTTCCATCGAATACATCTTAGATTACAATAGAAGTGAACAAGATATAAAGATAACAAATGAGAAGATCTTATAGTTCAATCTCTCTCTTTTACAATATGTTGTGTGGGATCTGTGGCGATGGGATCTGTCAAGCAGCTCTTTTTGACGATCGATACGTTGAAATCTTCTCTCTCGAAGATATCGGCCGACTGTAGACGATCTTCTTTTCTGATCTTTCCCGAACTCAAGACTCTCTCGCGTAACTTGAATTCTCTAAGAGGAAAAGAAGATGATCACCAAAAGCTTCAAGGCTCTCTCGCGTACTTGAATTGCCAAAGGATCGATGGAAGACTTCAGATGCCAAAAAGAAGACCAAAAAAGCCCCCCTAGGGTTTCACCAGGAAGGTATTTATAGCTCCGGGATGATTTGAGAGTTTCTATCTAAATAGAATTTCCTCTCATCAAGGATTCCAATCAAATATTTAATATTGATTTAAATCTCTTGATTTAGAATTCTGATTGGACTTGATTTAGATATTTGGATAAGCCCAAATCATAATCTTAATCAAATTGAGATTCTGGTTATCTGCTCACGCGAAGTTTTAATCGCATCAAAACGCGGCGCTAAATAACCAGAATGCGGAGCTAACGCAGAGCTATTTATCATCTCCGTGTTTTACTCAACGCGAGGCTAAAAATAGCCAGAATGCGGAGCTAACGCGGAGTTATTAATCATCTCTGCGTTTTACTCAACGCGAGGCTAAAAATAGCCAGACGCGGGGCTATGGATTAGCTCCGCATTCTGCTGTGGAAAACTCTTTTTATTCAAAAATTTTCACTGCCAACACTAGAAACTTCTTATCCTCGTGTTTAATGCATTTTACAGTATATAAATCTCTAGACTTTCTCTCTCTTATTCGAACAATTCTATATATAGATTTTTCTGTCTTTTTATTGTCCAACTTCTCGTACACTTATTTATATAATTTAGTTTTTGCATCCCGAAAACTTTCTTCGCCTCCTACTTGGCTAGTTTATACCTCTCAAAATTTATTGCATCATTATTTTTCTTCAAACCTCTGTAACATTCTCGCTTGATTTTAATAGTATTTTTATCTTTTCATTCCACCATGATGTGTCCTTATATGGTAGAGCACCGCCTCTCGACTCACCAAATATATTTTTAGCTATCCTCTTAATGCAGCTAACAATTTTGTTTCATGTTACATTAGAATCATTATCGTCCCTCCAATCTACTTCTTGTTCTACTTATCTACAAAAACTTTTTGATTACCTTCTAACGCCACTACTTAATCTTAGAATCTAATTTATACTTAATCTTTCTAAATCTCTTTCTAATCTGTATATCTAAAACTAAGATATTATATTAGATAACTACACTCTCACCTAGCACTATCTTATAATCAATGCAACTATCTCTATCTATCCTCCTAATTAAAAAGAAATATATGTGGCTCACACTTGATTCACTTTTAAAAGTAATCTAGTGAGAAACTCTCTTTGTAAACCAAGTATTTACTAAAATCAAATCATAAAATAAAGCAGAATCTAGAATTGAATTACCTGCTTTATTCTCCAAAACCAAATCCTCTATGTACACTATCAAATCCATTACGACTAATTTCTACATGGCCATTGAGATCACCACTAATAAATAGTTTTTCTCTAGCAAATATTTCTTATACTATCTCATCTAGATCCTCACAAAATTGATATTTACTAGATTCATCAAGTTCTACTTGTGGTACATGGACATTGATGACATTAAGAATCTCTTTATCTAAAATAAGTTTAACTAATAAAATTTTATCGCTCTTCCTCCTAACCTCCACTACATCTCCAAGTAATTATTTATCTATAATCACACCTACTCCATTACGATTTTTATCTCTACCCATATGCCAAAGTTTATAACCCCAAGACTTTATGATTTTAGTTTTCTTACCTACCCACTTAGTCTCCTGCACACACAAAATATTAACCCTTCTTCTAATTATAGTATCAACTAACTCTGCTAATTTACCTGTAAGAGAAGTTATGTTTCACGATGTCAATCGAATTGTATACTCTTGAGCTAACTTCTTTACCTCACCCGCTCACTAAGGTGTGGGAACGCTCTTACATTTGACACCACATCCGGGCTCCGATATGGCGCGTCACTTCTGAGCGACGACCTAACAACTCTCACACGTTTTGGCTCCGACATAGCGCGTCTCTCAGTAGGAAATGCCCCCAACGAAATTTATATTTTGACTCATATCATAATATGTGACAATATTTTACGCTAACTGTCACCGGCATACCACAACCTTCCTCATTTATCTTGGCTTGGGACAGTCGAATACATCAAAATTGAATACTAAGTTGATGCTGAGTTTAGTGTGGACAATCTGGTCGTACATGTTTTTGTACAAATAGTGCGGTTGTTTGAGTTTTGAAAAAAAAAAACTACTTAGATTAAAATAAATAGCAATAATAAAATTTTTCATTGTGAATTTAATCTACATTCAAATACTAATTTTGAAATGTTATTTTGAAATGATTATTGCACTATCCATGACTCGAATTCAACCTAAAGCCAATAACAAAAGGGATCCAACCAACTTGAATCCTATTCAAACTATCTCATGGCTGTACTTGTACTTCAAAAAACAAAATATTTTGAGGTGTTTTTAAATTGTGTATTTTGGAGTGTTTGTGATGATATGTGCTTTGAAGTATTCTAATCATAGATTTTTGAGTGTTCAAGCTGTACTTGGGAGTTTTGTTTTTTCATGGGTTTCATAAACAGTTAAAATACAAATATATATTCAACTAGGAAAAAGGGAAGTGCATGAGCGATAGTGGGAATAAGGAAAAAAAAAAAAAATTTCGATAAATAATTCAGAACACTTCAAAACACTCCAATTTGGAATATTCTAAAAAACATTCCCTAACACATATTTAGGTATTTTAAAAACGCTTAAAAATACTTACCAAAAATTTCACAAATAAACGCTCTTATGAATATTTCATTACACATCCCACCAAAACAATCCAAAACACTTCAAAACTATCTATTAGACATAACCTAAGAGTACTGGACGGAGCAAGTGGCTCCTTCCTTCCTCAATAAAGAATACACAAATCCTTCCTGCGACAAATTTTATTCATAAAACAACGAGCAACTGCATCAAACATAAAATATCGATACCCAAGTCGAACAAACTGGAGAAAACCACGACCTAACTTGCACTGCTCATTTACGTCGTCTTCAATCTGTTATCTCTTAGCACTTTGAGCTCATCAACCAAACGACTGAGATCCTTCCACGACGATCCCCCCTCCGCCACCCCCGCCCGCGCCATTTCAGCGTATCTCCTTGCTTGCCTTCTCCTTCTCTCCCCACTTCCCCCCGCATTCTCCATGAAACTCGACACAGCTTTCGCGATCGTCTCTGCCGGCACGACCGCCTTCTCCTCGTCCCTCGTGCTTCGCCAACCTGTCGACACCCGCTCGCCCGCGCCCAGCACCTCCACCACCAGCCTCTCGTTAATGAACTGCTCGAACACCAGCGGCCACGTCAGCATGGGCAGCCCTGCCGCTGCCGATTCCAGCACGGAGTTCCATCCGCAGTGCGTCAAGAACGCACCCACAGCTTTATGGCCCAGTATCTCGACTTGCGGGGCCCAGCCCGTGACCACCTTCCCCCTCCCCTTCACCCTCTCCTCCCATTTCGGGTCCGGCAACCAGTCCCCATCGCTCTTCCTTATCACCCATAGAAACGACCGTCCCGAGTTTTCGAGCCCCGCCGCTATCGCCTTCAGCTGCTCCTCTTTGAACCGGCACCAACTCCCGTAACAAACAAACACCACAGATCCTTCCTCTTTGCCGTCTAGCCATTTCAAGGACTCGTGCCGCCGCTGCTCCGCCCCCGCCCCCACCCCCGCCCCCGCCCCCGCATCATCCTTGTATCCTCGTGCCAGCGCCACGGGCCCCACGAACCACGCCCGCTTGCAGTCTGTCGCCCTGTAGTGATCGCAGTATGCCGGCTCCATCTCGTAAAATGTGTTGACAGCCACTCCGTAGCAGTCTAACTGAGCCTTCTTCATATTCTCCCAAACTTCTGCGAAAAAATTCTCGGAGCGCGCGAACTCTGGGAGCTCAGACGCCGGCATCCTGATGGTGGGGCCAGGTAGGTCCTTTACGGTGATCTCACTGTCGGAGACGCCTACGGTTTCGCTCCTATATTTGTGGAGGGAGTTCATGACGAGCTGGGGGAAGACGCCGACCGCATGCCACGTGATCTTCGGTATTCCGAGATCGGCAGCGATGCCGGTGGTCCACCAAAAGGGCACATCAGCGACGACCGCATCTGGACGGTGTTCATGGAGGAGATTGCGATGCACGGGTTCGGAGAGGTCGACCGCCCTGTAGATTTTCCATTCTTGGTCGGCAGGGACAGATGAGAGGTTTTCTTGGCCCGGAGGGAGGCTGGCAGCCTCGGAGGGGAAGGGGTAGAGGAGGACGTTGACGGCAGGGTCGAGGGAGGGGCGGAGCACGTCTGCATTGGCGGGGGTGAGGCAGAGGGTGGCGTCCACGTCCAAGCGGCGGGCGAAGAGGGCAGCGAAATCGGCCATGGGGATCATGTGGCCGGACGCAAAGAAGGGGATGAAGAAGACGTTGAGCTTACTCTTGGCGGAGTTTGACATTGCCGTGGCCGATAGAGAGAGAGAGAGAGAGAGAGAGAGAGAGAGAGAGAGAGAGAGAGGTTATGTTGAAATAGTTTAAGCTTTGTTTTCCTTGGATCAGTTGGAGCATAGGTGTCTGTTTTATTGATGTTGCTCTCGACCACACCACGCATTTGTTATTGAACTAATGACACTCCGGCTCTGGATCTATAGAGATCCGAGTGATGTGGTGCCTTGTCCACCACAAATTGAGAGATTTGGAGATATTTTCTTTTTCTTCTATCAGTTGGACCAGATCAGAGGTTTTTATTTTATTGATGTTGCACTCGATCTCATATTTATTTCTAAAATAATGACAGTTTAGCTCCGGATCTATAGATATCCGCGTGATGTGATGCCTCATCCACCACAAATTTAGTGGAGGAAGAGGAGAGGTTTGGAGAGTTTTTTTTTTCCTCCCCTTATTTTTGGTTCCCTATTTAGCATATCGTAATTGAAGATTATGAGGTGTTAATGGGTTCGAAATATTTATATAACATTTGTAGTTTAAGCTTTGTTTTCCTCAGTTCAGTTGGACCAGAGATTTTTGTTTTATTGATGTTGCACTCGACATCACATCTAACTATATTACTGAGCGACCGGGAGACAGAAACTTTTTCATTTAAAAATTCAATAAACCCAAAAAAAAGGAGGGAATTCAAATGAAGTATAGCTATTTTTGGAGAATTTTAAAATTTTTCTAACTATATTTCTAAGCAAGGGGAGAGAGAAACTTTTCCATTTAAAATCCCAATAAATCCAAAAAAAAGGTGGAAATTCAAATGGAGTATCGCTATTTTTGGAGAATTTAAAAATTTTTATAAAAACAAATAAAAAAAAACATGTACCCAACTTCCCCCAAAATAGGAACCACTATACTAAATGTGGTAATTGTAAATTCAAAAAATAGAATCCAAATATATTTTAATTTGTTATCTACTAAAATAAAATTAAAAAAATTAAAAAATGGTTCCCCTAATTATTAGGAATAAGTTTCAGAAACTAACCTCTCACATCTCTATCATATCTCTCTCTAATATATATTTATTTTCATAAGTTTCCCTCAAATATTTTTCAATCAATTATAATAATACCATCTTCCCATATGTATTGAGATTTATATATAGATACAAAATAAGTAATTATTTTTTATCTTTGAAGTGCTTAATTGATGATTTTTCTCTAATTTCATAATGAAATAATTTATTATATTGAATTTTATCTTTGTAGGGTCGCTGAAAACATTTTGTTTAAGCAAAATGATAAAACTTTGTGAAGATGATAGGAGATATTAACCAAGAAAATTTCTTATGCCCAAAATTTCGTTTGAGATTATATATTATTATACTTCTTTGAGAAATTTATTTTAAAAAAATAACTTTTATATTACTACTATTTTTTATTGGGGTATTTATAAATTTGTCCCTTAAATCTTTATAAATTATAATTTAGTGCCCCAAATCTTCATATTTAGGATTTAGTCCCCCAAATTCTCTAAGTTACTACAATCTTTATATTTAGGATTTTGACTCTTAGCAAAATTTATAATATGTATATTCAGTAATTCAAAACTATAAATTAAGTGAATGGGAAATAACTTCAAAGTAGAAACCATAGCAAGAAAATAAAGAAATTAAGTATAGTCCCATATTGGAAAATGAGTTATAAAATTGTGGTTTCATATATGATTGTATGTTCTAGTGTGTTACTTACGTAATAATAGAAGAAACTTCCTAATACCAAGGGCGATGCTATGCATTGTCTGCACGCACGAGGAGTTTTTTCATTTTGGCAGGGTTTTGATTGCGTCAACTCTCCCAAACGATTCAGACTTGAATTTCAACCAAATCAGTTTAAGACTATTGTGGCTATTAGCCATTGCGATTCCAATGGAAACGTTCTGAAGGACTATAAGTAGGTATATCTGGTTTTATTAAACATATTTCTTATATCTGAAGTCTCATTCTTTCATTCTTATATGTTCACTCATTCAGACAAGAGAGCATTGCTTTAATTTTGATTCATTAAGATAATTGGAGTGTTGCTTTCTTCCGGTTATAGAGTGATCATTGTATCCTGAGAGATTGATACCAACTGAGTTTTAAAAACTTATCTAATAGAGGGCGAATCAGTCATAAAGAGTGTTAAACATTAGACGCGATCTTTTGTTCAAACTAGTACAATAATGTTCTTCTAATTATATTTATATAGTTTATGTATTTATTTGTTTTTCCTTCCACGATTTCAATCTGTTTAATTTAGTCTATATGTTCAAATTTCTAATATCTGGTATTCTCTAAGTTAAGAGGTATAATATTATTTAATTTATGCACAATACTTCCAACAATCTTAAACTTGATTAGATAGAGAAAAATATTGTTATATATTAGTATTATTACTGTTTAATTAAGAGACTTAATATGTCTATCTATTCTTGCTTGTAAAAATATTGTTCTAATTAAATTTTAAAAAAGGGTTAATTGAGATTTAACCTAGATTCTGTTATTAATTGAAAGGAAAATAAGATTTTATTTGAAATTTGAAATATTAGTTTGAGATTTTATTTTTGTAGATATTAATTTTTGTGATTAATTTACAGTTTAGACTTCATTGATTCTTTAATTCAGAAAATTTAAAGAATAAATGATAATATATTTTTGGGGTAAAGATACCATTTAATTCAAAATTTTCTTTTTTTTTATTGGACAATTTGCATAACATGCATAACATCACAAATTAGTTGTAAATTTAGACAATTTAGACAACATGCAGAATATCACAATGTGCACATCATGCAAAACATGCACAGATATATGGTAAATGCTCCATACATTTGAAATTAAAATCTTATTCTCATCATACGTTCCTCCAACCAAAAGAATGAAATTCATTTTCAATTGGTAAGAAATGCATATATTTATGAATTCTTGTGTTGATAGTAATCATTTGCCACTTTAAAAAGAAACACTAAATAGTGAATGATATTTAATCCGCTAGGGCCAAGAGTTTGCTTTTACCAAAATAAACCATAAAGCATAATAGACCCGAGACACGTTGTAACCATGTCAACTTGCAACGCAACATTTCTATATCTTATTAGGAGTGGCAATTGGGCTGTGCCCGGTCCAGCTCGGGCGCAGCACGTTCGTCCGGGCATTGGCCCGGGCTCGGCCCACAAGCACAGCCCGCCAAGCACGTGTCATGTCTGTGCCGACACTTTTTTTAAAATTTATTTTAAAATTATTAATTTAATTATTAAGATAGTTTAATGAATATTTAAATTAATTTAACTAGATCTAATTAAAAAAAGAATAGTAAAAATAAAATTTATTATATTAAATCTCATTACATTAACAAGATAACTCTATAAATCTCTTTGAAAATCACACAAAGCTGAAAGAGAGGGGAAAGGACCCTGGTCATCACGCTCAACTTATTCTTAATATTTTTTTCAAGAAATTTATGAGTTCTAAAAAAATTACATGAAAAATTTACATATGTAGAAATTAGAATTAAAAAAAAATACAAAAGTCTTCAATTTTTATTCATCCTCATATAAGTTCTATTCTCTAATTCGTTAGATAGCCCTTGTTTCCTTTGTTCTGCGTCGAGTCAGCCCTTCAAGCAAATACTTTGCTGCGATTGAGTTCCTTCACTCCGATAGCACTCTACCATCTGTACTGAAAGCAGACTCCGATTTTACTCTGGATATCGGTAGGGTTAGTATACGGGCTATATTAGACAATGCAGGATATGCTTTTTCCTGTAATTTCTACTAGACCAAAATATCAAAATCTTCATAACGTTCAGGGGACAAGTCATCTGCATAGTTGGTCATTTCTAAATAATAATGAAGTTCATTAAAAGAAGTATTAGATTGCCTAGGTTTTTTTTAGTGAAATATGGTTGACATTATTGGGTTTTGGGTTTTTTTAGAAGTTGGTTTCTTTGTAATTTATGATTTATCACCATACATATCTTCATATGTATAGTATATAATATCTAAACAAGTTTTAATATCATTAATTAAATCCTTAACATTATCTGAATAACACATATTTTTATAAATAAATCTGTTAAAATTTTCATTCCATCTAGCTCACACTGTGGATCTACAATAATTGCAAAATATAATAAGTATGGAAAATTTCTAAATATTTATTAAATTTAGTTTTCATAAATTGAACAATATCTTCAAGTATTGGGTTATTACTACTTTCATTAAAAACTAAACTAATTTCGGTTAAATAATATAGTGCAATATGTGTACTTGGATAGTGAGTGCCTGAAAGTTCTCTAGTTGCATCTTCAAAATTGCTTAAAAATTTATAAATGCAATACAAATAGTTCCATTCATTAAAATCTAAAAAAAAAAAAGATAATTCTATTTCATTAAACATATTTACTACATCTCTATATTTAATTGCCATGTTTAATAATTTATATGTAAAATTCCATCTTGCTTTTATATTTAGAGATAATTTATATCGAGAGGTAAAATTTTAGGTGAGATTTTAAAATTCCTACATATTTGTTTAAATGATTATCTTCTTAGCCCACTATTTTTTATAAATACTATTATGTTGCTAAGTTTACTTATTGAATCATTTACTATTCTTAATTTATCTTGCATACACAAATTAAGTATGTCACGAAGATACCTAATATGAAATAATTTACCATCTAAAATTGGTTTAGTAATATTTTTTAAAATTTTTATTGCGGCCGTATTTTTGGAAGCATTATCGAAAGAAATAAAAAATTCTTTCTATTCCAAATGCCACAAAAATACTAAGGATTGTGAAACATTATGTGCATTGTGTAGAAATTCAAATCTCTTAAACTCAATTATTCTTTTTTGTATAGTCCAATCTTGATCTATGCAGTGGACCATTATACATAAATAATAACAACTATTTAAGCTCTCCCAACAATCCGAGATTATTGCTACTCTGTAAAAAGAAGTTAAAATGACAATTAAATTTTGTTTCTTATCTTTATATATTTTTACAATGTCAGATTTACATGCAGAACATGAGACTATTTTATTTTCGGGATTATGTGTCTTTCTTATAATTTTTTTCAATTTTGGGTCTTCGGCTGTAGAGAAAAGTTATTTGGCATATACTATATATGTTGCTAATTCTTCTCTACCGATTATAAGAATATATTTAATGGTTCCTAAAGTTTCTCTGTATGTATTTAATTGTATTTATTGTGATTCATTTGTTGTGTGTGTGCTTTTTCTAAGTGTGTTTTAAGGTGACCCATTCACTTCCTAAAGTGAAGGAGTAGGATTTTTGACAATTTTTACACCTAGTTTTCCTAACACCATTTTTCATGAATTTTTCAAAATGCTTCTATATGTCCGATTTTGAAGTCTTACTGGGGGTGGTTATTTGGGTTTTTGGTATGGTTGTTTTGGTGGGCTTTTCTTCTGGCATTTTAGTTGATTCTATATTTTCATATGATTGTGATGCAAATGGTATTTAAGGAGGGTGTTCTAATAGTTGGTAAAAGACTTTGATATTTTTTATTTAATAAAAAAGGAAAAAAAAATTACTCTCGACTTGAGAGGAAGAAGTGCCGGACAAGTATGGATTCATTTTGAAAAAATCACGATAAAACCAAATAAAAAAATTCAAATTATAAATACCTCAATAGCTTGAGAGTTGAAACTACTTGAGAAATGATAGTAGAGAGATGAGAGATGAGAGATTGAGAGAGGAAGCTGGAAGATCTTCAAGTCTTCTTGATCACTTGATACTTGCTTGATACTTGTCCCTTGATTCTTGAAACTTGATCGAATATAAAAGAAGTTATTTGGAAGAATTTTGTGTTTGGAAACTTTTGAGAGAGTTGAAAATTGAGAAGAGTTTGAGAGAATTATGATTTATGAGGAAGAATGAAAATGTTGGAATGAGCTAGTTATTTATAAGAAAAGAAAAGAATTTTTTTTTTTGCAAAAAAATTGTAAACCCCCCCCCCCCCCCCCCCCCCCCACCACCACCACCACCACCCCCCCCACCCCAAATGGCCATTTTGACTATTGGGGGCAAAATTGTAAATTTAATTGGCAAGAAGTCCCCCAATGGTTACTTTTATAGCTGTTGGGGAATATATGCAAAATATATATATATATTTGCAAAAAAAACTCTCTCAACAGTTATAAATGACCCGTTTAAAAAAAATTTTTTATATGTCGCGCCGTGTCCCGGCATGGCTCGACTCGACTGGACCGAGCCGGGCTTGTCCCGGCATGGCTCGACTCGGCTGGGCCGAGTTATGCCGGTAGCTCGGGGTTCCCTGGCTCCGGCATAGCCCGAGCCGGAGACCTGGCACGACTCGAGTCGTGCCAGAAACGTGCCCAGCACGTGTCGGGCCGAGTATGCCCAAGGGGCTGCCCAACCCATTTGCCACCCCTGCCTCTTATTCGGATAAAGGAAACAAAAAATCAAAATCTTGATTTTAAAGGCATGGGACAGTATGCTCATTAGAGATTTGCAGAAGACATTATTTTTGTCTGGGACGCATATTCAACAAAACCCTAGGAGGGTTTGTGCTTGTGTATTACAAGTTCCCGGCACGGCTCAACTCGGCTGGGCCAAGTCGTGCGGGTAGCCTGGGGTACCCTGGCTCAGGCACAGCCCGAGCCGGAGACTCGGCACGGCTCGAGTCGTGCCGGACATATGCCTAGCACGTACCAGGCCGAGCGTGCCCAAAGGGCTGCCCAACCCATTTGCCATCCCTACCTCTTATTCAGATAAAATAATTAAATGTCAATCTTGATTTTAAAGGCATGGGTCAGTATGCTCATTAGAGATTTGCAGTAGACAAATTATTTTTGTCTGGGACACATATTCAACAAAACCCTAGGAGGGTTTGTGCTTGTGTATTACAAGTTCCCGGCACGGCTCAACTCGGCTGGGCCAAGTCGTGCGGGTAGCCTGGGGTACCCTGGCTCAGGCACAGCCCGAGCCGGAGACTCGGCACGGCTCGAGTCGTGCCGGACATATGCCTAGCACGTACCCGGCCGAGCGTGCCCAAAGGGCTGCCCAACCCATTTGCCATCCCTACCTCTTATTCAGATAAAATAATTAAATGTCAATCTTGATTTTAAAGGCATGGGTCAGTATGCTCATTAGAGATTTGCAGTAGACAAATTATTTTTGTCTGGGACACATATTCAACAAAACCCTAGGAGGGTTTGTGCTTGTGTATTACAAGTTAGAGTCAAACTAACATTAGCTATTACATATGAGAAAGGAAAAAAAATACATTAAGGTGGAAACAAGTTTTACACCACAGTTATTGAATCTTTTACAAATACAAGAATGCAACGGAGTGGAAAGGCAATGAAAAGATTAAGAAAAAAACAAATAAACATCGCCCAATTGGGAGCAAAAAGCTTGCAAACAGGGCTAGAAAGAAACACAACTCTTCAACTCACAAAATATGAACCAAGGAAACGTGACAAGTGACTAGTGGGGTTCACAAATAGCAACGTGACAAGTGACTAGTGGGGTTCACAAATAGCAACGTGACAAGTGACTTGTGGGCTTCACAAATAGCTGTAACAAATTCTATCTATATAATAAAGATAAATTACAGATAAGCATCACATCTCTTTCCGCAATTAGTATGTACAGCTGGGTGAAGTTCGACTGTTACAGGTGCCACCAAAGTATGGTAATCGATTGGTAGGCAAATAGGTAACACGTAACCATAATTAGGGCAACCAATGAAAGTTGCCAGGCTGAAGATAGGGTTGTTGTAATACATATGCGACTTGATTGCAAATTCGAAATTTTGCATTTTATAGATTCAGACTAATAAACTGTTATTATTCCATTCAATCTGGTTAGCATATCCCCGACTCTAATATGTGTCGTGGAAGAAGTAATATGAAGCTTAGAATTATGAGGGTATTTAATACTCTCATTGAAAGAGGAGTTGATCCACTGTCGACGGGGGAAAGCTTGAAGAGCTTCCTTTCATTCGCTTCGTGGGAGTCACACACAACACATAGCTGGAACTAGTCAGAGGGTCTGTACTATCTACAGGGTCCTTCAATCCGAGGGACCAAAAATGAAAAGAGCCTTCTAAACAATTTGGCATAAGGAGAGGAAGTTATGTATTTGCATGTCCTCTACAGATTAAATATCCACAAAGACAGCACGTATCTAATGGGAACTTTTAAGACTAAATATCCACAAAGACAAATATTAAACCTTGTAAACTAGTAATTAATTCTTACCATTTTACACTCATGTAAGAGTAATTCATGTTTCATCCACAAAGACAATTATCCTTTTAAACTCCTTCATCCCACACGTATGGTAAATGCTCGCTAGATTTCTATGCCTCCTCGTCGTTGAGGTCACAAGGGCAACAGAAAGACTCTCTATCGCCGGCTGTATGCTCATTGTCTCCTTGTTAATTAGCCAAACCTAAAATTATTCTACTTCAGTGAAACACATTTTCAAACCGCAACAGATTTGATAACACAATAAAAGAAATTACAAATTTGCTTATCAGATGCTGAACTCTCAGAACTCTCAGTTCATTTCTATTATTCTCATATATATATATATATATATATATATATATATATATATATATATATATATATATATATATATATATATATATATATATATATATATGAGAAAATGGGAAATTCATCGGCGGTGAAGGGAGTTCCTTCACCATCGCTTGCGTAGCTCAATAAAATTATTACACGTGGTATCATTTAAGATAACAAATAAAATAATTCTCTTAACCGCCCTTTGAGTGGTGTCATGTGTAATAATTTATTGGGCCACCAAGCGGAGGTGAAGGAACTCCCTTCACAGTCGGTGAATTTCCCGTTTAATATATATATATATATATATATATATATATATATATATATATATATATATATATATATATATATATATATACACACACACACACACACACACACACACACACACACACACGAGGAAAATGGAAATGAGCTGACAGCTCATGCAACTTATCTGAGCTGCAGTTCATTTCCACTATGATCCAGACCCCCTAGGGTTCATTCATACCCAATTTCTTGGGTTTTCGTTTTGATTTGGTCCTCCAACAAGTTAACACAAAATTAACAGTTTTTAATAAATAAAATATTTTGTATGCATTTGATGAAATGGTGAATGAGCTCCGCAAGTTACCTGAGCTGCAAGTTCATTTCCACTATCTCTAATAATCTTTTTTTTAAAATTTCTTATGGATTATAATCTCGACCCCGTAGGGTTCACTCATACTCAATTTCTTGGGTTTTAGTTTTGATTTGGTACTCTATCAAGTTAACACAAAATTAACGGTTTTCAATGAATAAAATATTTTGTATGCACTTGAGGAAAAGGTAAATGAAGTTCAAAATTTATGAAATTTAATATGAAAGAAGTTAAGTAGGTGTAGATAGTAATTGTTAAAAAAATTGAAAAAAAGTTATTCGATCATTATAGTTTTGCCGCTAGCTCACGTAACTTTTCCTGAGCTGGCGGCTCACCTACAGTAATCCCATATATATATATATATATATATATATATATATATATATATATATATATATATATGTAACGCCCCACTTCCAGTAGTGTGGAAGGCTGGAACGTTCGGCGTCGAATGATAACTCGACGAGCCTCAAACAAAATATTACGGTCACCAATTGCAATTTAATATGAATAACATGCAGAAACTAAATGAAATTTTTCTTTATCAAAACAAAGCAATAATAAATTCCCTCAAAATAAAATTAACAAATGTCACCACAGATAAATTCTTTCTGAAAAGAAAAGGACTGTCTCATATGAAACTAATTATAGCACCATGTGCACTTATTACATTTCTCTAAAAAGAAAGCGGCTAACAAAAGGAAGTAATCACTCCTGCAGATCTGCTTGTTCCTGGAAGTACAACATATCCTGTTCTGCCACTGGTGGATCTACCTCTTGATAGAGATCTGCATCTGGTCATGCATAACCAGGATCGTCAACAAAGCGATCCAATATTAAATAATAAAGAACAACAAAAAAATAATGAATAATAATATCTCAATGTCAGGAACAATCATGCAAATGAAGGACAGAAGGTTTTACGTATTTATGCTTATCATTACTATTATTTTAATCGATATCTTTTAAATTTTTACAGTTAATGTCTTTTAGTTATGGTATTTGAAAATTCAGGAAATATGAATATAGCTGGTCTGAACGCATCCCCGTCTACCCCCGGGAAAACGGAACAGTAAGTTGATCGGAGCCTATCCCGATCCTCCCAAAAATGGGAAACAGTGGCGCAGTAAGTTGATCGGAGCCTATCCCGATCCTCCCAACAATGGGAAACAGTGGCACAATACAGTTACGTTCAGCCATCTAATTCACACAAACCTAAATTTTCCCCCAAGTCCCCAGTGTATATCAAGTTCGGTGTTAATTATCAATTTTAATATAATTTATGATTTCAGTAAATTTCAGTTCAGTATGTAGATCGGTGATAATAATTAGAGTTCAGTGAACAGTAACAATATCAGTGACAATATAACGTTGCGGTAATTTAATTATCTATCACCAATCTTATACAATAACAATTTGCATTTATACGGTGTCTTTTCGGGCTTTATTTCCAATATGATGTATAACAAAGTGATTTACAATATAGGAAAAATGGGGCTCACTACTAAATATGTGTACATTTAGAATTTCCTAAAGTTGACTTATCATTGTAAGGAGAAAGAGAAGCAGCAGTAGCCGAAACAGGCAAAAAAAAGAAGAAAAAGTAGAATTACTAAATGCGCACCCCATTCTATATAGTAGAGTAAATTACAGTATAGAAAAAGTAGTGTTCACTAGTAAAATATGTGTGCATTTAGAATTCCCTAAAGTTTTCCTGCAATATTGAGGTAGTTCTAGATGCGCACCTAATACTATATAATTAAGGGGAATTACAACATAGGGAAATGATGCTCACTAGCAGAGATGTGCGCGTTTAGAACTCCCAAGAGTTTCCTGCACTACAACCAGGTAGTTCTACCTGCACACCACAACCCATTTAATAAAGTAATTTACAACATAGGGGAAATGGTGCTTACTAGTGAAATAGGTGCTCACTTAGAATTTCCTAAAAGTTGCTGCAATTACTGCAGGTAGACTAAATGCGCACCATATACTAGAAAGTAAAGTGGTTTACTACATAGGGAAAATAGTGTTCACTAGTGAAATGGGTGCTCAGTTAGAATTTCCTAAAAGTTGCTGCAATTGCAGCCAAACAGGGAAAGGAGAAGAGGGGAATTGAAGTAGCGGCAGCAACAGAAGCAGAAAAGGAAAAGAAGGAGAAGGAGAAGAAGAAACACAAGCAGGTGCAGAAGTGGAGCCGAGGAAGGAGCACAAGAAGACGCGGAAGCGGAGCTGGAGAAGAAGGAGAAGAAGAAACACAAGCAGGTGCGGAAGTGGCGGCAGGAGAAGCACAAGGAGATGCGGAAGCAGAGCCGGGGAAGGAGCACAAGAAGACGCGGGGGTGGAAAAGAAAAATGTGAAGAAGAAGCCAATAAATTGATCATCATTTATGAATTATTAATCAAATTATAATTTGATTAAACAGCTAACTAAGTAATTAAGTCAACATAGCAGCATAGTAAATATTAGAGGACTAGTAAACATTAGTTTACAGCATAGTAAACATAGCAGCATAGTAAATAGTAAACATAGCAGCAAGGTAATTATAACTTCTTCCTTCTTTTTTTTTTTTTCACAAAATTCATAAACAATTTTTTTAACAAATATTAGAGGACTATTTTCGATTTAATATTTATGCATCTAAATAAAAAAAAATAGGAATTACATAAAAAAAAACGAGCATAGCATGTTAAGTGAGTTTAAAAACTCATCTTTAATTGAGTCGCCTCCCCCTTCCCTTTTCTTTTCTGACC
Organism: Dracaena cambodiana; assembly: GCA_036321105.1. Lineage (NCBI taxonomy): Eukaryota > Viridiplantae > Streptophyta > Magnoliopsida > Asparagales > Asparagaceae > Dracaena > Dracaena cambodiana. The sequence goes on along the minus strand of JAYEPQ010000011.1, from coordinate 16,359,914 downwards.
TGCGTTCCTCTTCCTCTTCCCGTACGTCCTGAGATTTCCAGCGTTCCAGAATAGAAGAGATGTGAGAACGGATTTTAGATCCTTATTTATCTTTAGGTTAGGATATAACCTATTTGGTTGAGATCCAACAAACGAATCTTTTTCGGATAAGATTGATATCCTTCCAACTGTTTAGATTTCCCTCCAACAACCCCATTATATATATTTTATATTTAAATTATTATTTATTTATTTATTTTTTTCAAATTTCTAAATTTTAATTCAGTTTAATAATTTTTTTTTTTTTTTTTTTTTGAAGTGAAATGAACACAATGAAAAGTGGCCGTTACAATATATATATATGAAAAAAATGGAAATGAGCTGACAGCTCACGCAAGTTATCTGAGCTGCAGTTTAGTTCCACTATCTCTAATAATCTTTTTTAAAAAAAAATATTTTGGATTATGATCTCGACCCCCTAGGGTTCACTCATACCCACATTCTTGGGTTTTAGTTTTGATTTGGTCCTCCATCAAGTTAATAAAAAATTAACGGTTTTCAATGAATAAAACATTTTGTATGCACTTGATGAAAGAGTAAATGAACTCCAAAATTTATGAAATTTAATCTGAAAGAAGTTAAGGAAGTAGAGATAGTAATTGTTAAAAAAAAAATTGAAGAAAAATCATTGATCGTTATAGTTTTGCCGCTAGCTCACGTAACTTTTCATGAGCTGGCGGCTCACCTACAGTAATCCCTATATATATATATATATATATATATATATATATATATATATATATATATATATATATATATATATATATATATATATATATATATATATATATATCTGATAGTTCACGCAAGTTATCTGAGCTGCAGTTTATTTCCACTATCTCCAATATTCTTTTTTAAAAAAATTATTTTGGATTATGATTTCAACCCCTTAGGATTTGCTCATACCCAATTTCTTGAATTTTAGTTTTGATTTGGTCCTCCATCAAGTGAACATAAAATTAATAGTTTTGAATGAGTACTACATTTTGTATGCACTTGATGAAATAGTAAATGAACTTCAAAACTTATGAACTGATTTGAGAAAACATAAGCTCTTAATCACCTATAATGTGCGTGAGCTGTTAGCTTATTTCAATTATTCTCATATGTGTGTGTGTGAACATATATACATATATGTGTGTATGTGTGTATATATATATACACATATACATGCACACATACACACACGTACACACACAAACACATATTTTTATGTGTGTGTATTTGTGCGCCTAGCCCAAAATAATCTAACGAAGTTGACCGACTCTGAGTCTAATGTAAGGATGAACTTTACGGTTTGATTTCAACTATAGTTATTTAAACTGATTTGAGAAAACTTAGGCTCTGAATCATCTATAACGCCTCATTACTCCGAAGCTAGGTAGCTCAGTCATTTGGTGACCAAAACAACACAACTAGCCTTAATTATATAGTACAGTCAATTATAGCTGAATTTGAGCATAACATTTAACAAATATAAATATATCAATTTTAAAATATTATAGTTTGCGAATGAAACTAGAGAAATGTAGCTACATGAAACGCTACCAAAGTTAATAAATACGTCTTCCGGTCAAATACTAGTAAATACGTCATTGGCACTCCCTATATCTTTAAATAAAACTTCCAAAATAATCATAACTAATGAAACTACTTAATCCATCATATCCATCAAGCCTACAGTTCTCCTTGTTCCCGAACAGAAGGGAGATCTTATTCCATGTCAGGTGAGTTCATCTCTAAATCTGTATTTATGTTAGGTCATGTATAATCATGATCGCTAGTAAAGCGACCAATAAAATAAGAGTAAAATAATGTGGAAACCAGTATCATAATATTATATAAAATAAAATACAAATAAATTACTAAAATTCTATTATATACTTAATGCACATGTCTTATTTTAATTTACGAATAATGTAAACTAATAAGCTGAATAGACGTTGCACTCGGGAAAACAATAACAAGATTATCTGTGATATCTGAGAAAATAGTAATAGTAACATCTCGTGACATCCATGAAAACCATAACAGTATGCATTTCGTCAGAGACTATCCCAAAACTTCTTGTACAGGAAATAATGACATAGTTATATTGAGTCCATCAATTCACATAAATCTCTAATCTTTTCCAAACTGGGTGTTTGTCAAAGCTTCTTTTGGACCACTTAGACTCGAGTCATCGGTTACAAGATGTTGGTATTTGACCCTTGTCTTTGTATACAACAATGTCCTGCACATGCTTTCAACCTATTCGATCTTCCTTTAGTCACCTTGACCCGATTCATATCTCTTTTTCTTAAGATACCGAGAGATTATAAACATCTAATTGTGTAATATTAATCTACATGTATCCATTATTATTATTATTATTTTTTAATTAGAACTTACTATGTTAACCAAAAAGTCTAAAAATAATGAAAAGTTGAAATTTTTGTAGCAAAACTTCTAAAAGTTTTTCATGTTTAAAAATTATATATTTGTTTCAATTTTAAATTCAATCATTTTCTTCTAGAGCACACGCCTTAACCCAAATCTCTTCATTCGGAAATGTTCTACATATTTCTTTTAAAAACCATCAAAATTTTCTAATTTGAAGCCACAAAGTTTAATTTGTACCAATTCAAATGGACAAATCAAAGCCTTTTTAGTAATTCTCTCGTACCTGGATATTACATTTAATTTTCCTCTTGAGCCGCAATGAAAAATCCACAAACAACCCGCCCTTACTCGCAGCTGCTCATGCTTTTTGCAGAAGTTGCACAAACAGGACATCAGGTGATGGTTTTTACCTTACTCACTCACTGCCTGGTGCTCGAAGGACGCATACTCTATCCACCAATCTTCGGACGAGGCTGCAATCAAACGCATGCCTTCACTACGTCTCAATGCTAAAAATGATTAACTTTCCTCCTCCACATATGTTTCACAAAATTAACGATGACAAGAAGTAGATATGCAATGTCATCCTTGTGTTGCTAAATCTAAATGAGTTGGAAGTGTCTAATCACAATGACGATTCTCAAAGTTGTTACTAGTAGATCCCCTGCTTCAGAAAATAAACCCCCTATTTGTCTATTTTTCCTTCTCTTTCAACCTCAAACAATCAATCAAGCAATTAGTCCAGTTTTCCAAAAAAAAAAAAATTATGCAATAAAGGAAAATGAAATTTTGCACATGGAATAGTTTTAATTCACCCCTCAATCAGAAGAATATAATATATTATTCTTTCCATACGGTTGATTTGATTTCATATTCACTTGGTCAACGAGGGAACCAAAACTATGCTCCACAGTATGTATTGCAGGCAATAAATATGTCGGTCAAAGGATTGGAGGTTTTGATACGATTAATCCCATATACAAATGCAGTACATGGACTAATTAGGTCAATATGATGCAGCAACTCAAACAATGCAAATGAAAGTAGTTTGTCTATGTATACAAATTTGAATTTGTACCCATAGAATCTCAACATCATTGTTACACCAAATATGGATGATTGATAAGCAAAGGAAAAAAAAAAAAAACAATAAAACGACAAATTTACTGAAAGTCATAAAAGTTTACAAGTGAAAAAGCTAAAATCTACTTAAAATGCTTCTTCACGTTAGTGTATAATCAATAAATCTTGGATGGGAAACTTGCTGGTTGACTTTGTGGACTCAGTTATAAAAACCAAAACGAAAAGCTTTGAGACAAACCCTTTACTTGATCAACTAGCAGCTCTTCTATATTCAGCAGGCCTACGGCTACTGCTAAATTTCTGCAACGACAACATATTCATCTTCGTTATGAACGAAATATGATTATGATCACATAAATAAAAAAATCACACATCATTAGCAGCCTCTTCAAGGGAGAGAGCTAGGCTCTCAGCGAGGCTCAGTTGTTGCTTTGAGCTACTCTCAACCACTTTGGCCTTCTGTGATGATGCTATTGATTGTGGAAGCCAAGATCGTGATCCAGACCTTGGAACAAGTATGCTCCCAATAATAGGCTTCAGCTTTCGCCACGGATCTTTCATCACAGATTTGTAGAAGTGCTGTGGGTCACGTGGGGCGGAGCACCTAAGGTGTTTGAAATTACAGCCTCTTCCACCACTTTGGTCAGGTCTCGGGCTGCTGCCAGTGCCCCTAAACTGCCACCCCCCACGGCCCCTTCCAGAATGGAAAGGGGGACTTGGGCTGCCTCCATGTTTGAATCTGGGGCTCGGGAAACCACCACCACGTGTTGGGTAATTGGGAGGAAAGCCATGACCTGGTGAGGCAACGCCTGATCTGTTCCAGGAATTACGGTTATAATTAGGTGGTGTTCCTCCAGTATTGCCAAGGAATGGACCCTGGAAGGGCACCGGGCTTCTCCATGGACTCTGATCAGGAGATTGGTTTGTTTGGAATTGAACACCAAGAGGAGGATGGCTTCTCCACTGCCTCTGATCAGGGGACTGGTTTGGCTGGAATTGGAGGCCTGGAGGATGATGGCTTCTCCATTGACTCTGATCAGGAGACTGACTTGTTTGAAACGGGGGGCCTTGGGGATGGGTAGTGGCAACATGACAGTTCCTTGGACCAGCTGAAATGGCAGAAACTAATTAAAATCATGGAATTTATTACACATATAATGACTGAAATGGATAAGTTTTACCCATTCAGCAACTTCAGCATAATATTTATTAGGTGGACACATAAAAAGGAAAAAAGATCAGGTTTAGCAAACACGCTGGTGCGAACGTTTAAAACATTGATAAATTGAGCTGACCATAAGTTACTACTAAGGTAGAGATGAATCCACGAAGCCAAACAAAAATATTTTGAATATCGCATTAACCTGATTTCAACATTGCGAGGTTGTATCAAATGATTCAATACCCAATTGAGCTAACTATCAAGTTTGTAATGATCTAATAGTCATATCCTTATATCAGTTTATTCCATATTAATCGTATCAGTCAGCCTGAATATTAATGTCGATTCGATACTGAATAAATTCAGTAAATCTTTCCTTCGTGCTTAGAAAGAAGATTCTGTAAAAGAGAAATCAGCCATCTCATTTTACTAGATTTTCTGTATTTTTTCTGAAATTTTTTCAGAATGGTCAATTTTTAAACGAATATTATAATTTAATTTTATTTTTTTTCATTTTATTCTCTCCTAGCTACCCCCACCAACTAATCTTAATTAGGGCTTGGGAGTGATCAGGAGGATTTGTGGGAGACATGAGCGGAAAAGAGGGAGCACGAGGTAGCTTATATTAAGATTACAAGGAGGTGGAGGGTTGTAACCATACATAGAAACTTTTTCCTCCCTTTCCACTTAATTCTCATCATCATTTTCCTTTACACCCACCAAGCAAGCTAAGCTTTTCCAGCTAAGAGAACTACAAATTTCAGCTCTTCTCCTTTCCTATCTCAATCTCCATGGCCATCTCAATTTAGTTCACGTAAAAACAAGCAAATCCTCAGAAATCAATCCTAGTACCGGTGTACACCTCCACAAGCATAATCGTGACAGAAAAATAGAACGCTTTAGATCTCACTCTCAAGTATGCACTGCCTCATGGTCTGGTTGGAGCAGTATTTGAACAAATATGAATCATCCCAATAGAAAAACTTCATTCGAGAAAGAAACCGATAACTTATTTGAACCAATTAGAGGGAATCTCTTTGATTGCAAAATGGTTCACATATCTGAAAACAAGGATTCACGGAGAAGTGCAAGTAGTTGCCCATAAGAAAAATACTCGTTAATGGGACGGTAATGGTTGGAGCATTGGATAGGCGAGACAGATCATCAGCTACTAGATTGTCAGCACCTTTCTTGTATTTAATCTCTAAATCGAACTCTTGTAACAAGAGGATCCATCGAATAAACCTAGCTTTTACATCTTTCTTAGTCAACAAGTATTTTAAAGAAGCATGGTCAGTATAAACAATGATCATGATCCAATTAAATAGGAACGGAACTTTTCAAGTGCAAAAACGATAGCCAGGAACTATTTCCCTATAGTAGAGTAATTCAACCGGGCTCATTAAATCTTCTACTTAATAAATAGAACACATGGGACTTCTTCTCCATAGGTTGACCCAGAATTGCATCTCTAGCAAAATCGAATGCCACACATAAGCTCAAATGGCTGATTCCAGTCTGGTGCATGAATAATAGAAGGGGTGATTAGCACCACTTTGAGTAGCTCAAAAGGTTTGAGACAATCAGGTGTGAACTCAAATAGCACATCATTGGCCAGCAAACGAGTTAAGGGCCTAGCAATCTTACTAAAGTCCTTATAAATCTACTATAACAGTCTGCATGGCCAAGGAAAGATCTAACATCTTTCACTGATTGCGAAGGTAGGAGATTGGTGAGCAGTTCTACCTTGGCCTTGTCAACCACGGTATCCTTCTTCGATACATGTCGTAGTACAATACCACTCTTTACCATGAAATGGTATTTCTCCCAGTTGAGTGCCAAATTTTTCGTACAACTACAAGTAAGAACTTAAGACGATGCAAAGACTCATCAACTGAATTTCCAAAAATGGAGAAATTATTTATAAAGATCTCAAGAAAACGTTACACTATGTCAGAGAATATACTAACCATGCACCTTTGAAACGTGGTTGGTGTATTTCATAGCCCAAAGGGCATACAATGATATGTAAAGATGCCAAAGGGAAAAGTAAATGTAGTCTTCTCCTGATCCTCATGAGCAATAAGAATCTGATTGTAGCAAGAATATCCATTTAGAAAACAATAGAACTCATGTCTAGCTAATAGCTCAAGCATTTGTCAATGAAAGGCAAGGGGAAGTGGTTCTTTCTTATCACAGCATTAAACTTTCTGTAATCAATGCAAACTCGTCATCTTGTCTACATGTGCATCGGGATGAGCTCGTTTGTGTCAGTTTTGACCATAGTGATTGGGACTTCTTCAATACTACCTGAAAGGACTCACCCATGCACTATCAAAGATAGGATGGTTGATACCATTATCACGACACTTCATAATGTCCTTCCTCATAGCTTCATTATCAAATTAAACCTACATGAAGGATCTCAAGTAGGTCATGGGTCATTCAATAAATGTATCCTATGTTGGACGATAGATGGAGTTATTCCCTTGATGTCAGCCATGGTCCAGCCTATGGCCTCCCTATGTGCTTTCAACATTGCTACGAGTGTTTCCTCTTGAGCTTCAGCCAAATCGGTAGCGATAATAACAGGCAAAGTGTTGTGGTCACTTAAAAAAGTGTACTTAGATGACTCGTTAGGGTTTTCATCTTAAGCTCTGTTGGGCACTCGATGGGCATAAGTCAACTCTAGGCTCACTAGAGCTCTGGAGGGAGATCCCAACGTGCAAAAAACACATAGTTAGATAACTCCTCGAACTCATTGGAAAAGTTCTCATCAACTAAACTACCCAGCTCATCCTTAGGGTTCTCACTTGATATACCTTGAATTCCGTTGATATCTAGGGGCTTATCAGATGGATCAATATATTTGCGCCCTAGATTGAATATGCTACAGTCAAGTGTCATATTTTTAAGGTTAGTCTCATCGATCCATTTCTGCAATTGATAGTAGCATTAGAAGTAGTCAGAAATGACGAGACCCAATATGACTGAGATATGGTATGTATTCACCACAGGTTGAATCTCAAGGAAAATGAAATTGATAGGGGAGATGAACTCTCCAATCTTAATCAAGACACCGCCAATCTCTCCTATAGACTTCTTCACTGACCTATCTGTTAGATGTAGCATGATCTTGGCTGGCATCAGCTCTCCCAACCACAACCATTGGTACACCAAAGAAGGTAGGAGGTTGATGCTTCCTCCTAATTCAACAAGGCCCTATCAATTACTGTGTTTCCTATGATGCAAAAAAACAGTGGGATTTCTAAGATCTTTGTACTTTACAGGTACAGAGTGAGGATACTAGATATGTTAGCAACTAAGAGCACCATCTTTAGGACATTAGTTATCTTTTCTTACATCAGGTACTTGTTGGATAGCATCTCAGAGAAATATATCTTTACTTGCTTTAACTTAAAAATGTGCTCTACCTGAGGAGAATGTTTTTAAGATGATTTGGATAAGGGTCATGTGGCTTCGGTGTGGGTAATGGAAGGATCAGATCTTGAGGTGCTAGAAGACAAGAGTGACATGATGGTGGCATATGATAAATGGAGCAAATAAAGTGAAATCAGGGGATATAGCCTATTATATAATACAAGTGAAATCAGTAAGAAGGGCTATATGGCTGTCAACCTGCTTACTAGATTGGAGAGTATGTATGGCATTGCATTGGTTGACGTACGACTGAGTAGACTTAGATGAACTAGTGTTAGGGTTAGTTAAAGATTGGGGAAAGGCACCCTTACTCCATTCACTCATCTGACTAACTGTCCAACCTTATAAACCTGCTACTCTAAACTCTTGATCAACTGGGAATTCACAAAAAGTTGATGGTCAGTCCATTATATAAAGTCTGTAGACACTTTCATTGAATTTTCCATGTCTGTCTAGATTGGCAGAAGCTTGGAGAAGATTTTCAACATTCTTCTCAAGTGAAGGCAATCGCTTGTCATGATTAATGTTAGACCCCTGTTGTGGATACGAACAATTAGCTATAGAGAATATAACTTGGTTGTTCCCAGTATTGATGGCATTTGATATTAGTATACCTACATTTGGTCTTGGAAATTGACCATGTTGACTGGAGAGTTCATGTTGGAGTTAGGAACTCCTTGAAACGAGCATCGACTCTATGAGAGATTGGGGTGGTTTCTCTAGCCAGAATTGTATGCAGGAGCATATGGATTCTTTAACATGGGATTTATTAACTTGATCAAGCAGGGAACCGATGATATTCATTAACAACGAACACTCCTCCAAAATATGATTGGAGTACCGCAATTAAAGCAAGTGGGATTCTGCAATTGATTAACTTGACCAACTTAGGGAGTACTAGGAACTTCAAATGCCCCTATTCTCCTCATAAGGGCAGCAATTTTAACTCAACAGCTATAGAAATATTTAGGCATTAGAGGCCACCCTTGCTGAGGTCGAAGCACTGGACTTTTCAGTGGGATTCTCCCATTGCATAGTCTTCCAAGATAGGTCCTCAAGAAATTCCCACACTTCTTCCTCGTTCTTCCTTACTTAAGAAGAGTTTTGGATGTGTAATTGAGAACTTCGTATACGATTTGACACAATATTCACATTTCTATCGCATGGTAGGAGCATTAAACTAAAAAGTTTTTGAACTGTTCTAGATATTTCAAAGAAAGTTCTCTATATTTGATGGAATTGATTGATGACATTCAAATTTTTGTCATCTTATGTGCGGGATAATAAATTTTAAGAAACTATCACAAATTCATTCAAAGAAGTGAGAGTTAGCAGGCATATGCTATACAACTACTTCTTGGCATTGTCCTTGCAGGCGAAGGGAATAAAGTGAAGCTCAATCACGTCATCAGATAGATGATGCAGTTTGATCATCTCACACACTTTCTTAAACTTATCCTCTAAATCAAATCCACTGAATTTCAAAATCATGCTGATGTGAAGCGGCTTGAATTGCAGTTATTACTCGTAGCTATTGGTAGCTTCATGCAAGATGCAGTGAAGTACACATTGGGTAACAAGGATCCTCAAAGATCGACATTGCTGGATGAATTTTCTCACCCATGATGAAATCTGATATGATGAGATGACCTGATTTATCACGGGTCTACGCTGGCAGAAACCAACGAAGATGATGAAAGGATAGATGGATGATCTAAACTCAATATCTAAAGGAGGAGCAACCAAACATGCAAAGATGAGGAAAAAAGGTGGAAGGAGTAGACAAATGAAAACACGGACTCAACCAAATCAAAATCACAAACCTAAACACTAAGTAGGAACCTAGACTCTGTTAGAAAGGTCCTTAGGGGCCAACGTCTAATTGCTTTTAATATTAGGCTGACGATGCAGTATGAATAGCATGATTTTAGATCTAAGGGTGATGAAATTCCTACCTTATCAGATTAGATTTTAGATATGCTCTTAGATAAATTAACAAATAACTGCAATCAAATGCAACAACAATATATGTTGTGTTATTAACTACAAGGGTACAAAGTTTAATTATAGCACTATACGTCGAACCTATAAGATATCTAGTGTTTTGCAATCTTATTTTAACCATAATTTTAATGAGTTAATAATAAGATGGTGGTTGGAAAAGATTTCTATAAAAGTGAAATCTAAAATTAAAGAATCCACATAGATAAAAAAAACATAATAATAATCCACAATTCTCTCTTTTCATCATACTCATCCCGAAATATGTGAAAAATAAAATCTTCACTTCTAATTAATTAACTTCTACTTCTAAACATGTGATATCAAGTGCATTACTATAGTATAAAACATCAAAGGAAATATTAATTAATCAAACTCGAAATTAATTTATTAATTAGTTAAACCAAGTATCAATTCCAAATCCGCAGTCAAACATATTATGCCATCAAATTGCTAATAAGCATAACTTATCAAACCCTTAGATTTAAGAATTAAATTTGTTATTTTAACCTCTTAAACAATTATAAAATTAAGCACATAAGGGATAGAAGATGCTTCACAACTACTAATAATCTAAATATAGCTTTATCTAAAGCCTGAGATCTCCAAGATTTAGTTAGATATGATTAGAAAACACACAAAAATTATGTCCAAGTATAAATTTATTAAAATTATACTAGAAAAACAATTAAAATATTAGCTAATGGATTAAAAGTTTAAAGAAAGAAGATCCAAAAGAAGATCCAACAAGAGGGATGAATGTATAACGGTCCAAACCCTAATTCCGAAATCCCCACAATTTTATTGATTAGCAAAATCATAATATAGTCTTTACATAAGGGTAAGTCCTATATTTATACACACTAGTCTCAAATCCTAATCCAGCTAGCCTAGAAGAATCACAAAAATACACGAATCTTTCGTATTATTAGAAATATACACACAAAGAGGATTTGCACACGAAGCTTTTATAAATGAACACATTATTAGAAATAGTAGAAAATATAAAAATTTGGGACAAGAATTTACTCAGTCCCAAGGAATGATTTTTAATATAGATAAAATTCCTTTTGGAAAGTTAAGGCAATATATAGGAAACTGGATTCAGCATATAGTTAGAAGAGCTAGCTAGGAAGCACGGATACAGACACGGATACGGGCACGGGCATGGGAGCTAGCTAGGAAGCACGGATACATACACGGATACGGGCATGGGTATGGGAAGCGGCATTATCAGAAAATTGAGGACACGTGCGTGGCAGGATACGCCAAAAAAATAATATAAATATATTTTTAAACATTAACATAAAATTTTTCACGCTAAAATATCCATAACAAAGTTTAAACACCCAAAATAACGGAAAACCATAAATTCAAATCCACAATATACACAAACCATAGTACTTAGTAGAAATGTAGCATTACATCCATTACAATTTAATACACAAACAATAATGCACTGCCACTATCAAAACCACTTGAAGACATGCTTCTATATTGACTCACTGACTATAACCACAAATTCCTACAATTATGCATATTCATAAATGATAAATCCATTAAAATCATAGCATTAAGAAATTAAAACTTTTTTTAAGTATCATACTATTTATTAATATTAAATCATAGAATTATACAATGAGAAACATAGAGAAGGTGGGTACGATGTCTACCTCAAACTATTTATTAGTATTAAATTATAGCTCATATACATAAAAAAAATTTAAGCTTTCAAAAATTTCCAACAGTGCATATAAACCTTATATACATAAAAAAAATATACACCCTACCTCTAACCCCACTAACATACTATCAAAATGAGCATCCTAACCCTAACCCCATAAACATGCTTAAAAATAAACTTAAAATGAACACAACAGTGCACCTTAAGCTTATTTAAATCATAAATAGTGCAAAACAAAAAAATCAAAATAAAAAAAATACATAATGCCAGTGGCGGAGGGGCTCCCTGCTAGCGAGGAGGCAGCTAGAATGCGGAGGGAGCTGAGGCGAAGGTGACAGGGCTCCTTCGAGGGCTGGCGGGGCTGCTTCAAGGTTGTCAGCAGAGTTGGACTAGAGCGGGAGAGACAGCGGAGACTACAGGAGGCAACAATGAAGGCTGTGGGAGGCGGCGAGAGGAGGCAACCATTGTCAAGCGAGGTCGGATTCTCACGTGACGTGGAATCGCGATTAGGGCTATGTCTTAATCCCGACTCTCAGGTTGCTTTAAAGCAAAAAAAAATACGAAATTGCCACCATCACGTCCTATCCCACATCTCGACATGCCGGAGGTTTTTTTAAATTTGGATACGGATTTCGTGCGTTGGATGCATTTTTTGATGCGCGCATCAGACACAGATGTGGCAAGCAAATCCTCGTGTCCGTGCTTCTTAGAGAACTGATCCACTTTAACAACCTCATGCTCTTTCTATCAACATCCTCCCCAATATGATTATCATTACTCACGATTGATCCTATGAAATAAAAGTGACCCATATTTCTTGACCATCAGTATAAGTTACTCATGCCTTGACGCAGGACGGAGGCAAAGTTAGAGTTAGGCTTTTGAAAATTAGGGTTTTTTTAGATGAATTGGGAAAGAAAAGATATATTGGGGAAAAACTTACGAGATTTGGGAATCCACCCAGGCCCACGCCCACTCTCCACGAATCCACGAAAAAAGATTTTAATTTTAGCGAACTCCACACCAGAGATTTCTCACGAAATTTTCAAAATATTATTCATCTCCTTAATTCACCATACAAACCCATATATATAGGAAAACCCTAACAAACAGAATCCTACTAGAATCCAAACTCCTAATCCAATCAAATATCCTAATAAAATCCAAATCAAATCATATCAAATCTATTTCCAAATTAAATCCTGATCTCCATCAATTCTCCCCGGGTTCAAAACATGAACTCCGGTGAACGACGAAGATGATAATTATCGAGCAAATCCGGGTCGAGCTGTTGGACTTCTTCGGTGCGCAACCAAGTACAATTTAAGTCTGGACGTCCACGCCAGCGCACCAAATAACGTTGATATCCACCATCAGCAGACGAAACAATCTTATCATCCAAAATGTCTTCAATCGAATCTATATGATGCTTCTGTGGAGCAGGAGGCGGTGTACGAATGGAAAAATACCGATATCCTGGCGAAGCTGGTGATGGTAAATCCGGAATAACTGCTGGATAATCAAATGGAGCACGGTATGGAGTCAGCTCCTTGACGTTGAAAACTGGATTGATCCCGAGATTGTGGGGAATCGCAAGCTCAGCATTAGAACCAATCCTATTTAGAACTCGGTAAGGACTCATACGTCGAGCATGAAGCTTCTTCAAGGTTCCTAGAGAGAATCTCTCCGGACGCACTCTAACCATCAACTCATCATCAACTGCAAATTCCTACAATCTTTTGTGCGAGTCTGTTACAGTCTTATAGTTATTATTACTAATTGTTATTTGCCAACGAATATGATCATGCAAATCATGCAAATGCTGTGCAAAAGACTCTGCTGAGGCACTAGGCCTAGCACCTATGGAGAGTGGAAGAAGGTCTATAGGTTTTCTAGATTTATAACCAGTAACTACCTCAAATGGACTCATCCCAGTAGACCTATTGACTGAACTATTATATACAAACTCTGCTATAGGCAAAACAAGATCCCACATGGTTAAATGGTCACCCACTAAATATCGAAGCAAATCACCTAAGCTACAATTGACAACTTCTGTCTACCATCTGTCTGTGGATGATAAGTAGTGGAGAACTTAAATGTGGTACCCATTTTCTTCCAGAGAATTTGCCAAAAATGACTTGTGAACCGAACATCTCTGTCAGAAACAATTGACTTAGGAAGGCCATGCAAACTGACTACCTCTTTACAGAACAAGTGTACAACATGTGAGGCATCCGAAGTCTTGTTGCAAGGGATAAAATGTGCCATTTTGGGAAATCTATCCACCACGACTAATATTGCATCATGTTTTCTAAGTGTGCGAGAGAGTCCTAAAATGAAATCCATGCTAAAATACTCCCAAGGTGCAAAGGGTTTGGGTAATGGTATGTAGAATCATGTATTCTGCTTCCTACTCTTAGCTGCCTGATAAACTCGACAATGTGATGCAACTCACGCAACATCACGTTTAATGCTAGGCCAATAAAATCGATCTTCTACAAGAATGATAGTTTTATCTTGACCGAAATGACAAGCGATCCCTCCCACATGCATTTCCCAAATCAAATGATCGCGCAACGAAGTATTGGGAACACATAGACGGGTACCTCAAAATAAAAAACCATCAATAATGGTGAAGGCATCTACTATAGTAGGAGGATTCTGTGTCACAAATGAATAGATGTCACCAAAATCCCGACAAATAGGATAATCTTGAATGATTTGCTCAAATCCGATAACTTTTGCACTCATCGTCTATAAAGTGCAAAGTTTCCTACTTAATGCATCAACGGCTTTATTTTCAGATCCAGCATAGTATTTGAGTACAAAATTGTACTTCTGAATAAACTTAAGCCACTTGATGTGTCGATACCCTACTCTCTTTTGGGAATTGATATAGCATAGAACTTGATGGTCTGAGTATAGAACGAACTCTTTTGGTAGCAAATAGTGATGCCAATAACGTAAACATTGCACTACTGCATAAAACTCTCTATCATAAACGTCGTAGTGCTGTTTCGTCTCATTCAATTTTTTGCTAAAAAAGGCGATATGATAATTTTCTTGGCTCAAAACGCCTCCTATATCTATGCCTGATGTGTCACATACTACCTCAAAAACCTTCGAGAAATCTGGAAGATAAAGAACCGTAGCAGTAATCAACTTCTCCTTTATCTCCTCGAAAGTATCAGTAGTAGATTTAATCCATTGAAACTACCCTTTCTTAAGACAATCAATGATCGGAGCCATAATGGTACTAGATCCCCTAACAAACCTCCTATAAAATGAAGCCAGACTATGAAAGCTCCTGTCTTCATGGATCGTACGAGGAGTAGGCCATTCTCTTATGGCCTTAAATTTGTTAGGGTCTGCTGCTACTCCGTCTTTAGAGACGATGAACCCAAGAAAGTGAACAGAGGAAACTAAGAATGCACATTTCTTCAAATTGACAAACAGTTTCTCCTTACGGAGTCTCTAAAATCTGTGTCAAATGAGAAAGATGCTCTTTTTAGGTTTGACTAAATACGAGAATGTCATCAAAATAGACAACGAACTTGCCTAAGAAAGGACGCAATATCTGGATCATAACTCTCATAAATGTGCTGGATGTATTAGATAAACCAAAAAACATGACCAGCCATTCATACAATCTGTCTTTAATTTTAAACGTAGTTTTCCATTCATCACCTTTACGGATACGAATATGATGATATCCGCTTCGAATATCTATTTTCGAAAAGATTTGAGAGGCAGCCATCATATCTAATAAGTCATCAAGTTTAGGAATGAGAAATCTATACTTGACGGTAACTCTGTTGATGGCGCGACTGTCAACGCACATCCTCCAGCTATCGTCTTTTTTAGGTGTGAGTAGAACGGGAACAGCACAAAAACTCAAACTCTCTAATAAAGCATTACCGCAATAACTCATCGACTTATCTTCTCAACTCAGCGTGCTCAACAGGATTCATCTGATAATGAGATAAATTGGACAAGCTAGACCCTGGCATGAAGTCAATGGCATGCTGAATGTCCCGAAAGGGAGGAAGTTCATCAAGTAACTCATAGGGCATGATATCTCGAAAATCAGTGAGAATCTTATGAATCTCAGGGTGGAAAATGACAGGTGGACTAGAAGACTCTCCTAAAGCAATTACCGCATACACTAGTCCCTCTTCTAGGCTCCCCTTGAGGAACTGTGATCGACTTACCAGGTGAAGAGACTTTTTATTTAGCTGGCCTGTGACTTTTTCGATTTTTGAGCTCTCATTTCTAGACTTAGGTGGTGCGACTTTCAAAACAATTTTCTTCTCACTAAATTTGAATGTATGTGTTTGACTTGCCAAAACTCATCACATCTAAGTCATACAATTATGGTCCACCAAGCAAAATATGTGCGGCAGTCATATCTAACACATCGCACCAAAACTGGTCTTGATAGCTTGACATCTGGATAGACACTAGACAACGCTGGGTAATAAATTGAGCAGTTTTATCTATCCATGTTACATTGTATGGTTGTGGATGGGATTTAGCTTTGAGGTCCATTTTCTCAACAGCTGTTCTTAAGATTATATTCACACAACTACCCCCGTCAATCATTACTCGATAACTCTTTCCTTCGTGTGTGATGTACGTGGTGAAAACGTTAGATCTACGTTAATTTTCATCTTTCATTTTAATGTTAAGACACCTAATGAGGCCTAAGCGGACATTTGGAATGACTATTTCCTCGTCTGACTCACTAGCATTTCCTACTGGTTCATATACTTCTTCCTCAAGATCATCATCATCACCATTATGTTCTCCTTCTATGAGTAAAGCTCTAGTGGGACACTGTGAAGCTTTGTGGCCATACTCGTGACACCTAAAACACTCTATGCCTTTCGTGCCCTGTTTAGATGACTCACCCATTACGGCTTTATCCTTAAAGTCTTCATTGAATCGGGTGTTAGGTCTCTTATTATCTTCAGAAAAATGTCTGGACTGCTCCCCGGCTCTAGGAGTAAACTTGCGGTCAGTAGAAAATTTGAGAGAGTATTTTATATTTTCTGCTAATTGACAAGCTTGAGTAAGGGAATTTATATTCCGAGAATGGATATACATGGCTCGTTGTATGTCTGCGCGTAGTCCATAACGAAATCTAGATATCGCCTGGTGTCGGTCCTCTCGCAAATCACACCGAAGTGTCAATTCATCAAATCATGCCTCCCTGACGAAGACTGTGTAACCTATCTAAAAGGTGAATCCTAAATGTGACTGGAAGATACTTTTCTTTATGTCTAGCTTTCATGTCATTCCAAGTCTCTATCGCATCCAGATATCTATCATATTCTCTTTCTACCGATATCCAATATACCCTAGCGGGCCCTGTCAGTCGCATCCGAGCAAATCGTATTTTATGCTTTTCAGGCATGTCATACCAATCGAAATAGTAATCCATGTCTGCGAACCAGTCACTAAAAACTTTAGGGTCGTGAGTGTCGTCGAATGTAGGAGCTTCAACTTTTATCTTACGTGTAATGTCATCTTCAACACGTTATATACTGATTACGATCTCTAGGGACACTCTCATCTCTATTCCTTTCATTTCGATCTCTTGGTCCTCTATACTGATTGTAATTCCTTTCGTTATATTCATTCTTATAAATTTGATTATTTTGTTCTTCCATTTGTTGTTCTAGTACATCCAGCCGTTTATTAACAATTTTAAACTATTCTATTTGTTCAGTGATAGTTTTTAATTGTTTCATCATAATTTCTAACTTTTCACCAATATTACTAAAACTTGGGATAGTCATTTTACCGTTACGAAGAAGCATACAATCAAACAAGCATATGCAATACAATTTCCTAGACTCAGGCAAATTCTATATGCGTGCACTATATGATCAAATAAAATTTTCTAAGTTTTAGTTTCTAAAATGCAAGGAAATAGATTCTAAAATGTGTGTATGCACGCAAGCAATGAGTTGGCAAATAATTATTAGTAATTCTAACTAACAATCTTATGCAGAATTTCACAAAATAATTGCAAAATTTTGCAAAAGAAAATGGGTTAGCTTAGAGATTACCTAAATACCGAAGAAGTTTGTGCACTTGTAGTGGTCTCTTTGAGTTTTTCGAAGTTGGTTCGCCTGCTGAAGAGCCCTGAAATCCTGCCACAATTGTTGGAAACAAATCCAGGAAAACAATGCCTCGAATCTGACTCGAATTGGACTCCGAACGGGCTCCAAATCACCACTTTTTCCTTCACTGCTGCACTGGTCTGCTGTTCTGCTGCTGCTGTCCAGCAGTAGTTTTACAGTTGTTGCTGCAGATCTGCTGCTACTGTCTCCGTTCCTGCTGCTGCACTGCCACTGCGCTACCACCGCTGCTGCGCGCTGATGCTGTTGCGCACTGCCACTGCGCTGCTGCACATTGATGCTGCTGCACGCTGATGCTGCTGCACGCTGCCACTGCGCTGTTGCGCGCTGCTGTGCGCTGATACTGTTGCGCGTTGTTGCTCCTGTGTGATGCTGCACGCTGCCACTGCGCTGCTGCGCGCTGCCACTGCGCCGCTGCGCGCTGTTGCTGTTGTGCCTGCCGCGCGCTGTTGCTGTTGCGCGCTGCTGCTGCTGATGTCGCGCTACTGCTGTAGTTGAAGAAATTGGAGATGGGGAGGCGAAGTCGACGGAGTTGAGGGTGGCGGAGTCGAGGGCGGGGAGGTCTGAGGGAGGGCGTTGCGGCGGAAATTGAGGTGGATGAAATCCGAGGTGGAGAGGGAGCTCCGAGGGTGAGGGTGATGTTGAGGAGCTGCAGATTATGGTAGAGTCTAGAGAGGAAGGAAGAGGGTGCTGATGATGCGGGTTGTGGCTGTGTTAATGAAGGAGAAGGATGAGAGTTTGCTGGTGTTTTGTGAGTAGGGAAGTTGAGGGAGAGGACGGTGGCCGCTGGTTTTTTTTTATTTTTTTTATTTTTTATTTTTTGTGGGTAGGAAAGTTGAGGGAGAGAATGAGGGCTTGCTGGCGTTTTGCTGTTTTTTTTTTTCAGATCTGTATTTTTTTTCAAAATAAAATATAAACTTAAATAAAATAAAAAAAAAGATGGAGATGTGGAAGAAGAAGAGGGTGATGGAGAGGAAAATCTAGACTCTAATACCAAATTTGATGCAGGACGGAAACAAAATTAGGGTTAGGATTTTTAAAATTAGGGTTTTTTAGAGGAATTGGGAAAGAAAAGATAGATTGGGAAAAAACTTACGGGATTTGGGAATCCACCCAGGCCCAGGCCCATGCCCACTCTCCACGAGGAAACATTTTGATTTTAGCGACTCTACGCCAGAGATTTCTCACGAAATTTTCAAAATATTATTCATCTACTTAATTCTCCATAAAAACCCATATATATAGAAAAACGTTAACAAACAGAATCCTACTAGAATCCAAACTCCTAATCCAATCAAATATCCTAATAAAATCCAAATCAAATCAAATCAAATCTATTTCCAAATTAAATCATGAACTCCATCATGCCTCCTACTACTTTAGTCACATTGTATTATTCCTGTTCAGATCATATTACCCATTTAGATTCTAAAACTCTTGTTCATATTTCTATTAAAATTTCTGTTCAGTTCATATTACCCATTTAGATTCTAACACTCTTGTTCATATTTCTATATTAAAATTTCTGTTCAGATCATATTACCCATTTAGATTCTAAAACTCTTGTTCATATATCTATATTAAGATTTATTCCTTCTTAGCCATTAACTAATAAAATATTATGGAGTTACAACATACAACATGGTACCTTGATACAAAATATGCCTAATATTCATATTCATAGGTTAGTTGGAGAGGTAAAAACTGAATATTAATCCCGGGAGGGTAGCGCACCCTTTTCAACTATTTTCATCCTTGCGCTATTTACCAATTAAACCATATATATGTTCTTTAAGACATCAATATAATTACTAGCACCTCTTCTTCCTTTCTTACATTACAAAATACAAACTTATTCTAAACCAACAACAACTATGTGCTAATCAAGGATATTGTTCCCTATTCTTCTAGTTAATATTTTCCAGCAATCTTTAGCAAATAGATGGCTTCCCTGGTAGGTCTAGTTAGGATATGAAACTTTTGTTCCTTATTTCAGCCTTTGCTCATTTACCTCTCTCAAGGTAAAGTTATGTAATGTCCCAAGCTAAGTTAATAGTCTAACATCGAATAGAAACATAGGAGTAAGAATTTGTAATAATTTATAACAATTTCTATGAAGTTAAAAGGTCATTGTACATGGCCTTTTGAGAGAGAAATCATCATAAAATTCTAGGTTAAGCATGCATTGTGTGGGAGTAGTACTAAGATGGGCAACTTTCTAGAAAGCTCCTACTTGAGAACAACAAACCAACACTAAAAGAAATGAGTATGTTGCAATGCCCGAGCTAAGTGAATAGTCCCACATCTGATAGGCGTAAGAATATGTGTAGCTTTTAATAATTCCTAAAAACTCAAAATGTGACTGCATTAGCCTTTTGAGGGGCGAAACCAGGTTATTAAACTACGCATTCTCGGGTGGAAGTAGTACTTGGATGGGGACCTCCGAGGAAGCACCTACTTTAGGCATTACAAGTTACCAGTTACCCTCTTTCAAAGCATTATATGACACAAAATTTTCTTATCAACAAAATAGGCCTCAAAATTCTGATTCCATGGTGCTTTGTATAACCCTGTAAGACCTTTTTTTCCTTAGAGATGTCTCCATTCATTAAGCATTTTCCTAGCATTCAGATTGTGTTGAATAACTTCAACTAGGCACACTAACCCCTTATCTCCTGAACTCCCAACCTCAATAGGAAAGTTAGAATGTCCTGTTACTCTCCCTAGTTAGAAAGTCCTATTCCTCTCCCTATTTTTCACTTTCCTCAAGGCATCTCTACCTTCATCAAGCGACTTTTTGTTGATATCAAGGAACTAGCAACTAACTAAACAACGAAAACATCCATATCAAAAATAAATATAAGATGTAGCAAACAACATAGAATCAATCAGAACTCTCGAGAACAACCACTACGAATCGAAATTTAGATGCAATTCTTAAATTCCAAACTTCAAATATTTTACTTGGGACAAAACTATTCACAGAAAAAGCCGTAATGCTAATATTTAAACATCACATACAACTAAAAGCATCAAATAATTCAGCTCAAAATTCTATATTTCTACCAAAACTATAACCAAAATACTCACAACTTGGCCTGTTCGACGGGTAAGAAAGAGGCGAAGGGCTTCGAATAGGAGAAGAGAAGCTCTGTGGTGAGCAATAGGGACCACCGCCTCCCAGGCCGCCTCCGGGGGAGGGGTTCCCCATCTTGGAACCGGAGAAGGCGGCCATGGGGTCGGTGTAAAAATCGAATCTTGCGGCTTTAGGTGTCCTCTCGTCGCCAGTCGAGCTCGTCAGCGGATTAGAGAGTCCCTGAGTCGAAGTGGAGAGGGGCGGTGATTGGGTCGAGGCCTCCGTTCTCATAGCTTGCAGTCTCGCTCTCCTCTTCTCTGATGATTCCTCCATTGAGTCCAGGAATTAGGGTTTCTTTTAAAAGAGGCGAATTAGGGTTTTGCAAAGGAATTTCGTTCCCCTGCCAGGCGACTGCTCGGATTAGTTTTAGAAGGACGGAAATTTGTGGTTGTTGTAGGATTCGGCTGGCGTCGGCACCGAATAGGGGAAATTTCTAAATGAGCACACCACAGGTCTTAGTAAAAATTTACACTTGGAGATTAATTTTCGAACCCACAAACCGCACGGTAACTAAGACCCGTTGTGTGCTCGTTTAGAAATTCCCTCCGAATAGGAGTCGAACCCTGCAACCCATATGTATATTTCACCAATTTTCTAAGGGTACCCTCTTCTGAGGGTACCTTTTTAAAAGTTAAAAAAAAAACGAGAATTTCTGATTGAGCACACTAGTTTGCTCACTTAGCTCCCTCCTAAACTTTAAAAAATTATAAGTTTTTATTAAATATTTGAACTAAGTTATCCTTCTTCTTTCCCAATCTAACACAGTCTAATTGTATATTTAGTGGTATTAGGAAGACGAAGTTGTGGAGGAGTCAAGAGAGGGAGATGATGGGGGAGGTGGGAGGCGGGGGAGGTGGGAGGCGGAGGAGGAGAAGGCAGTTAAGGGAGAGGATGGGGAAGAGGGATGCAAAGGAGAGGGGAAGAAAGGGGAAAGAGACGGAGGAGGTAGGAGGGAGGCAGAGGAGGAGGGGAGGGTGGTGGGCTGCTTCGTAGCTGTAACGATCGTTTTTTTTCAAATTTTTGAAATGAAAAAAAAAAATCTGAAAATAATAATAATAATAATAAATATAAATATATATATATTGGGATTTGTTTGGATATAAATCTGAATAGTTGAGAAAAAATCGGATAGAAATCTAAATAGTTGAAAGGAAATCAAATCTTAACAAAAAAAAAAATTTTTTTGTTGGATCTCAACTAAGTAGGCTATATCTTAATCCAAAACCTCATTCTCATCTCTCTTCTGGAACGCTGAGAAATTAGAACGCTTGCAGGACGTACGGGAAGAAGAAGAGCGGAAGCAAGGAAGGGGAACGACTCAGTCAAAAGTGAGTTTTTAAACTCACTTAACATGCTATGCTTGTTCTTTATATAGTTCCTATTTTATTTAGATGCATAAATATTAAATCGAAAATAGTCCTATAGATTTTGTTAAAAATAGTTCTATGAATTTTACAATCGCGATTGATTAGAATATTTATATTAATTTGTTTCAGGCGAAGGTATATTTGACAAAGAATAAAATTTGAATTTTCACCATTGTCAGCTTGCTTGATTAGGCAGTCAAATAAATTGTCATTAGGATAAATTTCATCGATGCCTATGAGGTTTATAGATTGGAGTAGAGTTGGGCTTACAGTTTGAGTTTTGTACGATTTGACCGCATAAAGGATTAGTCTGCGATTGGATTGGTATTTTTGATATTATGCCCTTAGAAATTTTAAGTGTGCCTTAAGAATTTCCCTTCTCATTTATAATTGCTGGTTAAATTTTTCTCCCAATTTTTTTTTTGGGCCCAAAGTGGAAACAGTTATGCTAAATTAGTACAAAATTAATCAACTTGCAAGCCAAATCACCATCTTGTTGTCTTTTGAACAGAGATATATGAGCCAGCTCGATGTTCCCTCTTTGTCCTTCAATCCATTTACAATTCTAGATCCAAAATCCTTTTCCAACTCCAGAGGTAAAACACATATCTGAATCCAAATTCATATCCAAATCTAATTCCAAATCTAAAATTCATAATCCAATTCTTTAAGGCAGGAAGGAAGGGTCTTGGGGGTCAAACCTGTTGTTGGGGAAAATATTGTTGATGGATGTCTTACCTGATCAGGCATGTTTCAAGATTTTGTTTAGAGTATATTATTCTATTAGAAATTGGGGCGTGTTTTTAGAGTTGCCCACCTTCAAACTCTCCCTTCTCAGGGATGATGATGAGTTGCCCTTGGTATCCCGATCTATTATTTTTGGTTCTGATTCTACCCAAAACCATGTTCTCATTGGACTGTCTGTAGTTGCATTTAAATTGCGAGGCATTTTCGGCAGCCATTGAGAGAGAGAACATCACTAATTTTCATTTAACCTTGGCAAATATGTCCAGTAATTGGCCAAGGGAAGTTGTTTCCTTTTGGTGACAGACTTCATGGTTCTTGGTTTCTTCCGCATCTACTTGTGCTTCTTCTTCACCTTCCGTTTCCGCATCTGTTTGTGCTTCTTCTTCACCTTCCGCTCCCACTTGCGTTTCTTCTTCATCTTCCTGCTTCCGCCTCTGTTTCTGCTTGGGCTCGCTCTTCTTCTTCACTTTCCGCTTCGCTTGCGGCGGTACTCCTTCTACACCTTACGATTATGCTTCTTCTTTTCTCCACTTCTGCTCGCGTTTCCGTTGCTCCCTCACCTTTTCTCCCCCTTCCTGTGTTTGGGTTGCGAAAGCTAGGCAAACAAACCAGGCTTTGATGTATGGTTTGGAAATTTCTACACGCACACCTACTTGTTTGTGAGCCCATTTTTCCTCCCTTGTTGTAAGCCACCATATTTTTTTTTTGGCAGTGTCCATTTAGACTTTCCCCAATTCCATTGGCTAGGGCCCTGGTTTTTCTGGAAATTCTAAATGCGCACGCGAGCACCCTTTTTCCCCATGTTGTAACCACTACTACCTATCATGTGGTGCGCAGTTAGCAATACCCTCAATCCAAGGGGCTTGTGTTGGCTAGTTTTGGGACCTCTAAATGCACACATCACTATCCGTGAGCACCTTCTTCCCTTATATTGTAAATCACTTTATTATTGATAATAGGGTGTACGCTTAGAACCACCCCCAAGTCATGATACTGCATTGGCTGGAATTGAGGAATTTTCTTTGTGCGCAGACATTTTCCAATGAGCACCATTCCCCCCTATGTTGTAAATCACTTCCTGTACAACATATGATGCGCGTTTAGAGATATCCAAATCTTATGCATGTAACTGCTATTGCTATCCGAATTCGCGGACATATAGAAAAAAAAATGGGGTGATTAAATAAAAGCGACATGTTTCTATATTTCATAAATATGCATAAAATCCAACATGCGATTTTATAAGTTTTAATTCCAGTTGTTTGTTATATCTTGAAAAGAAAGGAAAAATAATACTAATACAAGGTATGATAAGACACCGTATGAATGCAAATTGTTACTGTATAAGATTGGTGATAGACAATTAAATTACCGCAACGCACTGATATTGTTACTGTTCACTGAACTCTAATTATTATCACCAATCTACATACTGAACTGAAATTTACTGAAATCATAAATTTATATTGAAATTGATAATTAATACCGAACTTGATATACACTGGGGATTTGGGGGAAAATTTAGGTTTGTATGAATTAGATGGCTGAACGTAACTGTACTGTGCCACTGTTTTCCATTATGGGATGATCGGGATAGGCTCCGATCAACTTACTGCACCACTGTTTCCCATTTTTGGGAGGATCGGGATAGGTTCCGATTAACTTACTGTTCCGTTTTTCCGGGGGTAGATGGGGATGCGTTCAGACCAGCTATATTCATATTTCCTGAATTTTCAAATACCATAATTAAAAGACATTAACTGAAATAATAAAAATAAACACAATAATGATTTCCACGTAGAGCCTTCCATTTTTTTTATTTGTATAACTGTTTACGACATTGAGTTATCATTGCTATCCTTTCATGTTTTATATGAGATCGCTTTACTGACGATCCTGATTATGCATGACCAGATGCAGACCTTTATGAAGAAGTAGATCCTCCAGATACAGGACATGATATGGCATATTTTAAGGAACAAGCAGATCTGCAGGAGTGATTAGTTCTTTTGGTTAACTGCTTTCTTTTTAAAAAAAATGTAATAAGTGCTGATGACACTTTATTTAAGTTTATGCGAGACAGTCCTTTTCTTTTATTTTGAAATAATTTAACTATGGTGACATTTGTTAATCTTATTTTGAGGGAATTTATTATCGCTTTGTTTTGATAAAGAAAAATTTTATTTAGTTTCTGCATGTTATTCATATTAAATTGCAAATGGTGACTGTAATATTTTGTTTGAGGCTCGTCTAGTTATCATTCGACGCCGAACGTTTCAGCTTTCCACACTACTGGAAGTGGGGCGTTACAGGTGGTATCAGAGCCTAGGTTATTTAAATCTGTTCAAGTGATTTGAACAAACTTGAATATCATTACAGTCAGCAAAATGTATATGTATATAATAATAGTTTAATTTTGTTAAAGTATTTAAGGTTCGATACGACTATACACATATATGCGTAAATATGATTTTCTACATATATCTATTTACTTTTATTATGTTTATTTAAGTAATACTTACGTTATTTTGTTCCTCAGAAGGATGGCTCGTCAGGCTAATAGGAATGGGGGAAATTCCGGTTCGACCTCAAACTCTGTTGATGCCAATGAAATGTTGGAACTGCTTAGCAAGATGGTCGACGCGCAACAACAGCAGGCCGAAGCCTTTCGAGCGGGAGTGATGGCAGCCCTAGATCGTGTGGCGGAACCGAGGGACCAGCGTCCAGGAGGGATATCTGATTTCAGACGTCTTCATCCAGCAACTTTCTCAGGAACAGTAGGAGTCTTGGAGGCTGAACAGTGGCTCATGCAGATGGAAGACTTATTAAGGGCTGCTCGGATTCCTGAGGCCGACAAAGTAAATGTCGTCAAAATTCAATTGACGAATATTGCAAGGGCTTGGTGGCAAACAGAGGAGAGCAGACTATCCCAACCAATCTCGTGGGAAACTTTCACAACGAGCTTCCTTGCAAGGTTCTTTCCGAGAGCAGCCAGGAGGGAAATGGAGCACCAATTCTTTAACTTGAGGCAAGCCGGGATGACAGTAGAGGAGTATGCATCAGAGTTTGTCCGTCTGAGTCGATTTGCGCCGTACATGGTGTCAAATGAGGCAGATCGTGCTCATCGCTTCCAACAGGGATTGAGGATAGATATCCAGAAATATTTAGTAACCTCCAGAATAGAGACCTATGCTGAGATTATTGATGCAGCTCAGGATGTGGAGCAAGTAATAAATAAGGAGAGGAGGATTCAATCTTCTGCGCCCAAGAGGTCGGCCAGTCAAATATTGGGTGGAACTTCAGCTAGGAGTGCGGAGAAGCGGCTGGTTACTTCTTCGCAACAGAAGGTCACTTGCACACATTGCCAGAAGTCAGGACACACTATCAAGGAGTGTCGGTATGCCAATAACTTATGTCTAGCATGTGGATCAAGTGAACACAGGATCGGAGATTGCCCATGAAGGAGCAACAGGGGGCCAACGCCTCGTCTTCCAGCACCCCAACAACAACAACCACCCAAGGATCCAATCAGCAGTCAGAATAGGCGACCACTTCCATCTCAAAACAAAATTTACGAGCAGGCCAAGAAGAATATGACAGTGGATAAAGGACGTGGGCAAGCATATAATCTAATTGCGGAGCAAGTGGAGAAGTCAGATGATGCGGTGACAGGTATGATTCTAGTATATCATGTACCTGCATCTGTTTTATTTGACTCGGGAGCATCACATTGCTTTATTTCTTCTACATTTGTGACACGACATGCCATACCTTGTGAAAACCTGAACATTAGATGGAGAATTAGTACGGGTAATGGGAGTATTGATTCTACTCAAATGTGTAGAATGTGTCCTGTAGTGATTTGTAAAAGGGAATTTTATGCTAATTTCCTGGTTATCGATACTCACGGATTTGATGTGATACTGGGAATGGATTGGTTAAGTACCTTCCATGCAATTATTGATTGTCGGAGGAGGAGCGTTGTCTTCAAGATACCGAATCACCTGGAGTTCGAATTCATCGGGGGCAGCAGTACCAAGGAGCCAGCAGAATTCAGAGCTCAACCTAAGGAGGAAGTAATAATTCAAATGGGTGCCATACCGGCGGACATCCCAGTGGTGTCGGAGTTCTTAGATATCTTCAAGGATTTCTCAGGACTACCACCAGACAGGACAGTGGAGTTCGCCATCGAGCTTCTTCCTGGCACCACACCAATCTCTCAAGCACCATATCGAATGGGTCCAGCAAAACTAAAGGAAGTTAAGGTACAATTAGATGAGTTGGAAGCTAAAGGTTTTATTAGACCAAGTACTTCCCCTTGGGGTGCACCAGTACATTTGACTGGGAAGAAAGATGGAAGTAAAAGATTATGCATTGATTATAGATGATTGAATAGGGTCACTATCAAGAATCGGTATCCACTACCGAGAATTGATGATTTGTTTGATCAACTTGGCCGTGCTAAAGTATTGTCCAAGTTGGACTTTAAGTCTGGATATCACCAAGTGAAAGTGAAGGAGTCAGACATTCCTAAAACAGCATTCCGAACTCGATATGGGCATTTTGAATTCTTAGTGATGCCATTCGGAGTAACAAATGCACCTGCAATTTTTATGAACTTAATAAATCGAATTTTCCTTTAATATTTGGATAAATTCATTGTGGTGTTCATAAATGATATATTGGTGTATTCTAAGACCCAAGAGGATCACACTAAGCATTTAAGGGTAGTCTTGGAGACGCTAAGGAATGAGAAATTATATGGAAAGCTCAGCAAATGTTAATTTTGGCTGAAGAGTGTTTCATTTTTGGGACACATTATTTCTCAAGAAGGAATCTCTGTTGATCCTGGCAAGGTTTCAGCAGTGAAGGATTGGCCGATTCCGAAAAATATTTCAGAAGTGAGGAGCTTTCTGGGATTGGCAGGTTATTATCGAAAGTTCGTCCAGAACTTTTCTAAGATTGCAGGGCCTCTGACCAAACTCCTGAGGAAAGGAGAGAAGTACGACTGGACAGTCGAATGTGATGCAGTTTTCAATGAGTTGAAAAGGAGGCTCACAACAACACCAGTATTAGCCGTTCCGGAAGGGACCGAAGGAATGGTTGTGTACAGTGATGCGTCTGGCAAAGGGCTAGGTTGTGTGTTGATGCAACGGGGACGGATCATAGCTTATGCTTCTAGACAATTGAGGTCACATGAGAAAAACTATCCCACACATGATTTGGAGCTTTCAGCTGTGATTTTTACATTGAAGATTTAGAGACACTACTTGTTGGATAGTAGAGTAGAGATTTATACAGACCATAAGAGCCTTAAGTATATCTTCACACAGAAATAACTTAATATGAGACAGAGAAGGTGGCTTGAATTGATAGCAGATTATGACATCAATTTGCAGTACCATCCGGGTAAGATCAATGTGGTACCAGATGCTTTAAGCAGGAAGCCAATGGCAATGGTTCTAACTCAGCAAAAAGAGCTACTTGAAGAGATTATAAAGTTAGAATTAGAAATTTTCTTACCCGGTGCTGAGGCTCAAATGCTGGCTTTGCAACTTCAACCTTCATTGGCAGAGAAAATTAAAGAAGCTCAGAAAGATGATCCTAAGTTGCAAAGATTTCGAAGACAAGTAGAAGGACAGAGAACAGATTTATGTATTCACGCAGATGGGTCTCTTCGATTTGGCAACAGGTTGTGTGTGCCCAAAGGAGAAATTCGGCAGGAAGTATTATCAGAGGCTCATAGTTCAGTCTATTCAGTCCATCCCGGAGGAACAAAGATGTATCAAGACATGAAGCAATATTTTTGGTGGCATGGAATGAAGCGTGAAATCGCCAAGTTTGTATCCAAATGCTTGACTTGTCAACAAGTTAAAGCAGAGCATCAAAGAATCCGGGACTCCTTCAACCTCTACCCATACCTGAATGGAAATGGGAAAGAGTTACTATGGATTTTGTTACCGCATTGCCACGTAGTCCCAAGGGTAATAATACAATCTGGGTGATTGTGCACCGCCTTACTAAAATAGCGCATTTCATACCATTTCGTGTAGGACAGTCTACCGAAATGTTGGCAGAGAAGTATATGCGTGAAGTGGTAAAATTACATGGTGTGCCAGTCAGTATTGTATCGGATCGAGATGCTCGGTTCACCTCTTAGTTTTGGAAGAAATTGCAAGATAGTCTGGGGTCAAAATTAGAATTCAGCATAGCATATCATCCAGAAACAGAAGGTCAATCAGAAAGGACTATCCAGACATTGGAGGATATGTTGAGGGCCGGTATGCTTGACTTCGGGGGCTCATGGGAGGATTACCTGCATCTAGTGGAATTCGCCTACAATAATAGCTACCAAGCAAGCATCAAGATGGCACCATTTGAGGCTCTGTGTGGAAGGAAATGTAGGTCTCCGTTATATTGGGATGATATTAGAGAAAGAAAACTACTTGGACCAGAGATAATTATCCAGGCAGTAGATAAAATTAACTTAATACGGCAATATCTGAGAGCAGCCCAAGATCGACAGAAGAACTGGGCAGACCAACGACGGCGGTTTCTGGAATTTCAAGTTGGGGACTCAGTTTTCTTGAAGGTGTCGCCCATACGTGGAGTCATTCGCTTTGGCAATCGTGGGAAGTTAAGCCCAAGATTTATCATACCCTTCCAAATCTTGGAACGGATAGGCAAAATCTCCTATCGCCTGGCACTACTGTCTATACTGGAGCAAGTACATAATGTTTTCCACGTCTCGCAATTAAAACGATATGTTCATGATGAAAAGCATATCGTGGACTATTCAGAACTGGAGATTGGACCAGACCTCTCCTATCCAGAAGAACCAGTCTCCATACTTGACCGAATGGAGAAGACTTTGAAGAACAAAGTAATTCCACTTGTGTTGATTTCTTGGAATCAACATTCTAATCGGGAAGCAACCTGGGAGCGAGAGGAAGACATTCGAGAGCGTTTTCCACACTTATTTGAATAAAGGTATAACCCCTCTCCATCATTTAAGTTTAAAGAAATTTCGAGGACGAAATTTTTCTTAAGGGGGGTAGAATGTAACGACCATTTTTTTTCAAATTTTTGAAATGAAAAAAAAATCTGAAAATAATAATAATAATAATAAATATAAATATATATTGGGATTTGTTTGGATATAAATCTGAATAGTTGAGAAAAATCGGATAGAAATCTAAATAGTTGAAAGGAAATCAAATCTTAACAAAAAAAAATATTTTTGTTGGATCTCAACTAAGTAGGCTATATCTTAATCCAAAACCTCATTCTCATCTCTCTTCTGGAACACTGAGAAATTGGAACGCTTGCAGAATGTACGGGAAGAAGAAGAGCGGAAGCAAGGAAGGGGAACGACTCAGCCAAAAGTGAGTTTTTAAACTCACTTAACATGCTATGCTTATTCTTTATATAGTTCCTATTTTATTTAGATGCATAAATATTAAATCGAAAATAGTCCTATAGATTTTGTTAAAGATAGTTCTATGAATTCTACAATCGCGATTGATTAGAATATTTATATTAATTTATTTCAGGCGAAGGTATATTTGACAAAGAATAAAATTTGAATTTTCACCATTGTCAGCTTGCTTGATTAGGCAGTCAAATAAATTGTCATTAGGATAAATTCCATCGATGCCTATGAGGTTTATAGATTGGAGTAGAGTTGGGCTTACAGTTTGAGTTTTGTACGATTTGACCGCATAAAGGATTAGTCTGCGATTGGATTGGTATTTTTGATATTATGCCCTTAGAAATTTTAAGTGTGCCTTAAGAATTTCCCTTCTCATTTATAATTGCTAGTTAAATTTTTCTCCCATTTTTTTTTTTTTGGGCCCAAAGTGGAAACAGTTATGCTAAATTAGTACAAAATTAATCAACTTGCAAGCCAAATCACCATCTTGTTGTCTTTTGAACAGAGATATATGAGCCAGCTCGATGTTCCCTCTTTGCCCTTCAATCCATTTCCAATTCTAGATCCAAAATCCTTTTCCAACTCCGGAGGTAAAACACATATCTGAATCCAAATTCATATCCAAATCTAATTCCAAATCTAAAATTCATAACCCAATTCTTTAAGGCAAGAAGGAAGGGTCTTGGGGGTCAAACCTGTTGTTGGGGAAAATATTGTTGATGGATGTCTTACCTGATCAGGCATGTTTCAAGATTTTGTTTAGAGTATATTGTTCTATTAGAAATTGGGGCGTGCTTTTAGAGTTGCCCACCTTCAAACTCTCCCTTCTCAGGGATGATGGTGAGTTGCCCTTGGTATCCCCATCTATTATTTTTGGTTCTGATTCTACCCAAAACCATGTTCTCATTGGACTATCTGTAGTTGCATTTAAATTGCGAGGCATTTTTGGCAGCCATTGAGAGAGAGAACATCACTAATTTTCATTCAACCTTGGCAAATATGTCCAGTAATTGGCCAAGGGAAGTTGTTTCCTTTTGGTTACAGACTTCATGGTTCTTGGTTTCTTCCGCATCTACTTGTGCTTCTTCTTCACCTTCCATTTCCGCATCTGTTTGTGCTTCTTCTTCACCTTCCGCTCCCACTTGTGTTTCTTCTTCATCTTCCTGCTTCTGCCTCAGTTTCTGCTTGGGCTCGCGCTTCTTCTTCACTTTCCGCTTCGCTTGCGGCGGTACTCCTTCTACACCTTACGCTTATGCTTCTTCTTTTCTCCGCTTCTGCTCGCGTTTCCGTTGCTCCCTCACCTTTTCTCCCCCTTCCTGTGTTTGGGTTGCGAAAGCTAGGCAAACATACCAGGCTTTGATGTATGGTTTGGAAATTTATACACGCACACCTACTTGTTTGTGAGCCCATTTTTCCTCCCTTGTTGTAAGCCACCATATTTTTTTTTGGCAGTGTCCATTTAGACTTTCCCCAATTCCATTGGCTAGGGCCCTGGTTTTTCTGGAAATTCTAAATGCGCACACGAGCACCCTTTTTCCCCATGTTGTAACCACTACTACCCATCATGTGGTGCACAGTTAGCAATACCCTCAATCCAAGGGGCTTGTGTTGGCTAGTTTTGGGACCTCTAAATGCGCACATCACTATCCATGGGCACCTTCTTCCCTTATGTTGTAAATCACTTTATTATTGATAATAGGTGTACGCTTAAAACCACCCCCAAGTCATGATACTGCATTGGCTGGAATTGAGGAATTTTCTTTGTGCGCAGACATTTTCCAATGAGCACCATTCCCCCCTATGTTGTAAATCACTTCCTGTACGACATATGATGTGCGTTTAGAGATATCCAAATCTTATGCATATAACTGCTATTGCTATCCGAATTCGCGGACATATAGCAAAAAAAAGGGGGGGGGTGATTAAATAAAAGCGACATGTTTCTATATTTCATAAATATGCATAAAATCCAACATGCGATTTTATAAGTTTTAATTCCAGTTGTTTGTTATATCTTGAAAAGAAAGGAAAAATAATACTAATACAAGGTATGATAAGACACCGTATGAATGCAAATTGTTACTGTATAAGATTGGTGATAGATAATTAAATTACCGCAACGTTATATTGTCACTGATATTGTTACTGTTCACTGAACTCTAATTATTATCACCAATCTACATACTGAACTGAAATTTATTGAAATCATAAATTTATATTGAAATTGATAATTAATACCGAACTTGATATACACTAGGGATTTGGGGGAAAATTTAGGTTTGTATGAATTAGATGGCTGAACGTAACTGTACTGTGCCACTGTTTTCCATTATGGGAGGATCGGGATAGGCTCCGATCAACTTACTGCGCCACTGTTTCCCATTTTTGGGAGGATCGGGATAGGCTCCGATCAACTTACTGTTCCGTTTTCCAGGGGTAGACGGGGATGCGTTCAGACCAGCTATATTCATATTTCCTGAATTTTCAAATACCATAATTAAAAGACATTAACTGAAATAATAAAAATAAACACAATAATGATTACCACGTAGAGCCTTCCATTTTTTTTATTTGCATAACTGTTTACGATATTGAGTTATCATTGCTATCCTTTCATGTTTTATATGAGATCGCTTTACTGACGATCCTGGTTATGCATGACCAGATGCAGACCTTTATGAAGAAGTAGATCCTCCAGATACAAGACATGATATGGCATATTTTAAGGAACAAGCGGATCTGCAGGAGTGATTACTTCTTTTGGTTAACTGCTTTCTTTTAAAAAAAAAAAATGTAATAAGTGCTGACGACACTTTATTTAAGTTTATGCGAGACAGTCCTTTTCTTTTATTTTGAAATAATTTAGCTGTGGTGACATTTATTAATCTTATTTTGAGGGAATTTATTATCTCTTTGTTTTGATAAAGAAAAATTTCATTTAGTTTCTGCATGTTATTCATATTAAATTGCAAATGGTGACTGTAATATTTTGTTTGAGGCTCGTCGAGTTATCATTCGACGCCGAACGTTCCAGCTTTCCACACTACTGGAAGTGGGGCGTTACAGTAGCTCCGCCGTTGCCCCTCCCTCCTCCTCCACCTCCCTCGCCTTCCTCATCCCTGCTCCTACCCCTCCGCCTCTCTCCTTTCATCTCCTCACCCTTCGTTGCTTCTCCCCTCCCTTCTCCTCTGCTTCTCCCCTCCTCCCCTCTGCTATCACCTCTCCCTCCTCTAAATCCGCACTTAGTGGGAAAAGGAGATAGGAGAAAAGAGGGGCAGCGATGGAAAAATGTGATGACCTATGTGAGGAAAAATTTTAAATGTCAAAAATTAAGATAGGCTAGTGAGCAGAATGGTGAGCTAAAATAAAATTCCCCAAAAACAATGTTTTCTAAGAGTATTTATTTATTTTTACCAATACTATCCTCACTCCCATTTTCGTTCTTGCGCCTTCGGCCCCCACCCCACCCCGACACTCTGCTCTCTCCCTACACAGGCACTTTGCACCCCTAATAGCCTCCCAACTCCCTCGCCATTCTCGTTTTCTTGGCTTCCCTAAAAACATTAAGGCTCCCACACTACTGCACTCCCCGTGAATTCAATCTTAAATTTAAATTTTATGTATACTCTTTTTACAAAATGTGATGGTCGTTACCTTAAAATAGATCTTTAAAATATCACATTTTTTAATGTATATTTTTCTTCAATGAAAAAATTTACCGGAGCTGTTATTAGCATAGTGACAAACTTTTGAGAAATTAATTCCTTGAGAACTTTCTAGTTTCAAAATAAACTCCATTTTATTGGGAAAAAAAAAAATATGAAGGGAAGCTTCTGGTAATAACATGGATCATGTCTTGAGATCTTTTGAGAAAGTTTTGAGGACTTATTCTTTAAAATCTTTCTTGTTTAAAAATGAGCTAAGATTGTATGCTAATTAAGTAAGTTTGGAAACAATGATTATATGATTGTTCTTAGCGAGAGAGATGAGAATGATCATGGCATATGAAGTTAAATGATTTAGCTAATTTTAGATATATAACTTAATTATTAGATATATAATCTTTTAAAAAATTTATCTTTATATAAGTTTTGTTTTATTTGTTAGTTTGGTTCAATGAAACCATTGAAGTTTATGACACAAATGTAATATAATAATATTATTGGACGAACATTTTAAACAAAATGATTATTTGAATTACACAGGTATAAATTAATTAAATTTATATGTTACAATTAATTTTTGTTGAACATAGATATCATATTATTATTCTGTCCGACGAACATGGAAAGAAATTTTATATTATATTATTTCTTATTGATTAAACAAATTTATTCATCTCATACTCATCCTATGGCATCCTATTAAAAAAGGAGTATCTTTTGAAGCAAAGAAAATCCATATTATTCAAGAGGAGTCTCATATAGTTCAGAAAGAGGTCTCCATCTAATGGACACTATGATAGGTAGGACAACATGGTTATAATGATGATACGTGGCAGAATAGGAGTCTATTGGTGATATTGAGACAACAATACCAGGAGGACTAGTAGATACATCAAACAGGAGCTTCAAGATACATATTGCATTATATATGGGAAAGGAGGTATGTGATACTATATTTCTCAAAAGTTTAAATTCAATAAAACAAGTTATAACTTATTATGATAATATGTTTGATAAATAATTTTCATGCATTTCAGGAGCAGGAGCCCCTAAATGCTTGAATGATGCTAGAAATAGCAAGGAATTATCATTGGAGTTGAGTCATTCTAACATATGATTTATGGAGTTGATTTATAACTCGTCTCTCTTTAAAATTAGTTGATTACTCATACAAATATCTAAGGAAATAGATACCTCAGCAGTTGTTGAAAGGGGGCATACAGAAACTCAAATACCTTCCACATACTAGACCAACAAGTTCAAAGTGACCTCGATGAGGTTAGTGTGAGAGCATAAGTATTAATCACATTCATATGTTTTTCTAAATTCAATATCTGACTTCTAAATTCTTTCAATTTTTTAATATGAGGTAGCTTTGTAAGTGCATATATAATGTTTTGTATCCTGTCATCCAAAAGGGATCACAAGAGGCTGAAAGACATCCGAAGTTGCTCTACTCTGTGGTAGAGATGATCGGAGCCATCTTGGGGATGAAAGAATTTATAGATCCAATAAAGTATGTGATGGAGATCAGGATTAGATCAGGATTAGATTTTATTAGATTAGATGTGATTTGATTTGATTAGGATTGGGATTGTATTAGATATTTGATTTGATTAGGAGTTTTGATTTTATTAGGATTCTGTTTGTTAGGGTTTCCCTATATATAGGGTTGTATGGAGTATTGAAAGAGATGAATAATATTTTGAGAAATTTTCTTGAGAAATCTCTGGCGTGGAATTCGCTGAGTAAAAATCTTTCTTCGTGAATTCGTGGAGAGTGGGCGTGGGCCTGGGTGGATTCCCAAATCCCAAAAGTTTTCCCCAATCAATCTTTTCTTCCCCAATTCCCCTAGAAAACCCTAATTTTCAAAACCTTAACCCTAATTTCGCTTCCGTCCTGCGTCAAATTGGTATCAGAGCCTAAAATTATTTTCTCCTCCTCCACCTGATCCTTCTCCACCTGACCTAGCCACCCTCATCCTCACCCTCCATCAACCAACAAGAGAGAGAGAGAGACAAAAAAAAAAAAAAAAAAAAAGAGATCTGTAGAAAAGAGAGAGAGAGAGAGAGAGAGAGAAAAAAAAAAAAGATCCGTAGAGAAGAGAGAGAGAAAAAAAATAATAAAAAAATAAAAAAATCTACAACTCTCTCCACCCTCATCCACTCTTTCCTCTACCCGCAACAACCCACCCAAACAACCCCGCCGTCCTCCGACCAAACCCCCCAACAACTCCGTCTCCATCACCACCAGATCCACCGCCCCTCGTCCCACGGCTATCCACCGCCCTCGTCGCCATTCGCCAGCGTCCCCCCCCTCGTCGCCATCTCCGCCCTAGCCACCGCCCACCCCGACGCCGCCCTCCACAGCAGCCGCCGACAACGCCTCTCAACGCCGACGCCGTCTCCGCCTCTTCTTCTTCGTTTCTACCCCACTGCCGACCTCGACCCCTCCTCCATCGCCCGTCGCCCCGACAGTTCGCCGCCTCCGCCCATCCGCACCAGCAACGCCGCCGACAACTCCTCTCCTCCTCGCCGTCCGCCAGCAACCCCGCCCGCTGACCCTCGTCGCCATCTCCTTGTCGCCATCACCGTCGCCACCAGATCCACCGCCCCTCGTCACCACCGTCGACGCCACCGCCGCCTCCGCTCGCCACCGCCGCCCGCCTTCCGGCCGCTTCCGTTCCGGCCGCCTCCGTCCTCCCTCCACTTTGACAGCGGCAGCTACCAGCCTCCGTTCCCCTCAACTGCAGCAAGAAAGGATTTGTTTAGTACAGCAGTACTCGCAGATCCGACCTACAGATCCCACTAACAGTGCAGACCCACACCCGCTGACAGTGCAGACCCGTTAAGCAGAAAAGTAGTGATTTGGAGCCCGTTCGGAGTCCAATTCAAGTCAGATTCGAAGCGTTGGATTCCTGGATTTATTTCCAACCGTTGTGGGAGGATTTCAGCGCTTTTCAGCAGGCAAACCAACCTTGGAAGACTCCAAGGGACTACTACAAGTGCACGAACTTCTTCGGTATTTGGGTAATCTCTAAACTAACCCATTTTCTTCAGCAAAATTTTGCAATTATTTTGTGAAAATTCTGCATAAGATTGTTAGTTAGAATTACTAATAAATATTTGCCAACTTATTGTTTGCTGCATACACATATTTTAGGACTCATTTCCTTTCATTTTAAAAATTAGACCTTAGAAAAATTCTATTTGATCATATAGTGCACGCATATAGATTTGACTGAGTCTAGGATATTGCATTTGCATCCGCTTGTTTGATTGTATGCTTCTTCGTAACGGTAAAATGACCAACTCAAGTTCTAGTAATGTGAATGAAACGTTAGAAATCATGATGAATCAATTAAAAACGATCACAGAACAAATGGAACAGTTTAAAGTTGTTGATAAACGATTGGATGCACTAGAACGACACATAGAAGAGCAAAATGATCAATTATATAAGAATGGGTATAATGAAAGAAATTACGATAGAGGGCCAAGAAATCGGAATGAAAGAAACAGAGATGAGAGCATCCCTAGAACTAGACGTACTGAAGATGACATCACACGTAGAATAAAAATTGAAGCACCTACGTTCAATGACACTCATGACCCTAAAGTCTTTAGTGACTGGCTCGCAGACATGGATTACTATTTCGATTGGTATGATATGCCTGAAGAGCGTAAAATACGATTTGCCCGGATGCGATTGACAGGACCCGCTAGGATATATTGGGCATCAGTAGAAAGAGAGTGTGATAGGTACCTAGATGCGATAGAGACTTGGAATGACATGAAAGCTAGACTCAAAGAGAAATATCTTCCAGTCACATTTAGGGGTCACCTTTTAGATAGGTTGCACAGTCTACGACAAGGGAGCATGACGGTCCAAGAGTACATGACTCAGTTTGATGAATTGACACTTCGTTGTGATTTGCGAGAGGACCGACATCAGGCGATATCTAGATTTCGTTCTGGACTACGTGCAGACATACAACGAGCTATGCATATCCATTCACAGAATATACGTTCCCTAGCTCAAGCTTGTCAATTAGCAGAGGATATTGAACATTCTCTCAAATTTTCTGCTGACCGTAAGTTCACTCCTAAAGCCGGGGAGCAATCCAGACGCCCTTCTGAAACTAACACCTAACACCCAACACGACAAAGACTTTAAAGGTAAAACCGTAATGGGTGAGTCATCTAAACAGGGCACGAAAGGTGTAGAGTGTTTCAGGTGTCACGAGTATGGCCACATAGCTTCACAGTGTCCCACTAAAGTTTTACTCGTAGAAGGAGAACATAATGATGATGATGATCTTGAGGAGGAAGTATATGAACCAGTAGGAGACGCTAGTGAGTCAGACAAGGAAATAGTCATTTCAAATGTGCGCTTAAATATCGTTAGGTGTCTTTACACTAAAACGAAAGATGAAGATTGGCGTAGGTCTAGCGTTTTCACTACATACATCACACACGGGGGAAAAAGCTATCGCGTAATGATTGACGGGGGTAGTTGTGTGAATATAATCTCAAGATCAGCTGTTGAGAAAATGGGTCTCAAAGTTGAACCCCATCCACAACCATACAACGTAACATGGGTAGATAAAACTGCTCAATCTATTACCCAGCGTTGTCTAGTGCCTATTCAGATGCCGAGCTATCAGGACCAGCTTTGGTGCGATGTGTTAGATATGACCGCCGCACATATCTTGCTTGGTAGGCCATGGTTGTATGATTTAGACGTGACGAGTTTCGGCAAATCAAACACATATACATTCAAATTTAATGGAAAGAAAATTGTCTTGAAACCCGCGCCGCCTAAGTCTAGTGAAGAGAGACCGAAGAGCGAAAAAGTCACAGGACAGGTGCATAAAAAGTCTCTTCACTTGGTCAGTCGATCACAGTTCCTCAAGGAGAGTTTAGAGGAGGGACTAGTGTACGCGGTAATTGCTTTAGGAGAGTCTTCTAATCCACCTGTCATTTACCATCCTGAGATTCATCAGATTCTCTTTGATTTTCAAGATATCATGTCCGATGAGTTACCTGATGAACTTCCTCCCCTTCGAGATATTCAGCATGCCATTGATTTCGTACATGGTTCCAGTTTGCCCAATTTACCTCATTATAGGATGAATCCTATTGAGCACGCTGAATTGAGAAGACAGGTCGATGAGTTATTGCGGAAAGGCTTTATTAGAGAGAGTTTGAGTCCTTGTGCCGTTCCCGCTCTACTCACACCTAAAAAGGATGGTAGCTGGAGGATGTGTATTGACAATCGCGCCATCAACAGAATTACCGTCAAGTATAGGTTTCCCATTCCTAGACTTGATGACTTACTAGATATGATGGCTGGCTCTCAAATCTTTTCGAAGATAGATCTTCGAAGCGGATATCATCAAATTCGTATCCGCGAAGGTGATGAGTAGAAAACTGCCTTTAAAATTAAGGACGGATTATATGAATGGCTGGTCATGCCTTTTGGTTTATCTAACGCACCCAGCACATTTATGAGAGTTATGACTCAAATATTACGTCCTTTCTTAGGCAAGTTCGTTGTTGTCTATTTTGATGACATTCTCGTCTTTAGTCAAACCCAAGAAGAGCATCTTTCTCATTTGACACAAGTTTTAGAGACTCTCCGTAAAGAGAAACTATTTGTCAATTTGAAGAAATGTGCGTTCTTAGCTTCCTCTGTTCACTTTCTTGGGTTTATCGTCTCTAAAGACGGAGTAGCAGCAGATCCTGATAAAGTTAAGGCCATAAGAGAATGGTCTACTCCTAATACGATCCATGAGGCCAGAAGCTTTCATGGTCTGGCCACATTTTATAGGAGATTTGTTAGGGGGTTTAGTACCATTATGGCTCCGATCACTGATTGTCTTAAGAAAGGGGAGTTTCACTGGACTAAATCTGCTGCTCATGCCTTCGAGGAGATTAAGGAGAAGTTGACTACTGCTCCGGTTCTTCATCTTCCAGATTTCTCGAAGGTTTTTGAGGTGGCATGTGACGCATCAGGCGTAAGTATAGAAGGTGTTTTAAGCTAAGAAAATCATCCTATCGCCTTTTTTAGCGAAAAATTGAATGAGACGAAACAGCGCTATGATGTTTATGACAAAGAGTTTTATGCAGTAGTGCAATGTTTGCGTCATTGGCGTCACTATTTGCTACCAAAAGAGTTCGTGCTCTACTCAGACCATCAAGCTCTACACTATATCAATTCCCAAAAGAAAGTAGGGCATCGACACATCAAGTGGCTTGAGTTTATTCAGGAGTACAATTTTGTACTCAAACACTGTGCAGGAACTGAAAATAAAGCCGCTGATACCTTGAGTAGGAAACTTTGCACTTTACAGACAATGAGTGCAAAAGTTATCGGATTTGAGCGTATCATTCAAGACTATCCTACTTGTCAGGACTTTGGTGACATCTATTCATCTTTGACTCAGGATCCCCCTATTATGGTAGATGCCTTCACCATTGTTGATGGCTTCTTATTTCGAGGTACTCGTCTTTGCATTCCCAATACTTCTTTGCGCGATCATCTGATTTGGGAAATGCATGCAGGAGGGATTGCTGGTCATTTCGGTCGAGATAAAACTATCATTCTTGTAGAGGACCGATTTTATTGGCCAAGCATTAAACGTGATGTTGCACGAGTTGTGTCACATTGTCGAGTTTGTCAGCTAGCTAAGGGTAGGAAACAGAATACAGGGCTCTACACACCATTACCCATACCCTTTGCACCTTGGGAGCATCTTAGCATGGATTTCATTTTAGGACTCCCTCGCACACTTAGGAAGCATGATGCAATATTAGTCGTGGTGGATAGGTTTTCCAAAATGGCACATTTTATTCCTTACCACAAGACTTCGGATGCCTCACATGTTGCACACTTATTCTGTAAAGAGGTAGTTCGTTTGCATGATCTTCCTAAATCAATTATTTCTGACAGAGATGTTCGATTCACAAGTCATTTTTGGCGAACTCTCTGGAAGAAAATGGGTACCACACTTAAGTTTTCCACTGCTTATCATCCGCAGACAGATGGTCAGACAGAAGTAGTCAATCGTAGCTTAGGTGATTTGCTTCGATGCTTAGTGGGCGACCATTTAGCGACGTGGGATCTTGTTTTGCCTATAGCGGAGTTTGCATATAATAGTTCAGTCAATAGGTCTACTGGGATGAGTCCATTTGAGGTAGTTACAGGATATAAACCTAGAAAACCTATAGACCTTCTTCCACTCCCCATAGGTGATAGGCCTAGTGCTTCAGCCGAGTCTTTTGCACAGCATTTGCATGATCATATTCGTCGGCAAATAGCAATTAGTAATAATAACTACAAGTCTGCAGCAGACTCGCACAAAAGATTGCAGGAATTTGCAGTGGATGATGAGGTGATGGTTAGAGTGCGTCCAGAGAGGTTCCCGCCAGGAACCTTGAAGAAACTTCATGCTCGACGTATGGGTCCTTACTGAGTTCTAAAGAGAATTGGTTCTAATGCTTATGAGCTTGCGATCCCTCACAATCTCGGAATCAATCCAGTTTTCAACGTCGAGGATCTGACTCCATATCGTGCTCCATTTGACTATCCAGC
This sequence comes from Dracaena cambodiana, assembly GCA_036321105.1. Classification (NCBI taxonomy): domain Eukaryota; kingdom Viridiplantae; phylum Streptophyta; class Magnoliopsida; order Asparagales; family Asparagaceae; genus Dracaena; species Dracaena cambodiana. Next base: position 16,318,030 of record JAYEPQ010000011.1, on the reverse strand, counting down.
GGTTATTCCAGATCTACCATCATCTGCTTCGCCAGGACGTCGACATTTTTCCATCCGCACACCGCCTCCTCCTGCTCCACGCAAGCATCATGTAGATCAGATTGAAGACATATTTGATGATGAGATTGTTTCGACTGCTGATGGTGGATATCAGCGTTATTTAGTGCGATGGCGTGGACGTCCAGATTCAGATTGCACTTGGTTGCGCACCGAAGAAGTCCAGCAGCTCGACCCGGATTTGCTTGATAGTTATCATCTTCGTCATTCACCGGTGGTTCATTTTTTTTAAGCCGGGGAGAATTGATGGAGATCAGGATTAGATCAGGATTAGATTTTATTAGATTAGATGTGATTTGATTTGATTAGGATTGGGATTGTATTAGATATTTGATTTGATTAGGAGTTTTGATTTTATTAGGATTCTGTTTGTTAGGGTTTCCCTATATATAGGGTTGTATGGAGTATTGAAAGAGATGAATAATATTTTGAGAAATTTTCTTGAGAAATCTCTGGCGTGGAATTCGCTGAGTAAAAATCTTTCTTCGTGGATTCGTGGAGAGTGGGCGTGGGCCTGGGTGGATTCCCAAATCCCAAAAGTTTTTCCCAATCAATCTTTTCTTCCCCAATTCCCCTAGAAAACCCTAATTTTCAAAACCCTAACCCTAATTCCGCTTCCGTCCTGCGTCAGTATGCCATCTCCAACGAGGCACCCACAAGTAGACTGCAAAAACTTATTAGGAAATGCCAAGATGGACAAGGAAACTGAAAACAACTAAAACCATTATATATATATGTACTTTTAAGAAGTTGTAATAGATATGTAATATATTTTGAGAAATATCTCTCTATGTTAAAAATTCAAGTTTGAAACTTATTTTGCATTTGAATCAAGATGTAAAGTGTTAGGAAATATTTATTTCCTATAATAGTGGGTCAACATATTTATTATACAATTATATTAGTTATTTAAATGAATCGTTATGGAATGTAATTGGTCAATGCAATTTATTTGGCTTAATGAGCTGTAATTGATATGGGATGAATGAGTAGATACCGCATATTGACCAAGTAAGGGGATTATAGGAACCCTACTTGAGCAGTATATATAGACCCTATAGGTTATGGTCCCCAAGATATTAAATCACGTAAAGTTTCTCTTCTCCCCATCAAGAAGAGAGGCTACTGTCCCATTGAGGAATTAAGGAGATTTAGTTGATTAAGACCACAAACCACCCGGTTATTTCTTATCTGTTTTCAGTAGATTACCAACCAATTCCACATCACAAAGTTGATCAACCAATAGATGGATCCATGTATTTATCTATATATCCTTGATAATCTAGCATGATTATGGTTTATTTCCAACAAGTGGTATCAGAGCAGTCATCATTGTTAGATTATTGGGATGATTTGTGAATTTCTGTTTATATGAAATGAACGCATATGGCTTTTTTTTTTAAATTATTCGGTAGCGTTCGTATACAATTTTGAATTTTGGATGGATTTGATCCAGTTTTGTTAAATTATACACATATGACTACGTTTTAGAATATATAATATAATGTAATAATAATAAATATTTCTACAATCGGTTCATAGATATATATATTTTTAAAAATATATAATTAAAGATTTGATTGTTTGGAATATTTAATATTTGAGATATAAAATATATATTTGGGTGATATGTATCACATTTAGTTTATATTTGTATAAACATTTATTACGTAGTAAATAAGTAATTTAAAGTTGTGGTTACATAATAACAATTCTGTGTATATTTATGGAATATATAAAAATATATATATTCATAAAGATCTATTTATAGAAAATAAATATTCATGGATGACTCATTTAAGGAAATATAATGAAGAAATAAGGAAAAATAGACAAATAAGGAGAAAGAGAGACAAATAAAGAAATATTTCAAGTTTATGGAATTTTGGTGTCTCTTTTAATTGTCTATTTAATAGCTATTGTCGGGTATAGTTCATACTCTTTTCACCTGAACAATAAATTTGAAGGGGAATTATTGTTATTTTCTTGTTTAGTATTTTTTTTTTGAATTAATTCAAGCAATATGTTACCAAAGTAACCTCTATTGTGGAAAATTAATTTATCTAATAAAAAAAATAATAATAAACATAGATGTTATTTGTGTTGCTATTTATGCGAACTGTGCTCGATCCAAAGGAAGTCACAGTTTGGCCAAATAACGACACACTGCGATGATAAATATGTGATGATTGCAAATGTTTTCATGTGAACAATAGTCGATCCAAAGAAAAGCTATTGTTTGACAGAATTGATCGTTAATAT